>SRHC01001145.1:92360-142339 GCA_004794325.1 Pomacea maculata
AATAAAGGTTGAATAATGTGCTTAAATGTAACTGTCATACACTCTGTCGTCACCATGTGGTATGTGGTACTTTTATTTTGTGATTAACACAGAAACGGCTGGATAGAAATCTTACATTTCACAACTTCTAAAGTTGCTTCTTCTGTTGATACTGTTTCAGAAATGTATTGCCATGTGTATGGATCGATACATGGACTCTTGGAATTTAGTTTCGCGTGTATACAGTCAACGTCTGCAAAGAGAACGTGCACGATTACAATAGACTTGAACATTGTTCAAAAACAGTTGTGGAATCATGTTGCTGAATGTCTGGGTACATCATCCACAGTTTATTTCAAAGGGCAGAAACACCATGAAATGAAGAATGAATGTCATGCTTTATGTAAACCAAAAACCAGAAGTTGGGAAGAATTAGCAGACTCTGATGCAGAAATCAGTCATCAAATTTGAATCATCTCTTCCCATCGATTGTTAAACAGTGAACTGTATCTCTTTAACCTTGCAACATAACTGCCATTTAAAATTCCTTTTTAAAGATATGTTTAGAGACATCTCATTTTTGTTTTTACGTGTCAACAGTTTCCAGCAAGATGTAATTGACAAATAAAAGTACACCTTAAAATACTGAGCTGCATTATAACTTATGGAGATCATTATAATCATTGCCATCTTTGATTGATTCATCATTTGCCTTCAAGGGCATAAAAGGCTAAGCTGACCCCGTAGGAGGTTATTCATGGCTTAGTTGTCTGAAATGTTTTGATCGATATCATCTGAATGTATCGTTTTGCTTTGTAAAAAAAAATCATACTGCAAAATTATGTGTAGGATGAGTGTGCTGCCTGTTGTTGTAGTGACCACTATTGGCCTTGCTTGATTTCTGTAGTATATTGTACATAATTTCATCATAAACATGTATGCTAGAACACTTTGAAAAGAGAGATAACTGTAATAGATATGGCTTACCCAGAAATGGAGAATATGTTACTTCATCAATAGCTTTAAAAAAAATTGTAGTACATTTTCTTTGCTAGATAAGTACACTTAAATAAACAAGTTTTAAACTGGATATTCTTGAGAAGGATAATGGATGTCTACCTGTTGCAACCAAGTCACCAATGTCACAGCCACTCAACCAAAAAAACACAACCAATAAAGTGCCTTATAGAGAGATCTGGTTTATTTCAAAAAGACAGCAATCTTTACTTTCTTTATGACAGTCAAGATACCATATAAACAAAGCAAACGGCTAATAAAAATCTCCAAGCCAATATGCTAGGTTCACCAGCTGTCTTTTCGCATTCTGCATCCTGAAAATGGCCATATGTGAAGCATTTTGAGGAAAGCTGCCCAGAATAATTTCAACAATTGACAGGATCTTTTCATTTGGGTTGGGGTAATCATGAATATCTCAAACCGCTTAAAAATCATCTGTCAAATCAACTGTCAGAAATGCCATACTAAAGCATCTCTGACAGTATAATAAACATAGCAAATACAAAATCTGGTTCTGGAGAACTTTCCAACCTGTACATCCTGAGCATTCAACAACACATTGTTGAAATCACATGGTCTTGGAATAAAAATTGGCAGCACTGGCACACTGCATCAGATTAAAACAGGTTTCTGCACAGGGGACAGGTAGAGTTTTGACTTGTACTAAACCACTTGTACTGCAAGTGAAGGACAAAAAAAAATGTTATAGCACCTGGATGTGCACATGCAAAACAGAAATTATACTGTCAGTAACTGCTCATTTACCTCTCTGCAAACCAAATTAATAAACTCTGCATGGTCAAGTAATATGTGTGAGAAACCCAAACTCACTCCCCTCTTCTCCCCTTCTTTACACAAAAATTAGAAAAGGCAACAATAAGAATACAAACCAGGCAGGCAGAATGAAACTTCTTTTTGCATGTGCGACACTGGACCCGGGGCAGCTGAAAGTTTGTGCCATGCACAACAGCATAGCACACCATGCACTCCTCCACACCTTCAAACCGTTTGTCAATGTTTCTCTTCCACAAACGCAGCCCTTCCATGATGCCGCCATTCTGAGGACAAGAAAAAAATCAAATTCAGCAAATCTGTTTGCTTTCAAAATTCTTCCGAGATGCACACAAAAATGTTGCATGCACTTAACAGAATAATCTAGATGTCTGTATGACCACATTCACCTCTTGAGAAAAAAGATTTTAGAAGCACCATCACCTTTTAATCAAAATCATAATTAAATGATGCGTTAAATATCACAAAATGTACTTAGCTTGTAGAAACTGTATTACTAATTCTTTAAGATAAACACTCATAACAAAATCCTTTCAGTATTCTGCATTAGCAGGACTGAACCAAGCAACTAACATTTAAATCTAATTTCGTTCATCACTCATTAATCCAAAATCATAGAAGCAAGTACAGCCAATAGGCTCAGCCTGGTTTACCTGGTGCTGTAAGAACACATTTAACTGCAGTAGCCACCGATCCCACTGTGATTGGTTGACACCAACCCGTCTCTGGCTTGACACAGCAATTTTACCTAAAGGGTAGTTTTCTGGGAGCAGAATCTGGAGCTCTATGTTGACTTCTTCCATCTGATATGTTGCTGTCACTTCTCGCGTTGCTCTGCAAGCCTTCACCTGGGACAACAGTAGGCATTCTGGTCAGCATCATATCAGTATCTTCTTGAACCTTACTGAGCCACTCATTACTCAATACAGACAAGAAGAATGAACTAGAAAACCAGTGTGTTCACCAAATGAAACTAAAAACATGTACATACACAGCAGCCAAATCTGTGGGTTTGTACAAGATATCAGAATCAAGTTAAAGAAGTGCAAATTAAAGCTGCCGATATGAGCATGACAGTTTACATACATACATATATATACACGTATGTGTATGCATGCATTTCACACCTAGAACTCACTGTTATGTCTTCAATAGATGATCCCATTTCTTGGACTGACTGAATTTCTGTCTTGCATAAATAGGGGCTCACATTCTTTGATGTGAATCTACAGAAGAAAAATAATATGCACACATATATAGGCATGCATGCACCAACTGTGGTTTATCATAAAATTTGATGCAAAGCCTTAATAAAGACAAAGCATTGGACAGCTACTGATCTGCCAGCTGCAGTGGAGATGTAGAAATGTACATACTCTCTTTTACTCTCTTTACAGAAATATATTTTCAGAAAGACGATGTCAATAAAACACACATTCTTTTTAAAAAAATTATGTTAATGATAATGTGCTTCATAGGCAATATGTCTCATGCTGCAGTTGGCTTCTTAATGAAGGATCTACACTTTCTAAGTATATTCTAAGCACTTACTTATCTACATAGGCAGCACTCTTTCTGTCTAGATCTTTCCACCACTGCCGCACCAGAGCTGGCAAAACTTGCAGGCAATGTGTGTACACATGGCAGGCTAGCCTCTGTACCTCCTCCACACAACCATTTTCTGCAAAGCACACCCACATAAATTCTTTCTGCACAGCAATTTGTAACATACTTTCACATTTAGTTTTTATACTCAATAGCCTCTTTTCAGAGCTATGTTAAGGATGTGAATTCCCCTAATTTTTGTTACTACATCGACGAAACTTACCTTCAGGTGACATGCTGGTCTCGGAAGAAGTAAAACTCGAATCTGCCTCAGTTGTCTCAGCCATGGAAACTCTCCCTGGACTCTTTCCAGTGACAATATTGGGTAGTTGTGCTCTAGGGGATGTCTCTACACATGGTCTGGACATCACAGCAACAGGATTGTGCGGCATGAGTCTGAACAAGTGGTTCAGCAGATGTTCCACATATTTGTTTTCCTTAAAATAAGCTGCATACTCTGCTCTCAACTGCAAATGGAATAACAGTACATTGCTCTTCTGTCATTATTTACACAAAAGAACCAAAAGCATGTACAGAAAAGCAATCATTAAAATCTCTGCAAAAACATGGAGATAAATTACATTTAACTGAAAATCAAACATCAATTCCAATGATGGCTAATGTTTAAAATCTTAAATTTCAATTTTACTCTCTTGATGATAAAAAAAAAACAAGATTTTTTTTATGCAGAAACCTCAGATGATGCACTGTGGAAAAAGATGAGTGCAAGTTGCCAGGCAAGCAGGTAACCAAGAGCAAACTGGTACTCCTCTGTGCCTGGCACCATGGCAACACAAGTTTCAATGTCAACATCAGAAAGTATAATGTCCATGGCAGCTGCACCATCTTCAATCACTTTCATCAGCATCACAGGAGGTGACCTACCGAAAAAATTAATAATAATAATAAAAAAAAAAGATTCACCACCCTCTTTTCACAATGTGTTTTAAGTGAAATACTTCTGTATGGTTGATATTTTTTCTTTATGATTAAAAGGCCAATGCTGTACAAAAGATGACCTAGTGATTGTTTCCTTTATCTTTGTAAGTGAAAACCACATGAGAGAGTCTATTTTTTATCTTTAAAGATTTATCTTTGTGGTAACTGTTACCATTTGAAAAAAATCTCTTTGTGACATGTTCTTCTTAAAAATAAAGAATGCCTTTGAAATAACATATAAAACATTTTCTCATTCAGCATGCACTAATTTTTTTCACTCAGAAAGAAGAAAACTACTTCAAACAACGCACCTGGAAACCTCCTCTTTCTGTCCATCATCTGCTTTCTGTTCCTTTTCATATCCTGGAAGTTCCTCCATCACCCTGTTTTAAGAAGAGAGCAAGACATGATTGAAAAAAGAAAGTGCAAGTGCAAACTCTAGTTGCGATACAATTTCCCCCAAAGCTTCTTCATTAACCTTAGCACTTAAAATGTCTGGATACCAGGATATCAAAAAGGGGAAATTCCAAGCTTAGATCCATGTTAACACTGTATGAACTAAATGCAGCTAGGATTTTCAGTTGCTCTGTCCTTTGGGATGATGGTTATCGTCTAATGGTTACCATGTACTGCAGTAAGCCAATTCGCTTGCACAATGCACATCTGCACATAAAATAGGTCACCTTTCTAAAAGTGCACATGCAGTAACCTGCACAGCACGTAAAGTGTGGGTCAGCAGTGGGCACAGATGATTTAGGAGGCTCTGGAGGGAGTCAGGGAGAGGAGAGGTATCTTCACAGGCCAGGTATTTAGGGGGCAGCTTGTGGTCCACAATGTTCTCTTTAGGACACTGGCACAGGGCACCTCCAAGGGCAGCAAAGACCACATGACTTCTTTGTTTTTGCTCTTTTGTACCTTCCTCCTCTGAGTGAATATAACAACAAATCATTAGAAAACGCTATATTTATTACCACTATTTATTGAACCCTTTAAAGTATAGACTGGGATCCAGAGAGGAAAAAAAAATAGCAACCTGCAAAGTCCCCAGATATCTATCCACATAAATATCCCCCCCACACATCCATAATGCTTGTCCACACACACAAACTACCACACAATTATTCACACTGTAAGGACTAATTATTCCTGCTGAAGCCAGCAAACCAACAAAAAAAAACTTTTCATACCCACTAATCTGACAAACAAAGGGAGGAGAGCAGAGAAGAGCCCTTCACTAAAAAACTCTTTCCACTCCATCTCAAGATTGGGTGGAAAGGCCTTCTTGTCAGCAGGCAGCTGCTGGTGGATGCATCTGGTCACCGCGGCCATCAGCCGACATGCAGCCACAGCAAACGCCTTTCCAGACACAGCTGAGGTCAGCGACAGCTTTGTCTCAATCAGGCTCTGTTTAACAGGTAAATGATATCTGGTTGTTAGAATTTGATAAAGACAGCAATAAAAATAGCTGGATAATAAAAAATAACAATTTCTGATGATAATGACCTTTAAAATTCTTCTATGGATTACTGGAATACATTCCGGTGAAGAAAAGAAAGAAACTTTCTAGTCAGTCTTGAAAGAAGTTTTTTCCTTCGTTTGGAGTTTGAGCAAATAACTTTATTATAAAACAAACCACATGTAAATCATCAAAAACAGAAGTTATCAGGAACAAAAAGTGTGTAAATCAAGCTACAAACCTCTATCCATGACACCAGAGAACACAGGATGAAATCCCACAAATCAGGGGTTATGACCTTGTGACCTTTGCATACAAGAACTATCATGCACTGCATTATGCCAATGTTGAAGGAAAAGCAGGACGATGATTTCTCAGACATGTCACTGCACATTAACAGGGTCCAAAATTAAAATAAACTGTAAAACACACCTTACTTTTATTAATCTTAAAAAATCTTTTGCCCATATAAAAAGCCACTAACCAGTGAATATTTGAATATTGGTGGGTGGCTGTCTCTGTGCATGCATATTTAAATGGTTAAGTGTCTGCAAAACCATAAATACTTTTACAAGCATGGTATCTAACTTCAGGCTAATAAATGCTGATGTGAAATTGCTGTCATTATATTGAGCACATATGAAAAAAAGAGAGAGCATTTTGCTTGCTATAAATGTGTAATACTAAATTGAAAATAGAATTCTTCTCTTAAAATCAAGCAAAATGCATCCCAGAAATATATATATTCTTCGCGTTCAACCTGTGAAGTTGACCCATTATATAAAAGTGGAATGCATTTTCCTCAGAGTACTCACCAGGCAAACAAGAAAAGATTGTCAGCAGCATCCCTGGAATCTTTGATGTGGGCAAGGCAAGCCACAACTTGCTGCACCGCCTGCTCACACTTGTCTTGTGACAGATATGTGAAGCATGACACCACCATGTGCAGGCAAGCTGGCAAAAGAATCCAGATGCATTCAGTTTTTGATAAATAATCATCAGCTCATTAAATTGTCTTTCGATGTGTTTTACTTTCTTCATTCTAATACATTTTCCATAATAAAAAATAATAAATAGCTATGAGTAAAATGCTCACAGATGAAATATAATTAAATAAGTGATTCATGACCCATAATAATTTTCATCACAGTAGGTAGATAGAGAAAATGTTTAACTGCTCATTTTGCCTATATTTTGAGCAGTGGTTCTTAACCGGGGTTTGATCGAACCCTAGGGGTTCGGTGAGTCGGTCTCAGGGGTTCGGCAGAGCCTCCGCCACGGAGGTCAAGACACGCCCGCAATTCGTGATGACACTAAAGAAGGGTTTGGTGAATGTGCATATGAAACTTGTGGGCTCGGTACCTCAAACAAGGTTAAGAACCCCTGAGTTAGAGAGACAGACATGAGGTACACTTAAGCAAATGTACCAGGAGTAAGATCTATTGAAGGTACTCCAGCCTGAATAACTACACTCACCAACACTCTAGCCTGAATTACTACATCTATCAACAAATAGCACTTACCAGTTGCCTTGTCCAAGGATGATGAATCAACACTAAGCTTCAGGAAAACCAACACTTGTTGTTTCAACACCTCAAGCAAGACATCTGCAGACATCAGAGGCACCAACATCTGCAGGACATTAGCAGAAGAATCTTCAGGAAACTGGCTATCAGCGAAACACTGGAAATGTTGCTGCAGTGTTTTCACATGAACACACACAGACTGCTTGGTCGCAGAAGACTCATGTTCATCTTCTTCCACTCTGGCAGCGGAAAGATTAGCAGATTTGATAAAACATTACAGCATTATAATATAAATGCATAAAAGTACATATATGTGTGTGTATTGTGATATTTTACTTGTTACATCTTATTTTACTATTATTTCTCACTATGATCTTCTCATATAAAATTTCATGCAGTTTAATGAAATCTAACCATAACAATCTTATTTAAAATCTTTACACAAAATACTGTACTTCATTCTAGTCTCACACAGTCTTATAAAAATATTCCTCATGCTCCAGGCTTCATAATTATTCGGACCCTTACGTCACTCATCTAGATTAATTCTCCAAAAGAGTTTCTGCAAACAGTCTTCCTAATATTTACTGGACACTATCACTGAAAATGGTACAAACTGCTTTACAATTGTGCAGATGTAAAAGTAGTGTATACCCACCCAGTCAACAGATAATCTTCTTTAATCTCCAGCTCAGTTATATGAGCCTCAAGAAGCTGAAGAAGCTGCATCAAAGCTAAAGATGCAGCAACACCTTTTTCAAATGCCCTACAAGAAAGGTAAGAGTTAGATGTCATCAGTACTCTAGTTCATCCTTCCATCCTTTGTATGTTGTCCATGCCTCATTCTTGTGTCAAACGCTAAAGAGCATATTCCTTACAAGAATGAGTATACGCTATACAAATCATGCATTTATTATTATTAAGGGTTATATGTCAATATTAGCAAAGGTTATATAATCAGCATGCAAGTCTTTACAATCTTCTGCCAAAGATCTGTCATTGTAAGATTTTGGTACCAAATAAAAAATTAGGAGAGGTACCCTCATTTCAGAAAGCTAGTAGTATCATTCTACCACCGAAGCAATGCTAAAAAAGGTATTATGGATAGTGTTCTTATAAAACCGGATTATATAGTCTGAAATATAATGTCAAACATTGTCTGCTGTAAGCCGCCTTTCTAATATCAGTGCGTCCCAAGCGATGAGAGAAAGGCAGACATAGAAAAAATGTCTGATACGCGACACTACATACCAAGCAAAGATTGTTGAGCTCTTTTCACATAGCCTTATATAGGGTCGAGGGCAGGGGCATGTGAGTACAGAGGAGCCAGAAAGGCCAATCCCACTGACCAGTGGTAACAGTTCATTTGAATAAAGTAGGTGTAGCCCTTAAGCTTTAATAATGGGTTGTCTTGTAGAATTAATGAAGACAATGGTCATTAAATATGATTGCCAATTTTTTCCTCACCTAGTAACAGCAGTTCTTATTATCTGTTCCTCACTTGCTGCTGACAAGTGTTTCAGGTTGGGCACAATCATCCTTTCCAGCTCACCCATTGCTTTTAGCACGTCTGCATCCACCTGTTTTAAAAGAGATATTGAGTTCATTAGTCCTCTTCTGCTATCTATAAATTTGTGTTTTGCAATGGAAAGATGATCTCTCTGCCCTCTCACTCACTGATGGTAAATACAGATTACTAAACTGAATGTTTGAAATAAAGAAAGAAATGCTTGACCCCCAAAGTTTTAAACATTGTATCCTTCAACAAATGTCCATAACTTCAACCTTCTGTAGACTTTAAAATTACAACAGCCAACTGCTATCCTACAGATATATTACCTTCCTTTACTCCCAGATAAAAAAGCATTCGAATGCTGTTCAACAAGCATTAACTTCAAGTATAAATCCTGCTTTAAACTTGCCTGTTCAGTTTTTCTTATTCGTCTACACTCATTATTATAAACCATTATTTTGCCTTACATTTTTTTTCAGCTTGCTAATTATTGTCAAATATTCTTCTTTTAGTGCTGATTATTATTGCAGGTATTTTCTTTTATATACCTGTCCTTCCATCTTGAGACAAAACTGTGCCAGGCACAACACTTGCACAGCATCGAGCATCACAGTGATATCTTCAGTTTCCCACTTTCTTGAAAGACACATTGCATTGCTTTCTCCCTCATACTCCTTCGTCTCAACATTTGATGACTTTACTTGATTTTCACGAATTGGGACCACTTCCGCTTTGTCTATCCTCATAGTCCCATTCTGACTATAGTGCAGCAAATGAAAATTGTAAAGAGAAGAAAAGACTGTTCTAGTCAAGCTAGACTGCTCAGGACTACCCTCCAATGTTTTCTCAAGCGTGACTGAGCTAATCTGGCCATCCATACATAAATGATGAAGAATCTGCACAGGAAAAAAATAATATGCATTAACATAAATATCACAACTAAGGCTCACAAGAGAGAAATGGGACACAAGCAGAAGTCATAAATTCATGTAAGTAAATGTACAAGCATGCCAGCCTAAGTGCATGGCTTGCTCTTACTAAAAGAATCTATTGCATGCCGTAAATTTCCTTGGCTAAACAATCTTTTTTTTTTTTTTTTTCACATTTCTACCTGTCATAGCGCATTACACAACATATTTAATGCTGTTGTGACTGAGATAAATCAGACATAAGCTACAGCTGACACACTACAAGGTAAATGTAAAATGCAACTGATATAGTACAATGCTATGAACTGTGACATGGATGTCAGCTCAAAAGATGAAAATGCTGACTGTACAATATGTCGTACAATATAAGAAGTACCTTCAGCTAGACCAGCATTGAAGCAAACTAGTGATAAAATCTTTTTAAGTTTGGGCTTCAAAACTATTGCAGGTAACAGAGTATAGTCTGGAAGTTTATTTTTCCTCCAGTCCTTACTTTCTCAGTTTCACAAGGTTTCATGGCATCAGCAGAAAGCAGTCTGATAACTTCCAGAATACAAGGATTGGGTGGTCTGATGGGGACAATTTCATCCACCGGAAGACTGTTGCTAGCAGTTTGGAGGAAAAGCTCCACAATGCTCATGACATGCTTATACCTACAAATGGAAAAAAGTAATTCATTTTAATGTCGAAACAGGGCAAGATTTATAAATTTACTCATATTTTAAAAACAAAACCACAAGTACAGATTACAGAAAATGTTGACATTAATTTGAAAAATAAACTTCTGTAGCAGCAGCATCTGGAGGAAGACTATTATCTAAACCTCTCTCGCTTATCTGTATTAAGTGAATTTATTCCTTCTTCCTGCACCCCTATTCTCTTTCTTTATTTTCTCACGAGGCTTGTGTACCTTTCACTGATTTAGGTTGTATGCAGATCAAGCATTCCAAAATTTCTTTGTTTCTGCCTCAAAGTCCTGGGATAGTTCATACATTTTATCTTTTCCACACATATATATATATACACAAATGCATGTAAATTTCAGAACATATATATACACATATGAATTTCAGAATACGTATGTGTGTGTGTGTGTGTGCAAAAATTTCAGAAAATATATATAGATATATGTAAAACAAATGAAAAAGAATGCAAGCATGCTCACTCATTAAATGATGGAATGTTGATGGCTGCTTTTTGAATGAGGCAGCACATTTTCTGCAGCACCCCTTCTTCATTTACAAAGCCACCAGTGTTTGCCACAACAGCACCCACTCCACAACACCAGGCCTCTCTTGCCAGCTTCTCTGTAATAGCTGATACAAACAAACCACATTAGATGCATTTTTAAAATACTTTTATGAATCCAAAAAGTATTACTCAGGGTGTCCGGTCACTTAATCCCCAGACACTTCATCCCCGACACTTCATCCCCGACACTTAATCCCCGAGACATTTAATCCCTAAGCACTTCATCCCCGACACTTCATCCCCGACACTTCATCCCCGACACTTAATCCCCAGGCACTTAATCCTTTACAAAGCATTATGTAATGCTTCTGTCAACGCATTGAATTAGAAAACGTCATCCCCACACACTTATTCCTGTATAGAGCAATAAGTGATTTCTAATCACTGATTCTTTTATAAAGCATTGTTTAATGCCTCTATAACACAAACAACACTGTGGAGGGTTGGCATCACGCCCTTCAATCTCTCTTCTCCTGACATCACCCAACGATGTGGACATTCCTTGATGGTCTACGTAAGGATTGTCAGCTCCACAAGGCGTCTGTTCTACAATCATGCGCCGGCACAGAGAAACGTCCAAAGGAAATACGCTGAGTTAGCCAGGAGAATTAGCAACATTGTAGAGAGATATGAGTCAATGGATCGTCTTCTGTACCTCCGATCATTAGCTTACCTTTCATATTGATTAACAACAATTACCTCGCGAACACTCAAGAACAATTTTCATATCATATTGTTGAAGAACATTAAATTTACTAGCTTATATGAACTTTAACTAATGTTGTAGATGTTCAAATGACGTTGAAGTTAATAGCATGATTTGAATTTGAATTATTTGAATTTCAATTAAATTTTTCGTTGACTTCATAATTTTTATAGTTAAGGATTTAGTTTAGGGATGAAGTGTCTGGGGATTAAGTGCTTAGGGATTAAAAGTCTAGGGGATGAAGTGTCGGGGATTAAGTGTCGGGGATGAAGTGTCTGGGGATTAAGTGACTGGGAACCATTACTCAGATCGTAAATCACCCTAATGTTATTTCCTACATATTTGTTAGCCATAAATCCACAGCAATTAAGAGAGGAAGAGCATTTTTAATTCTATGCACTCTGAGTGGATTTTATAAACAACATTTAAAGTGATATTGGTCTCCCGGTTTGGTTTTTTTTGTTTTTTGTTTTATAAGATATCCCTTGGTTTGTCTCCTTTTGGGATACAAATAACATTGGTCAACAAATTTTTACAGAAGACACATTACTGAAATAAAATTAGTCATTTCTTATAAATTTTTATGTGCTCAACATGCATTTGACAAACAACTATTATTGTGTACATCACGAAATGCATGCTAATAGTAATTGACCTATGGTTAATACCTGTCAAAAATCAAGTCATAGACTATGTCTTAGATTTCTTTGCTTGTCTCTCGTACAGCTATTCAGGAGCATCTCTGGGAAGTAATCAGCCAGCATGCTAGTGAACAATTGTCCGTGGTATCTTTTTTCCATTGTTGCGATATATTGATGAAAATGTTCTCCATGTTCATTACTAACCACACCAAAGTTGTCAGGAAAGAAATCTAGATGGTAAGGAAGTGGATCTTTAGAGACAAATTGCAGCCAAGTTTCCGATACTGCATCAACATATCTTTACTAGTTCCTTGTAGTTTTCAGCCCTAACATTCCTGAGAAAGTTTGTAGGCACTAGGTGAAAAACATTTCATGCTTGCTTCGCATCACCCTGCAGCAAGTCGTTGAACTGGTCATCTTTGAAGAGCTCTCGAATCTGATGACCCACAAAAACTCTTTTTTTAACCTTTGCCTTGCTGAGTTGAGGGAATTTTTTATGTAGAATTAGAAAGCTGGCAGTCCAGTCCATAGCTTTCACAAAGTTCTTTATCAAACTGAGTTTGATGTGAAAGGATGGTAGCAGGATTTTGTGAGCCTCGACTAGAGCTAGGTGCTGGATATTCTTCTCTTCAACTGCTATATTTTGTCTGTGAGTCCATTTCTTCTGCAAGTGCCGATGTCCAGACTTTTTCAGGATAGTGTGAAAGAAGTGTTCAGCTGAATGGCTGAAGATTTGTGGAACGGTTATGATGCCTTAAAAACTGCATTGCTAAAACGTTTTAAAATCACTGCAGAGACAACATTTTCTCAAGATTACAAAAATTAGATTACAAGATTAATCTTTTCTCAAGATTACAAAAATACTTGTTAACTTCTTCTCCCTCTAATGGCCATCTATCTCTAGCTTGCAGAAGCACTCCTTCCATTTTTTTCATTTCTAATGGCCTTTAGGTCTGATCTCATCTGATCTGATTATATTTCCATATATACTACTAACACATATTTTTACCTTCATGGACCTCTGTTTTTGTCTTATTATTTTTTAAATTAACATTTGAATGTGTGTTTGTATATGTGCATGTTTGTCAAAGCTAACTTTGCTACTTCTTTCAAAACAGCTTGTTAAGTGACAGGCCCATTAATGATTAGTACAATCGCAAATGTACAAACAAGATGAGAAAGTCCAGAAACATTACTGACAACATTTACATTGTGCCTGTTGTCTATTAACAAAGACTCAATTGCCTCCTTAATAAAACCGTGTTTTAATCTCCAAAAGAAATGAAAACCCTTTTGTTCAAAAAGGTCCAATGAAGTTTAAGGCCTGTAGCTCTAGTTATTGACATATGATCCAATATGATCTAAACAGGAATGGAGGGGGTGTTTAATTGAAGTAGAATATTAGCTCACCATCTTTCAAACAGCCTGAATCAAGGTCAATGCGCAACAAGGCCAACATCAGGTCCTTTGTAGCAGGAAGTGTTAGGCTCATCTGAAAAGACGCAAAAGTCAAACACACTGTCTGTGTATTCCCTTCATATCTGTGCTGCCACAAATAACAGTATATCAAGACGTGACTAACTTAATACTCTTGAACTGGGGTGACATATATATAAATAAATATAAAAGCCTAGAATGCCATGAAGAAATCAACAGCTTTAATGTAGTAAATGAAGAATGAAAAACTCCATATTGTACAGTTTTCATTTTTCATGTTTCCCTTGTAAATGCTTGACAGCAACATATGTGAATTTCTCTCACAAGACTAAATTTGTACTGTATTGGACTGATGCCAAGATTCCACAAGCCATCTGTGCTTGACCAAAACCAGCTTTTACCCACCTCCAGACTTTGGAAGAAAATAATAGATGCCCTGGCCACAAACTGCAGAGCTTTTTGTGCCTCTGGTGGGGCAAGATGGATGGCTGACAACCGTAAAAGCTCCCTGTGTACGCCAATGATGATCTGCTCAATGCATGAGCGTGGAAACACAGGTTCTGAAATAATAACAGCACTGCAATGACACCTGATGTTATTGCTTTCATTCACATCTATAATATATCTTAGCTTTATAAAAGTACTTCCATATTACATAACTGCACCTTGCTAGACTGGAATGAGCTGATCTTCTGTCTTTCCATAATGGATATATCCCTCGCTGCTTTCAGAAATGTTTGTTCCAGGATCCAAGTGTACTCAAGCATACAAATCCAAATTAAGACCTCATTTTTCGTGTAAAAGGGTAGTAGCAGGATTTTAAGAACAGCTGCCTGAAATAGCATGCTTGCATACTATGTTTCACTCTTTACCTTTCTTATCACTGGCCGACAGTACAAGGGAGATGACTGTCCAAGCCTGAGCTATTTCTTCCTCCTTAAGATTATGGTGGGCTGTCACAGATGTTATAAGTTGGCTCAAGCGAGCTGTCAGATGTGGGGAGCATAACCACAAAGAAACCTGAGGAAAGCTGTCCTTCCTGCTAAGGGCCTGCTCTAAGAGGCAGCACAGAGCACTTGTGCTGTTTACTGACTGTTTGAATCAAAGCAAGTTTATTACATTTCAAACATGTTCATCTTCATGGTACAAGACCTGACAACACGAGGACTTCTGTAAGAATTATTAACAGACAGAAATGTGTAAAAATCTGAAATTTAACCAAGCAGATTTTTAAAAAAGCAGGAAGTATAATAAGTCTAAGATATTCTTTCACTTAAGTATTTAAGTTTCATCAGGGTAAAAGTTATAGCATAAAATCTTTTATATTTAACATTTTTACTGATATTGTATTTATTATCAGCTTACAACTGACATTCATTGAGACAAACTGTTCCAGTTACGCACCTTGAAAGCTTCCTCCCATATAGCAGTACTGTGGGTGTCTGATAGGTGAGCAAGGCAAGCAAACAGCAGAGTAATACTGCAATCCACATCTGGCTTTTTATTCCCATCTCCTGACAGTGCTGGCAACACAATCTTCTGCACTACACTTACATATGGACATGCACTGTCTGCCTTCCACACCTCAATCGGTAACAGGCATTGCATGCTGTCTGAAGTGTCAAGACTGCTCTCTCCCTCCAATGCTTTTGCTAAGAGCTCTGCAGAACTCACAGGGAAGTGAAGGTCTGCAAGATTGGCCAGCAGCTTGAGATACACACTCCTCTGCTGTGCTCTGTAACCCTGATATGACTGTACCATAACTTGGTCTACAAACTTCTTCTTCAGAGAGGACAGTTTCTCATCTCCAGATCTTTCAAACTTTTTTTCTTTTTCTTCAGATGCCACGTTTCTGGCAGCACCTTTCTCAGCTAACAGCATAGCCTTGACAAATGCTACCAGTCTGTCAGATCTCAGATACCTATCTCCTGAGCTGTCCAAAGTGTCAAAAGATTCCTGAACTGCTAATGTCAGCCTTTCCCAGAAAAGTGATGACAGCCAAACACTATCCGCTTTCTGCTCTACAAAAGTAACAAAAGATGCAACTTTGTCATAGACAGTGGACTGATGAAAAGACACAGCCGATTCCAAAAGCGATGCTTCAACAAGTGCCTCCAGCTGCAGAAAGAAAGGTTTAGATGTTTTATTTCAATGTAAAATATTTCTTTATTCTGCTACTTGAGAAAATGAATAGCCAAGGAGTTAGAGGACTGGTGTCTGAGCCCCGAATCATGCTGATTTGATACCTGTGTGGCGCAGCAAACTTCCCCCAGTTGACCCAGAGAATGGGTCGGGAATGGGTACCTGACTACAAAGATGGTTGGGGATGGTGAGACAGGGAGGGAGAGAAGATGAGCACCACTCTCAAAGAATGCTGACCCTAAGAAAATTGAAGTATCTATCTCTAACACCTCACTCCCCAGTGACCTAAACAACAATTAGGGGACAACCTTAACCCTTTTAATAAACAAAAGCAGTATTATACACTAGGGCAAGCAACTCTTTTACACTTTACATTATAATTTTGGAATGTTTCACTCCCCTCTCTCCAACATTCATTCAAAACATTTTTTGGATATTTTCTCCTATGTTATGTTAATGTTTTTAAGAATGTACCTGCTCAAGAAAAAGAGACTTGGCAACATCAGTGGCTGAGGGTTCTTTATCCAGAATTTCTTTCAGTGCAAACTGTAAGCACTCAACATATGCTACAGCAAAGGCAAAATCAGAGCCTGTGACACCCTTCAGAACACTAAAAGACAGAAAAACAAGATGGTTAGGAGAACCACACATTATTTTCATTCTTACTTCCATTCCATTGTTTTATGAACATTTTGCAGATCTTGTGGCTTGAAAGAGTAAATTTATTCTAAACTCCTGCACTATTAACTGTATGTGTATTATTATCAAAACTATTTAAACTATAACTATTAACAAAACTATTAAAACAATAGCTATTATTATCAAATAGTCAATCTCCAGTTATGCTCCTGATGATTCAGTTTCTAGGTTGATATATTTCATTGAAAATTTTAAGTATTGACAGAATTCACCAGGTTTTACCATCTCAGTTGTGACCTACCCCAGCTTTGCATGTTCCAGTAGTTTGGGGTAAAACACCTTGGCTCCACCACCCAGTTCTACTGGCAGGCAGCTCAGAAGGGGCAAGATGTTGGGGGCCACAATACTTGGTGCAGTCTGACATCCATTTTCAAGAACACTACGCAGTTTGGGCCAGAATGCCTTCTGCCAGTTGATGTTCTGCCAGCAGGTCTAAAGGTACAATAAATATGATCCAGAGATGGTCACTACTAATTTTTAACAAATTATACCTACCAATTCAATTCTCAGCATAAATTTAAAGACATCACATCATAAATATGATCCTAAGATGGCATTTCTTTCTTTTTGGAAGATACCACTTACATATTTCTCAAACATTTTTAAAGGTAATAAAAATTCTCAACAACGAAAAATATGAGGAAAAGTTTTACTGGTTCTTCATTTTGTCTATTTGTCATCTGGGTGGAAAAGGTCATCGAAAATCAGCAGCACAGATGATTAGGTTAAAAAAAGTTACAAGTAGGTAAAAAAAAAAAAAATTACAGATAAGATAAAGGATCCAGTAATTGAGAGCATTCAATGGTAAGCTAGTGTTTACCTTGGTTTAAGCTCAGTATTCCAACTTTAAGAATTTTTATTAGCTTGGACCAAATTTGTAAAAATGCAAACATTTAATGACATACATACTGATGAAACAAATGTTAACGCAAACTGGATTAAAAAGTATGAATGTAAAATGTATTAGTGTAAAATATACCTCAATATCTAAGAAATTTGCACAATATCGAAAACACAGTTTGAAGATTATTTTAAATTCACGTTTATAAAGATGGGAAGTGAATCATCTTGGAGATGAAGGATCATAAGATTAAGCTACTAATAAATCCATAATTCTTGGCTAACTGCGCAAATTTCATAACTACTTTTATAGTCAATCAGTAGTTACAAAATTCTGATATAAGGAAAAATTATTTTTCTACCTTTCATGTATGATAAAATTCAAGCATTATGCCACTGAACTAATAAATGCTGCTATAATTATTTCAGATATTCATGTAATACAACAGTGTTCTATCACTAAATCCTAAATGTATAGCCCTTTTAGAACCATTTTGTGAATATAAACACAGTCAAAACAACTGACCGGCACAAATTTGACAAGTGATAGCACAGCAGTCCATATGCCCCCTATAACAGAGATATCGGCATTGTCGATGCTCCCCAGTATCAGTGGACTCAATTTCCCAACGTATTCATGAGCCAGATCAGGCAAAACCTGACACAGACTGCCTAGCAGGAAGAACAGATCGCTCCGTACCTGTGATCATATTGAAAATCAGGATTGCTAACAAAAAGAAACAAGATGTAATTCAATTTCTTAAGTCTATACTTGTTAAAACATTCTCCTCCTCTTTACGTTTGGAACAAAAAAGTATCCTCATCTATGGAGCAGGGGGTTATATATGCCCAATTTTTCAGGGAAGATAAATGCAGCAGAGGGGAAAAGGTTGGGCTCTGTGTTATACATGATTTAATATTTATGTTGACTATGTTCTTTTATGATTGCTACATAGTGGACTTTTTAAAATTTTCACTTATTTTCACCAAATTTTATAACTTAGAAAATTTCATTTTTAGTTTTTAAAAATTGCATTTTTTATTGCAAATAAAATCTGCAATAATTAAGGTCACAGATTTTTCTCAGCCTTCTTTTATCCCTCCATTTCTCCATCCTTTCTTGCTTTATTCAGTTCCCCACATTCACATACCTACATACAAAACACACTTAACCACATAGAAATAACCATCTACAATGTCATGACACATACCTACACATGAAATTTCTTACTTTAGGGACAGGTGACTTAGCCAGCTTCCAGAACTTTCCATCATTTAAAAGACCTTGCAGGTGTCCTTTAATACCTTCAACGTCAGAAGAAGGCAAAGTCTGAAGTAGCTGACGCAGTCCTTTCAGACTTGAGCTTAACAATCGCTGATATTTTGCCTCTCTTTCTTCTTCTTCAGTTGTTCTAATTTTTTTAGAAAAGATGGTGTTAGTAATGATTTAGTACACTGGCACTATATGTGTCTGTAGTTAATGACATAAAATATGAAACAAAAGAAAAAAATTAACAGTTTCACAAGCTGTGCCAAGATATTTAAAGCAGGATATAAGCAAAGAAATCTTAGTTAAAAAGTTACCTAGCATGTACATTTAAATGAACAGGTGCATGCAGGAAACAATTCTTTAAATAAAATATTCCAAGTGTTGCAAGATCCTATGAAATTACATAGGAAGTATACATTAGCTCAAGGTGTTTCTACGGTAGAACTTGCAAAAGGCAAAGGCAAATTAACTTTTAAAACAAAAACTTACTTTGGATCACTCAGTGTTGCTGCCGTCTGGTTACAAAGATTGTCTATCATATACTGAAAAATAGGGCAAATTAGTCAAATATTTTTACACAAGCACCCCATACTCCACTCTGAATTTTGTGACAATATTGATTGAACATTATTGCAAAGTTGTTATATCCTCAACTTTTTTGCATAATTTCCATCAATTCTGTTAAATTACTAAAAACCCCTAAACAATAAATGTAAATAGATAAACAAAGAATTAATGAAAGGTTTATTAACTAAAACTTAACTTGGATCATTTAAACCTTCATCTAACTCACTTACATGAAACGTAACATAAATCTAACTAACCTAAACAAAAATATAAGATATTTTTACTTAAATCAATACTGACATCAACAAAAACTAAATAACTTTTAAAACAACAATGACAACAGTTTTATCTTTGTTCTTCTCACCTCAACCACCACTTGTTTGCAGAAAATTAAAACATCTTTCTGTTTCTTTTCAGGAAAAGCTGCTTGAAAAGCTTGGCGAGCAGCTGATGCAACACCTGGATATGTATCATTGCAGCTTAGTATCCATACAGCTATGACAGTCTTCAAGTATGGTGCTAGATTACGCCCAACACGTCCAACCAAAGCTGCCATGGCTGTCTGGGCACTTTCTCGAACTTTGTGATCAACATCCTGGTTTATAGAAGAAAAAAAAGACTGAATATCAAACCCAAATGTTTTGCATTTTGTCAGAGATAATCTATAAAAGTGGATGATTTTATGCTTGCTAAAAGTGAAAAAATAAGAAGCATGTAACATGTACAGATAGACTGGATTATGTGCAAGATGATCCAAAACAACAACTATCCAATGGACCTTCACCAAACAGCTAGAGGACCCGCGCTTTGCAGATGACATCACTCTCCTATCTCATCGGCAGCAGCAGACACAAACCAAACTGAGCAAGCTAGCAGAGGAAGCAGAGAAGACTGGCTTAAAGGTCAACAGAAAGAAAACTGAAGTGATAAGAATCTGGATAGGACACACCCTGCCCAAACCAGCTGACACCATTGCCAGGCAGGAGCTTGACTGGAACCCTCAGGGGAGAGTTGGGAGATTTGGAAAAGAACAACAGAGAGCGAGGTAAAGGACGTCAGAACCACATGGGCCCAACTGAAGTGGGCTGCCCAAAACTGGGTCCGCTGGCAGGGTGTTGTTATGGCCCTATACTCCTTGAAGAGTAGCAAGGATTAAACTAAACTAACAGGTACAGAGAACAGAATTTGGCATATATCTTTCACAATAGTACTGAACTTTATACAAGAATTCTCAAACAACAGATTGATCAATAAGATGATTTAAAGAAGAATAAAAAATACTAAGCATAATATAACAAAATAAGACATATTTGTCATAAAGCCAATATCTGTCTTACCACAGCCATTTTGTTGTAAATACGAGGCCAAAAGGGCAGAATGGCGACCAGACATGCATCATCTTTCTCCTGACATAGCACACTAAATTCTCCTAATGCCTGTTATGAGAAAAAGACATCAAACACTACTGTAAATATAAAACAAGCAAAAGGCAGATCAAACACATGCAATGTAATAAAATCTGGGATCTCCAGCACGGACTTGAGTAATCTAAAAGTTTAAAATGTAAAGCAGTTTCCAAAATTTATAATAATATAGCCTCTTACACTCCAATAAATGTGAAATATCAAGAGAACCTAGCTCTCATCATAACACCATGCATTTGTCAATGGATGCAGATCATCAGATTCTCTTACATTTTTTCACAATATTCATTGTAGGAATTTTATCTCATCCTTGAAACACACTAACCTTGATTTTTGTAGTTGAATCTCTCTTAGTCAACTTTCTGAGTATCATTCGAAAATCTGAATCTAGGGTAGAATCAGCATCATCAAATGTTTCACAAGCTGGTACATATGCAGCAATACCACCACCACCACCACCACCACCACTACCAAAACCAATGAAGCCTGTTGGTGCTGCTCCAGTTTCTGCTAGCAGTCGGGCTGCTTGACTGCTGCTTGAGGGCTAAAGTAAGTCAAAAAAAGATTGACAAACATAAAAATACTTCACCTAAGGAGCAATCTAGGTCTATGGCACACAAATATTAAATACCATACAGCTCTGGTTGTCTTAAAGCAACATAGGTCTGATTTTGTAAATGTTTAAAATTTCATTGGTCATTTCTAATGCCGTTCATGTCATGCACAATGCATCCGTTTATTGGCAATATTTTACTTGAAAAGCAACTTCTGTCATTGATGAACTTCAGGAAGGGTCAATTTGTTTTATGAAATTGGGTCAATTTGGTCTTGAATAGGTCGATTTGGTCTTGGCATATGTCAAACTATCTCCAGCTCAAGGACAAAATGGTTTAGCTGATGATGTTCTGGGTCAATCTGTTTGGAGCTGTCCCCTTTTAGGATGAATTATTATGATAAATAAATGATAATGATGATGAAGAAAATTAATTTATATATTAGAATGGATGATGTGATGATAACATTTGATACTCATGTGATCTCACAGCAGAAACTCCACAAAGTTTATTAGCTAGTAGTAACTCTTAATCGGTGAACGTTCCCGCGATTTTCTATCTCAGAAAACGCTATTTACATAAATATACAAAGTTTTTTTTTAAAGGGAACTTAATAATAAAGTTAATTTTACTTTTACTTGCATACATAAAGAAAATAAAAAAGACTCCATAAGCACAGGTAAAATGAACAGATCCATATTAAAAACTCCCTGTCTGTCAGGTTGATTAGCTTCAGAAAGGGTCAAAATATGATCAAAGATAGGCGTACGGTACCAAAAGTACCGACATCTAGCTCAGACGTTTTTTGTCTGCAATCTGTTAACTGTCCTAGTGAAAGCACGAAACTGACAAAAATAAAATGAAGATTCACATAAAATCATTACCTTAACATTTCCCTTAGTTCTGTTCTTTGTCCCAGGCATGATCAGAAGGTTTCTAACATTATTCACTCATAGATATGTCAGAGGGAATCCCAGCGTGTACGCCAACGAGGTGCGATCACATTGCCGACATAAACAACCATGGAAGGCCCATTGCGTATTTCCGGAATGTTTCTAATTTTAGAAAATTGGTGCCCCTTCCGTTTACTGATTGTGTCACGTGGTAGTCGCTCTTGCCAGGCCAACACAAATGTAACAGCTAAAGGGTGTTTGAATACACATAGCTAGCAGCTTTATCTTTTTTGTGAGTTAAGACAGTTTTCGTGGATGGGTTATTATTTTCTTCACCAATACAAAGCAACTGTAATCTCCCAAATGATAAAATGGTTATGTTGTGATTGACTTCGTCTGTGCACTTTGTTCACATTCTTGTATCGTATGACAGTACATATACTTCATAGAGTGTACGTTACACTTATTTTTCTTCGAGATGAAAAAGAGATGTTGATGTTTTACTGGTTTTGATTACGTTTTGGTACAAATGCGTTACTCGGGTAGCAAGCGCGACATGTTGCTAACAGATAACCGTATTGGGTACGATTTCGTTCAATAAAGGGGAGTGTAGGCGAGTAGATTGAACAGTTGAATGACACATGCAGTTGTGTGCCGTTAATGAATTGCCTTTAATGAACTGATAGGACTCTTTTTAGCTATTTTTACATGTACTACAATTATACCCGGCCGATAAGATTTGTGGCGTCGCCTTCCACCAGTAACGCATTTGTTTCTTACTTTAAGTTTTAATATTACGTTTGTCACTATCTTTAATTGGTAACGATAAACATAGTTTGTGTTTCTATAGTGACTTTAAGAGATAGATATATGAATAGATTTATCTACAGCAGCTTACAGTCAGTATGTCATACCGCAACTTCCACAAGTTTAGGCCAGTTGCTACCTGTTGAGTCAACTTTAAAATATGTCTTGAACAGAAAAATTACTCATTTCCACTACGGTTATGCAGTTCAGTTTTATCGGTATAGCTATTTAATATCTTTTAAAAAATAGTGGTGAAACATATTCCTCAATTTAGGTGAGGACAACTTTGATATTCTAGTAAATCCTGAAGACACCAAAGATACATGACATGGACAACAATCTGTAATTAGTTATAACAGTCAAGTGAAAGTAAGGGGTTGAGACCAAATTTGGCAACAGTTTCTCCCAGTCACAAATCATTTCATGCTGGAACAGACACACAAGCTGAACAGATGGCAGACAGTGGAAAATAATGAATGATAGCAGTATGCTGTAAAACGTTTGTCACTATTGATTAGCAATTTAGTAGCAAATCTACAAGGTGAAGGTTCTTATAGCTTTGTGGCAAAGGGACAGCAAACTATAAGTGATTCATTGTGACCTTACTGTGGAATCTCAACGAGAATCTAATCATTCAACATCTTTTCACTTCTATAATAAATTAGACACCCATGTGTTGTGTTGGACAGCAGCAGTTTTCCACTTTGCAGACCACACACCGGCATCCTGTCTTCAAGTCATGCATGCTAATCTCTAGAATATTCTTCCTATTCGCCCCCAGTGGAGCATAGGGCAGCAACTACACCACGTCATTGGATCCGGTTTTGGACATCCACCTCTCAGGTTGGGACCACGTCATGCCAGCTGCCTTCGCCTCGCTGTGGAACGATCTCCATGTTTGCTAGGATATTGTGCCTCCCCAAATTTAGCATGATGTGCATTATAGCGTAATCCATTGCTATTTTTTTATTTCTTCAAAAGAATATACAAGCTAATACTGTCATAATGCTTACCAGTCAGCTTTCCAACTAAGATCAAGTTGGACTAAAAAATAAACTGTAGCATTATGATAAATGCAGCCCTATGCTCCTCGAGGAGTAACAAGGAATGAACATGAACATTATGATAAATGTTTTGAATGATTTCTTTACAGTTTCTTCCTTTCTAAGCTAAGAGTAGGGGTAAGAAATAAGCTCAGGTTCGAAATGGTATATAAACTTCAGGTTCCTTTCCATCACTTTGTCTTTACCTAACCTTCCTTATACCATTACTGTGGTATACAAGAGCAGCTTATCACAGCTGTAGTACATAATCTTCAGTACACTATGAACAGAACTAATATCTTCTGGAAACTAATGTGTACACAGTGCTTATAAGAGTTGAGATAAAAGCTCAAACCATTAGGGTTATCACAAGAACACCTAAATAAAACTATTCCCCACTGCATTTGCTGACCCTATTATTAAATTTATTCAGCATAGCCCTTCAGTTTTCAAAAAGGTAAAACACATTTCTCAAATTAGGTCAGGGCTACACTGTAAAGTTAAAAAAGAACATCATGAGTGAAAAAGGAAGTTTGGTAAAATTTGTTTTTTTTTTTTTTATTGCAGAATAAATACCACCTATAAGTTGCTGTGGGTTTCTGCCTTACATGTACTATTAGCATTTGTAATTTAAAGTTGATAATTAGTGATAATTTAAAATTGTTATGTTTCAGGTTTCTCGACATATGTTACAGACCTTCTTCAGACTGAGCTGTAACCATTTTGTATGACTGGTGTGTTTATCAGGAGGAAAATGTTCACAAGTGGGTGTCAAATAAGCACACATCTTCAGAACTAATAACAAGAGTTTCCATTATAAAAGAGAATCCATGGTGCCATGCACTTCACAAGGCAGGCTTCTGCAGATTCTCTTGTCCATGCTGAAGATACCAATGGCACAGCATCCAGATTCAGTAGAGTTTCAGGAGATAGCCTTAGATCTGAGGCAGCTGTAGGATGTGTTCGTTGTCTAAAGGGATTCAATGTTAATACAGACCGAGCATGCAGGTCATATCATTTACAACTTTAGGCTAGTGTTAACATAGTCGCAACACTGACCATGAAAAGTGAGGCCCAGGCAGAAGATTCTGTTCTGCAAGGTGTGTTCAGAATCAAGCATGAGCGAGGCACATGTGTGCAGAATGAGCTAGGTCACACAGTGACACATGACTCAGAAAGTACACAACGATCAGATGCCATCCATCCAGAATGGTCAAGCCTTGCTTTGGTACAGAACGAGAGTGGCTCTGGTCAAGAACATCGTCCTGTAAAAACTGAAAAAGACGAACAGATTCGGCGAAAAAAATGGAAACTTCTTGTGAAACTGGATTCAAGCTCACTCAGTGATGCATCTGCAGTTAAAACTGAACCACATTATTCACTCAGTGAAAATATTGAATGCACTCCTGGGATAACACAAGTAGAACAAGAAGGAAGTCTTGTTGCTAAGACCAAGAAAGATAATTGGCAGCATCTAAGGGTGAAATCTGAGCCAAAAGATGAGGATGATGGTCCTTTAATAAAAACAGAGCAAGATGTAGCAGACAGTGATGAGATGGAATTGCCAGTTTTCTTTATGGACAAGCGAGAAAGGCGGTCTAGTCATGAAAATAGTACTTCAGTAAAAGCAGAACAAAAAAGACCTAGCGAGGACATTGATACATCCAGCATGAAGCCTGAAACCCAGTTGCAGCCAGAGGATGAGCAGCAATCAATACAGGATGTATCAAGCAGTTGTACAAGAGATGATATATCCTCCTCTGCTTGTACATCATCACATATTTCGCAGGCATCAGGAAGTCCAAACAAAAGTGTAGAGGGTGAAGTGACAAATGTTGAAAGTGAAGGTGAAACAACAAAACAACCAATCCACAATAATGCTAAACGCCATCAGTGCAGTGAGTGTAAAGCTGCCTTTAGATATATGTCTTATCTTAAGAAACACATGCTGAAGCACAGTGATGCAAAGCCTCATGAATGCAGTGTGTGTAAGGCAACTTTCAAACGCTCTTCTTATTTGAAAGAGCATCTTCTGATCCACAGTAGTGTTAAACCTCACCAGTGCAAAGTGTGTGAATCTACTTTCAGGTCCTCATCTAATTTGAAACAGCACATGCTTATGCACACAGATGATAAGCCTCATTCATGCAGTGTGTGTAAAGCTGGTTTTAAATATTCCTCCACTTTAAAAAGGCACATGCTGAGTCACAGTGATGTTAAACCCTTTGCATGCACTGTATGTGAAGCATCGTTCAGACGCTCATCAACGTTGAAGAACCACATGCTTATCCACTCTGATGTTAAGCCTTATCAGTGCACTGTGTGCGAGGCTTCATTCAGGCAGTCCTTCCATTTGACAAAGCACATGTTAAGCCACAGTGACAATAAACCACACCAGTGCAGCACATGTGATGCTGCTTTCAAACACTCAGCCACTTTAAAAAAACACATGCTCATGCACAATGATGCTTAGTGTCCATACGTGCGCATTTAACTCTGTTGCCAGTTTGTATGCATACCAAGCATGTTCAGGTAGGGAGAAAGTGTTTTGAGTGAGTGATGGTTTCACACAGTTAATGGAAGGTTTAGATTAAAACCCCAGATGGTGATTGTTGCAGCTTAAAACCATGCTGGTGTGCATTCCTTTGTTTGGTCATTTAGTACATGGGGACCTGCAAGGCACTTTAGTCAGTGCACCCCCTACAGTTCACAATCTTCAGAGCCAGTACTGGACATTTGCCTGCATACCCAGGTGCATCACTTTGGTCTTTTGCACACACCTAATTACCTTATTTTGAATAGTGTATTTTTTGATAGTATTTGTTTTTTTATTTCTTCATTCGTAATTCTATAATGTAGATTTCTTGTATTTTGTTTTGTTTGTCCTTACTATGTCTGTTAAGCATTTCAAATTAGCTTTTAAAATGAAAGCTTTGTTTAGAGTTATTTTAACATTAATTCTAAAAGTTTTAATGTTAAAGTAGGTAGGTTGAGAGTTGTCATAATTTCCAAAATATCTGATTATGCCTTAAGAGCTTGCTAAATGTGAATAATTAACTTGACCTTACCTATGTTATTTGTCAGTCCTCATTGGCCCGCACTCCCCACTCATCTCAGTCATCACTTGTGCAGTCTTCAGTTGTGCTAGAGTTGTACATCTTTTGTGGTGTCTGTGCCAAGACATGCATCATTAAGAAGCTTTTTTTTCCACATTGTCTCAGACCCCCAACATTACCTAACTATATGATGAATGTCTGTATTTAGCCCCACCTCTTTCCATCAACCTTTTCCCTGCATTATTTTTTGTCTGCACAGCTATATTATCAAACTAAGGAATTCACAACAGTTGTGGGTGGTTTCTATAAATGCCAGTGAATATATTTGGTTCTCTTCAATTGTGCAAACCCCAACTTGCTTTAGCAAGACATGCTGAGTTCATGCCTTCCAGGTTTACATTTGATGCATTGATAAGTTTAACATGAACGTTTTTGCAGGTTTGCGCACCTTGAAAGCAGCCATTCAGATCACACATGCTATGCATGTTTTGAAGGTCTTTTATCGGTGTTTGAAAAAAAAAAGACTTTAACCTTTAAAATATGTAAATTGTCCTTCTAGTCTATTTCTGCCGGATATAATCATACAGGCAGTGAGATGCCTAAGGATCATTGAAATCTAAGTAAAGAGAGATGTGGGCTACATTTCATGCAGCAAGCCTTAATTTAGTGTTTGTACTGTGTGTAGTCATTCAAATGGGTGTCACTGTGAGAAGGTAATGTTTTTCACTCTACCCCACAATAAAATATACGAAAGGTTTGTCAGGTTTTGGTGTGACTATTCCAATAATTGTAAAGCACCTTGTGAGCATTCATTTCACATTCTGTATACAAATGAATTTCAGCCTAAATGTGTAAGTGCGTGTTTGAAATTACACAAAGGCATGTTCGTGTGTTAAGCACACTTCAAAGTTCCTATACTTCTCCTCTAATGGTTCAAAAACAATAATTTAAGTCTACAAGCTTTTTCACTCTAAACAAACTATTTTCAGTTTTATATTAAAAAAAAAAACACCTAAAAACACCAAAATGGCTTGTGAACATAAATTTCATCATTTGCAAACCAAAAAAACCGACTGCACCTTTAAAGCATAAGTTTTTTCAGAATTTTCTAACATCTTAGTAAAATACAATAGAATAGTATTTTGAAAGTTTTTTGTATAAAATAGGCATTATCCCATCAGAAATATCTAACCACTAAAAATATGAAAACCCACATTTATTTGCATAAATGCATATGTATAAATCAAAAATGCTGACAGGTCATGAATAGCATATGTTTGAATTAAAATTATATATTTAGGTGGAATGATGCAAGATGTATAAATAATTTAACATTCAGTAACAGCCATAAGATATTAAGTCTCTCTCAAACATACACCATAGTTCATTACAGTCAAGTACAATGTGCCATATACTGTTTCGGCAGTGAGCAGGGCTATATCACCTGTACACATTTACATATCCAATAAATAGTTATCTGCAACATTAGAGACAACATTCGCTAACAGGACATGATATATGCCAATACAAGTTCATCTACAGACATTATGTGGTGGTTAATTATCAGTACAAAGTATATGCAAACTTTATGCACCCACTACTATATTGGATATTAGAGTTCTGTATTATATCTATAAAAGACAAAAACTCTAAATCAGTGAGATGGACATGTAACCTATTCTGCTGTCAAAAGGCTACCTCTGCCACATGGTGCTAACTGGTTAGATTGTAATGAACATGTAAAATAATCATAACAGAAAATGCAGTTTTTTGAAGAGGTAACAAGAACAAGATACAGATGTGTGACATTTTCTGCCAATCCATGATCTATTTTTGGGTGTCCCAAGTAAAACACAAGCAAAAGAAATGATTTTTCTTTATACAAAAACAAGAAATAAAGTAGCAATATTTGTTCTGAAGGCTTATCTACATGCTGTGCCAATTGTCAGCAAGACATAGGGGAACTTTGTGATATCAAATAAGACATGGCAATTGTTCTAACTCTTTTCTGACTCTTTTTAAGGAGAGACAGTCTTTAAATATGACTTAGATTTTATAATGAGTACAAAATCAGTTTCAACTCCATATGCTAAATTCATTTAAAAGAATATGAGCGAATAACTCAGATTCACATGATACATGCCTTTGAACATCCCACCTGGGTTTTGGACAGAGGTCACAACCTCAGTTTCCATGACGCAAGGGCCATGTTGTTGATTAGGAAAGGTTTCATTAGTATATGCTAAAAACTCCTGGACTGTAGCAGGCAATGAAATCACAACTTAGGTCCATGCACATAGTTTCATGTGGTTGAAAAATTCTCGATGCGTTTCGATAACAAACTAACAGAATATTTTCTTGGAAGCAGCTATAATTAGCTTCCTGTGTTGTCCGACACAGGATAGCTTTACACAAGTAAAAGAGCAGTTATTGCACTTCTATTATTTGGCCTGGCTAACTACATGCCAACCTGTGTTCAAGGTTTATGCAAGTCCAACAGTTTTCAATGACAAAGTCATGATCATAAATGAAATCTACTATATGAAGAAAGCCTTATCACAGCAGTGCAGTCTACATGTACTTCATCTGAATGTACTTGAGATAGGTATGCTTGTCATGATCCGTTGGTGGCCCAGCTCCATACAGCCCACGCTCTACATATGACTTGTAGATTTCTCTTGACTGAAGACTGACAGGGGGAGGTTCAACTCCAAAGGTACTGTCAAGTTTGAACCCACTAACAGGATAGCTGTATATGAAGTGACACACACATTATTACTACCAAAATTTGTTCATAAAAGAACTGGTTGATTTTTTCTATATCAGATTAAATATTTTTTCCCTTTTGAAAAGTAATTGGAGAACTTTACTTCCTTATATGACTCGATCAAGAATTAGAAAAACACAATTAATGTCATCAAAATGTAATTTAACGCACAATTTAAGGCTTTAGAATAAAATTATTAATCATTTTTAAGTTGACATATAAATACTAACATGTCAAGCCCTTGCTGTACTTTGCGTGCTCGATGAGGAACAAGGGATTTTTCAAAGTCGTTCATTAAAGCTGGATTCTGTTTTTGTTCCATGGTCTGATGACAGCCTTGGCCAATTTCCACATACCTGCAGAAAATTTGGTTTTAAAGGTTCCAAAAAAGTTTCAATAATCAAAATGTTTACATAGTGCAATGATTCTATATTTTATGAATTACATTGGTACAGTGACCCACTTGAAAAAATACGTCTGACAGATATGCACTCAGGAAAGTGAAAGAAAAGAGTAAAGGTGCACTGACAAAGAATTAGCAAGTATGATACATGATACGTGAATCAAAAGCACAAACCTTTCATAGATATTTTTGTCTCTGTCATTGGGCTCCTTGATCTCAGTGTCATACACCCTTTTCATGGAAGGAAAAAGATCCTGAAAAAATATATTTATTGACTATATTTTGAAAAATATGTTTAACAGTCAACTGGAAAATATATATATACTAAAATATTTAGTCAAGATCATTTACAGGAAGCTTAACCATTGTATGAAAAAAATAAATAGCATCCTTCTTGACCTTAGCATTAGTCAATGATGAGTGAAGTTTCCTGCTTCATATATATTCAGCAATTATTGTTTTATGCTCTTTTCTGGGACTTTCTGCTTTCAGTTAATGCTAGCATCCTGTCATCTCCCTACTGTCCAGGTTTTATAGAGTCAAAAATGAATGTTATGTTCTATGTCCAAGATACAGTGTATTGAGAAAGAAATGTTTACTTAAAAAGTATGACCAATATTCATCTTCTTTCTGTTTACCTGTGCTTCTAGCAAATACATAGTTAAGACTGTAGCAAATTATGTCTATGAGGTATTCGAAGTGCAAAATTTAATAGTTGATTTAATATAATTTAATATAATATCATTATACAGTTTCTATAGCTTCTGATGTATATTCTATTGAATTGCTTTACACTGCATTGTGTAGTGTTTGCACTCCCCTTGAAATGAGATGAAGGCCTCTTCAATAAATCAATCTGCTTTCAGCTATCAAATATTACTGAAGCATGCATAGAAAGGTGCTAATTCTCCAAACTTGCTATTAGCATGAAATGTAGGTTAATTTTTTTTCCTTTAGTGTTATTTTAAATTGTGAATATAACGAATGATTACAATAAATACTACATGTCATAAATTAGCTTTTTGGGTGGATAAAAGGGGATAACACAGAATAAATAACAACCCTGCACTGCTTATAATGTCCACCTTGATAAACTTATTTTTAAAGAATGAATTAATTCTTATACCTTAAATGAGACATAATTTGATTCATGTTCAGAGTCATATGGGCTTGTGGATTCAGAGAGATGGACTCCAGCCTCAACACTTGGGTCTTCAGAACTGCTTGTGTCATCTGACCCTTGTGAAGTTGATGAGGCTGTAGAATCTTTACCGGATATGTTGGGGTTGGTTTCTTGACTGCTTGAAGAAAAACATGTAGAAAAGCAAAACAGCAAGGTGGTGGGATGCTTACATATTTTCCTTTCTCACTAAAAAGAAATTAAAATATTTAAAAACTTTCTAAAAATTCGTCATTGATTTTATGGTTTGTTTAATGGAACATTTAAAGAGATAAGGCCTCAAAGAAATGGACCAATGCTCATGTTTACTTATAAAACATATTTTCTGATATTGTCCTCTTATACAAAAAAGTGAACTCTAAACCAAATAAACCTAAAATTAACTGTAATTGTTCTTTGATTTATGTGAACTATAATTTCATTGCTTCATACCTAAACACAAGCAATGTTGTCAGTTATAAACATTTTAGTTACAGCTACTATATAATTATGTTCTTATTCTTGAATGCTGCTAAAGTATTGTGAGTGACTATGTACATGAATGCATGGAAGTGTGCAAAACAAAGAAAGCAAGTGACAGAGTGTATGATAATGTTTACATGTATAAAATCTATACATGCATATGCATGCATAATGGTAATGTATGTATTTGCTGCTTTTGTGTATGTCATATATGCAGTGTGCCTATGTATATATATGCACTTATGAATTTGCATGACAGAAATTAACATGGTTGATTCTATTACACAAAAAACAAACTTCTTTTTATTTGCTTCTATCCAGCTTAATAACTCTGTTATTGACAGCAATGAAAACTTGGAGGCCTCAGATGTGTTGTATAGTTTCCCAGCATTATGGTATCATTCAGGACTAAAGTTTAACCATCAAATCTCATTCAGGATGTCAGGTTGTGCATGCTGATTACTGTAAATTTTGCACTATAAGCTGTGACTTCCCCCCACCCCCAGCTTTAAACAGCTATGCAGCTTGTTTGTGGATTTTTCCAAATTTTTCAGATTCCAATTAATTTTTCAATGAACTTCATGCTAAAGTCTTAACTGTTCACATTGGTACAGCATTAACTGACTACATTTTTAATTCAAATCCATATACAATCAAAGCATTCAGATCAGTAGCTGAAGCACACACACCCGACATGCCGAAAACGCGACAAAATGCCAACAATACAGCTTTCAAATTGTACGTATTTGCGGCTTATTAACCAGTGCAGCTATTTGTGAAAAAAGTAGATTTTTTTAAAAGATTAGTGGGTGCGACTTACATACAGGTACGCTCTATAGACTGAAATTAATGGTATTAATGTCCATCTTCATGATAGCAATCTGTCTTGACTTCGTTAAATATCTCAAGGAGCAGTTTCTGTAAACTTAGCTCTAGCTAATGTAGAGATTTTTTTCAGAGGTGATAATAAAAAACAAACTGTAACGCTAGTAAATAATACACGATAAATATACACATTACAATCTATACAAGAAATGTTTCATTAATTTACTCTGAATTTCACAGCTCTTATATGGTTAGGTTAGATGGTGTGTATGATGCTAATATTGTATGAAGCTCATGCAAACATTACTTCAAGATTATATTTCCAATTATAAAATAATCTTCAAAGGTACCATCAAAACTTTTTTAACTGCATTATCTTATTAAAAATCAACGTAAAATCTTTGTAAACATGCAAATGCAATTGGTGTACAAAAAAAGTCAACAAAACTATTTGCAGACATGCACAATATTTAAAACAGAATGGTCCAACATAGGATTTAAAAAATGGACCTACACAAACAGCAAACATAAATAACTGGCAGTAAATAGCATGGTTACAATATGTACAGGAATATTAATAGGGCCACCAACTCACAAAACTCTCTTCCTGTGCAGATGCCAGAAGAAACAACATCAAAAAGTAAAAAAAGGAATGGAACGTGGGTTATGATAAAAAAAATTAGTAATGATCTGGTATAACTCTTCTTCATCTCTACCAATACACACTAAAAGCACTGTGAACAATGTGATAAAACTGGCTGCTGGTACACAGTGTCCCAATTAGGTTACTAAAATGGCCAACGCGATGCATCTTGAAAACTAGCTAGCAGAACACTGGTGGCCAAGCCACACCTATCTCATGAGTAATCGCATTTTTTTTAAGATAGCGGAAGATAAAAGGGAAGACTGTCACTGTATCTTCGGAGAAAGGTGTGATGTTGGGTTTTTTTAAATCTCGGATATATATTAGTAATTTGTTTTTGTTGTAACTATCAATAGGCAATCTAAAGGACCAGGAGATGGGCCATTGAGTTAGGGGCCAGAAGATAGACTGTGAATAATTGGGCCTGGCTTATGACTTAGAGTGATGGGTCTGGCAGATGCCATTGAGTATTTGAAGATTTTTTTTTTTGGTGTTATATTCATCCTGGAGTTAATTTTAACTTAGACTATTTGGCCCAAAAATGTTGTGGTCGCTCGTTTCCAAGAGGCAGTGCCAGTTTGTATAATGCCTGTTCCCCTAGAGGCAGTGTCTGTGAAAGAAGAGAGTGTGTACGTCATTCTTCCTCAAGAGGCAATGCCGATGTGTTTTAATGTCTGTCCCCTAATGGAGGCATCTGACTGTTATTTTAGATAATTTGTGGTAGATATATATAATTTCTTGGATCAGTGCAACATCAGGCTCCAGTGACTATAATTAACAGTGTTGTAAAAGAACATTATCAAGTGTGGACAGTAAAAAGTGACTTTGTGGCGGACTATAAACTTTAGTATTCTTTGATAGCAATCAAATTAAGAGAAAAAGAAACTTTCTAATATTTGATAATAAGAGTTGTTGAGTAACTTTCGGGATGTGTATTAAGAATTACTTTTTCTTCAACAATTATAGAATTTTGTAAAAGTATTTTACCATGATTTTATTAATATAATTAAGTGTATACAGGGCCTACAACGAAGCAGATTTCATTGTTTTGTGTCTTGTGAAGTAAAAGAGCACGTAAATGTCCAGGCAGCTACATGAGCGTGAGTAGTTGTAACAGGGTTGTTTTATGTAATTCAAAGTGCTATACAAATATACATTATTATATTACAAAGTACCAAATTACAAATTTGAGATAGACTCATGAAGTGTGCGTGGGCAAGGAAGAATGCTCCACAGCAACCAGCCATGTGTGAAACACCTGACACAAAAGCGAGAATGACTTGTAAAATAGATTGGATGAAAGTGTACTCTGCCAAAAGTGTTCTGTACAACAATCAGCATTTTTCACTACTATGACAATAGAACCATACTTGCAGTCTGGCATAATGAAATGATATCTGTTGAGTTGGTTTGCTCCTTGTGATTCTGTGAACTTGTGAGTCTGCTGTATCAGTGTGACATATGTGTCTTCTGACAGATGGAGTCTTTAAGGTAACATTAAGCACTTTGACCACGAACTTTGACAGATATTTATATGTGCTAACCATGGTTTTAGGGAGAGGGGCAAAAATGCACTAATAAATTTTTTTTCTCTTGTGCTGTAACTTTTTACAAAAAGCAGAAAAATAACATGATGAAGGTACCAACCTGCTTGACATAAGGGATAACTGGCTTGTTCTACTTGAGAGGCGACTGTGTAACCTGGCAATACTAAAACACAACAGACACTACAACAACAAAGCCACAAGCTCTAAACAGAAAATATGTGCACAATACAATACTGGCAAAATGCTGGAAATTAAATAATGGCTTTCTTTACCCATATGTTCAAAATCCTCAGGTTTGTGGTAAAAATGAACATTAAAATGGACAGAGAGATATGTGCACAGCAAGACAATTACAGGGAATAATACTTGAAGTGTGCAGGTACATATCCTTCACAAATTTGCTTTTTTTCATTTCAAATATGTGTTATGGTGGTATCTGCCAATGTGTTATTCACATTTATACAAATGCTTGGTGTGAGACCTGTAGACTGCTGATTTATTATATTTCATGTGAAGCTCATAACACAGAGCAAGAAGACGCTGTAAAACGGATGAGATACTTTCTCTCTGAGGTTATTTTTCTTCCCCTTCCCAAATTTTTGTCAGACATCAGATAGGAATAGCAAAAAATATTACACAGACAAAAGCAATAGCATTTTAACGTTCAATATTGTGCACATACACTCTTATAAGTATACTACAAGCCACACTGTTCTAGAGTATCATAAAATAATATTAGTTAACAATCAGTTAATAGGATTTCCCACACTCTGACATTGTTCAAGATTTACCAGAGTGCAAAAGTTCCTTTTCATATCACAAAGCAAAAATTCCTTTTAATATCACAAAGCAAAGATCAGCACAAAATTTTCATCTCCAGCATCTGGTGAATGATCCCCTTCCTGATCCTAATGTACGAACCACAACCCTCCAAACAATATCACACAGAAAATGGGTTCAAAATCAGGCTACAGTGAGATCTAGGACCATATCTTACTTTGTCATTATATCTGTTGACTTTAGAGATGATATAGTTAGGGTCTTCATCTGTGCATGAGTAAACTGCATCTTATGAATGAGAGGGGTTTATTCAATCGAATATTTTTGGTAAGAGTTGAAATTTGAAAAACATTTTGCACTGAGGTAGACCTTAGACACATCTGCATATTCTGAAGTGTCTAAAATGACAAAGGGCAGGAAAACACAAACTGAATATCATAGCTAACAAAAAGCTGTTAAAATGTGATGAAAATCAATCAACAGCACTTTCAATAACAATATCTTTGCATTCTAAAGAACCACAAAAGCAAACTAAATATTTCAGTCAAAAGAAATTAATCTCAGAAAGGAAAGGCTCAGATCAGTGACTAGCAGATGCATTCCAAAAAAATAAAAAGAGTAGTTCCATGAAATTTTATTGTTGCTGAGAAGTGCGACGATACAGACTTCTAGACTTTCTTAGATCCTTCATGCAAAATGTCACTTGTCCATGACTTATACAAATAAATTCATTTTCATGACCATGCCCTCTTGTATGAATGACAGTCTTCTGATCAAAATGCACACACACAGGTTAGTGCAAACAGTTTAAATTTATGCATGTGTGCGCATTAACATAAACTTGTTTTTTATTTTGAATAGATTCACAATATCTGATTTTTGGATTCTTGTGTAAGGACACTTATATTATTATATTATTTTAGACAGTAGTTCTAACAAATGACTTATAACAAATAAGGACAACTCGAAAATTTTAGCTCCTAATCACTTAATGATCTATGTTGATAAATTTAGAGTGTTTTGTACATGAACCCCAATTCTGCTATAATGAAATTAAATCTTTTCCTTACTTGCGATAATTAATTACTACTGTTTCTTTGGAATACATGTAGGTAAATTACAAACTACTGAGCGTGGTGATGCAATAATTCCATCAAGTCAGTCAATTTTCTTGTAACTGGATCTTTTAGAATTTGGGGTAAGCTGAAAGGGTACTTTCAAGGACAGTAGAAAACAAGTTTTACTGAAGTAAAAAGTAAATTCTTTTAACCGATCAATTAAACTTTATTCTCCTAAACTAAGTAAAGCACATTAAAAAAAATTGAAAGAATCACACTGCATACCCATTTAAGCCTAAAGGGAAGAATTAAAAACAAATATCACCAGACCAGACGACTGCTGCAGGGTCCTATTATTAATTACTTACCCAATTTTATCTGCTGGCTCAGGATTTTCCCGAACTAAAAAAGGACTGAAGTCTTTCGCCCCTTTCGGCATGTATTTCCTGTTTTTTAAAATAAAAGGCATTTCATCTTTTATCTGTGGGCACATTAACAACCAGCTTACCCATACATATTTTCAGAAAGAACCACATAATTGTACTTTAACAGTCTTGTGTTCGGATGTTTCACCTTAGCCAGAATTATCGATTGGCATTAAAGTAAAAGGACTTGGAACCCATGAGTGTGTTGCGTTTGTTCTTATGGTGAGATCAGGAAAACAACCCCCATCTACCCTGTTACATTTGTACATTGATTCTGAAACAATCATCACTTTCTGGGGTGTCACATTTTACGACCAGGCAGCAACATCATCAGATTCCAAAATGAGGTGCTGGAAATCACAAACCTTGTTGCATGAGACATATAGTACTGATAGAGGTCATCAAACACTGTCAAGTCAAATGGACGGTAGAACTCAAAAAATATGTTGACATTCTCACTGGATGCAGGCACAACAGCAACCTCTAGTTGTTCCGCCTCGGATTTGGACACTGTTCAAATTAAGTCCGAACATAATAAAGATGACATTTCTTGGAAGCAAGCATAAAACAAATTTTATTAATACTTACATTGCTTAAGAAACTCAATTTATTCTGACAGCTCTCGTCAGTTTAGTTTTTCCTAAAAATTGAACTTTTAAGTATTTTATCATAAACAATACAGCAAATTATTAAGCTCTTCTATATTTGCATTTTCAGATATCTATTTAAAAAAAAAGAGAATGTTTGTAACAACATGGACAATAATGCTGATAATAAAAACAGTTCTGGAAGCATGTAATTAATTCCCTTGGCATTATCCCTGAACATTACTGGGCTAACATGACTTGAGCCAAGATGCAGTATTGAGCATGAGTACCTATCAGGCCAGTGTTCTGCTGCCATCTATTGCCAATATTTTATGGCATGTTTCTTTTTTTTTTTTTTTGGAGGGGGGAAGGGAATATAACACTAAGGACAGCTTTTAGGATCTATGTTAGTTACAAATGGAAAAGAGACCAGCATTTGCCAAAAATCTGCATCACCAGCTTTCTGCTTACCTTCTTCATATGGCATCGGCAAGTGCTCAAAAACTTCGGCATCCCACCACTGGGAGTAGCTGAAGATGATTTCAGGCAGAAAATGAATATAGCATATCACTTTTAGAAATATTACTGTCAGAACTGCTCTTTACAAAAGTGTATACTTCTGAAATAAGATGCAAATTAATGACTAAGAACATGCTTTTAGGACGACTAAATATAGAAAAGGCTAGCTGCTGAAAATATAAAGGTTAAACATGTGCATATGTATTCCCAGACATCAGTGTCCATTTTAATGTTTTAATCTTTCAGATTTACAAATTACTTTCATTCTCTTAGGTTAGTTTTAAAATGATGATGATGCTGATGATGAAATAGTTTCTCAGAAATGCTACATCTAAAGCAATTTATGTTTTGTAGACAACGAAAAACTCATCAAATCTTTTTAACATTGCATCATCGAAGGTCTCTCTCCCTTCACCCTATCTCAATCATTATCTTGTCCATATATTCATATAAATTGATTCAGGTTACAACCACCACCTTTCTGACTTCCTTTCTAGTGAGCTTTATCTGTGTCCACCTCACCTGAGATTGCGCATAAGTGATCTGCCTAGTGTTGTAGGATTATGTAAGTAGAAATCAGTAGGCAATTCCCAAAGGTTTGGCTGACATTCCGCTGGTTCAAAGACACCAAGAAATAAGTTGAATGCCTGCTGTTTCTCCACATCTGATAACAAAACGCCATATGAAGTAGTCCAACAAAAGAATAGATGATCAAATCAAAATGTATTCAAACAGAAGGATCATAGACAGGATCTTATATCAGAGACCACTCATAATGGTTAATTAGCAATGTTAGACCCACTGCTTTTAATTCACTTCACGGGGTTCTGTATGATGTTTTTTGAACAATAGAAAACACATCACAGTATAAGATATTTTTGCCCAAAAAAAAAGTTTAAACAGTAAGTTACATATTAAAAAGGATCAGGATTTAGGTTTCTTTATGAATCATTTTTTTAACTCCGCCTGGAAAGCCCCTGGGTAACCTGGCGGTCCCAAGTCCGGATGAAGGAAGAGGGTTGGATGTGGGGCTAGCAACCCCACCCTGTAAAAAGACCTCTGCTACAGAAACCACAAATAAAACACAAGCACAATGAAAATATTTTGGGCCCTACACTCGACTGGGGGTGATTAGGAACAAGAAGATAAATAATTTTAATACTGGCGTCTGTTTGGGAAGGCAATTACCAGAAAAAGTGTTGCTGTAGTAGCGGGACAGAGTCTGCATAATATCACGGCTGTGAGATGTCCAAGGTGCTATTTTGCGGTAGCCCTTGATGCGATGAACAAGCTGGGAACCACCGTATTGAAGAGCCACAGTGTCTCCATGGTCTTCATATAATTCCTCTAACATCCTAAACACAAACAGAATATTAAAGATGCAAAAGAGCATGAACATCAAAAGTTCCTGTGCATAAGTATGCTTCTTTTTCTAAGGAACATTCCTTTTTTATGAACTTTTGAAAGTTACTATAAACCAGCCACACAAATTGTGGTCTGTATGTTGTTTTCACCACAGACAATGGACAGTGAATGATAAGTAGAAGCTATAAACTTCAGTAATGAGAACCGGGTGGTTACTGGCTAAGTGTGGACATTTGGAGCCTTGTGAAGCTATCTTCGTGATTGCACACAAGTGGGTCATTGACAAAAGGTTTCAGTCATAATCTGAGGCTCCATCACCTGACATGGGGTTGAAACTGTGCAAAGTTCTGACAACCAATACTGCCGAGCACAGGGAGATCATTGACAACTACTTGTTGCTGCTCATCACTTTCCTGACAATAACTACTTGTATCAAGATGACAAAGCAGTACACACAGCAAGGCTAATCATTGACCACAAACTTCAAAAACACGTCAAAAAGCATTACCTGGCCTGCCCAGTACCCAGATATAAATATAACTATGAATCTATGGTGGAAGATCAAGTGGACTCAGAGATGACTGTCAACACAGCAGACAAAATTTAACAACTCACTTTTGAGACACACGTTAGCTTGAATCAGAGATCATGGTACATAATTAGAACTAGTAAAATCACTTTCTTATTTTTACTTTTTTATTAAAGATGCCTACCACTGCAGTTTCGTTACTTATCTGGCATGTCCTATTCATGAAAGCAATTAGCACTCACTATAGATGTGGTATGAAGATATTTTTTTGGTTTTTAGCTCCCTCAGAAGATCTGCTCTGTTTCTTGTTCTTTTGAGTAACACGAATTTCTGTACATTTCCCGAGTTTGCTGTGCTAGTGTGTTCCCTCCCTTGTATTGCTTTATGTATGTACTCTCTGTGTATATTGGTTGGGTAAGAAGTGAGGGGGGAGTAAAGAACCACCTTCAAATATGACATAAACTTAGTAACAAATATACATTTCAAGGATGCTGTTTCTCATAAACTAATCAAAAACAATGATGGAATTATACTCAGCAAAATTTAAAGATGTAAATCAACCTGAATGTGCTACTTACTTAACACAGTCTGTGTCAAAGTCCAGATTTGGTTTTTCAAGTACTCCAAGAGCATAGAGCTATTGAAAAACAAAAAAGAAATGCTTTCTATTTAGTTTTCAAAACCAAGTTCAGTTTAAAATATAGCTGTCAGTTATTTATAAACCAATTTAAAAAGCCAATAAAAAACACTTTTCAGATTTATTGAAGTGCACAACAAAGTAACAACAGAACAAAGGCTATGTCTCACCTGGTATGCAAGGGCACATTTGCCCAGGGCAAACTGAGCAGTGTTTGTGCGATCCAAACAGTCAACACAATTAGTTCGAACCACCCCTGTCTGTTTGCAGCCATTCTTGCTCAAGCGTCCTTGAAGCATTTTCAGTCTGAAAGATTTTCATGTTCATGTCAAGTAGATCCAGCAGAAGATATATCAAAATAAGGTTTGAGATTGATATTAATAACTGCCATTAATAAATGTTTGGTTTTTTCCTCCAAATGTCATTTTTTCACTTACTAGCAATTTAAAATCAATCTTTAATAGCATTTACTTTGACATTGCATATTCTGTTGAGTCCCTTATGCTTTCAAATGATGAAACCCTAGATTTACATGCAAACTTACAAAATTAAAATTTTTAATTTTTAATTCTTCTTTTGAAGACATTAAACATTCATGACTTTACAGAAATAAAAGGAAGATTGTAGCATATTAGAAGAAACTGTTTTTTAAAAAAAATGTGTCCTTACTCATCATCCTTGGACATGCACTCAGCTTGTCGCGATGGTAAACAAAAAAAAATTCCTGTCTGCTTTAGGCAATAGCGGGCAATCCGAGCAAGTCTCATCATGACATCAGCATTTTTCCTAGAAATTAACCAACCAGTCATAATAAACCCTTCAACACAGAAACTTTCAGCAAGCTTAAAAATAAAAGTCACACAGCCTCATAATAATAGGGGTGGGGAGCTGTCAGTGGTTCACTTTGGCTAGGCTATATTATGTGTAAAGCAGAGTATTGTTCTCTCCTGCTGCCTTTTAACTTTGATGATTTCTTAGACAATATCATACTGTGTTAGCAAAGGCAGTTTTCCTTTCATTGGCGATAGCTATCCTTGAGCCAGCCTTTATAATGAAAGTCAAAATTTTGCAAATGATGTGCATCTTCAAGATAGCTGATGGAACATTCTCTGACACTGTGGCTCTAAAACAAATAAACTATAAGTAAAAATGAATAAGCATACACTGATAATTTGAATGCTCCAGTCCTCTGGCTTTCATTGCTTTGAACAATCTAAAATTAAAAATGCTAACCTTTTAGTAACTCGTGCCATATCAAAACCAATGTACTGGATAGCATGTTGAGGTGGAAGGAACTGGTTCAGGTAGTTTATAGCATCAACAAACTCTTCACTGAGTATGCTTTCATGCCGCTTCCGCTCTCGAGTCTGAAAACCAGAATATGCACAAATGGACCGAGACTTTAGTAATCATTCATTCATCCCTTTTGCTGATACCAGCTGACTACAATTTAAACTGGTCTTCCAGAACTGGTTTCAGAAGCAGCTGACAATGCAAGGCTCACCTTTTGGACAAGACTTCACAGTATAAATTTTTTATTAGTCTTTTGTTTGAGAAGTGTTAGACATGAAATAGAAACTCCAACAATGACATTCTGATGAGTTTTAAAGAATTAGAGTTTACCTTGACAAGGTTTAGTACTATAACAGGAGCCCCATATCGTCTTAGCACCTGGTTAAAGTGGCGACCTGCTACGCTGGCATAAGGGTCTCTTTGGTCCACTATCACCAACAGAACAAAGAAATAAGTGATGTCAAATACATGATGCCATTCTGAAATGCCAATTTTAGTAGGAACTGAGAATGTACTGCTGACCAACAAAGATGTTTTCAGATTAATCTACTCATGAACTGTTCTAGGCAAATAACTGCCACATTCAAAATTCTTTATACCTTTACATACACTGAAATTTCTTACATGACATCATGACTGAGTTAAACAAAAGCCTTGTCTTTTTTTACATACAATTTTGTTTGTAAATATTTTTAAACAATTCATTTTTCATACAGAAAGATATAATGAAGAGTTTGTTTTTTTTAAAAACTGAGTGCAACATTCAATTTATTGCAGCATCATACAAGTGATTGGTGGTTTTGGTCCCATCTTGTTCAAATCCTGTGACCAAAAGAGAGGTACCGACCCCCTGAGCTGGACATAGGATGAGACTTTGGTGTGTGCAAGGAAAGTTACAGAGGTATCTTGTACGATCTGTTCTGTCTCTATTTCATTTGCCACTGAGCCCTGTTTAAAAAGAAAATAAAAACATTAATCATATTCAAGGTTTGCAAGTCAGTGTGCCAAAACAAACCCTGTCTTCTTTGATTGATGCCTTTGTTTTTTAGGATGTTTTAGTAATGTTTCTTTTTCCTTTCTTTAGATAAAAGGCTAGATTAAAAGGGCATAACTTTTATCTGTTACCCTCATAAATACAGATGTGTCAGTTGTCTCTCTCTGTTCCTCTACCACTTTTTGTACTTTGTGAAGAATCACATCGCATGTGGAAGGAGAGTGGGCAAAAAGATATTCTTGTTCTTGTTTTTGCTTTCAACACTCAAATCATTTGATAAACAAAGCAAGGTCCAGCAAAGACTCACCTCACAATTAGCTCCTCTTTTCAGGAAGCGTGTGCCTGCAAATTCATTCGATCTCCTCCCAATAAGGGTGAGATAGATTGACTTGCCATACACACCAATGTCTGTTATTAGTCAAGAAAAATATGCACCTACTTTTCCTGCCATATAAAATGTTGCTAAGTTTGATTTTTCACATTAGACCCTAACTACACAGTATTACTATTCCAGATGAATAGAAGAACCTTGCTACAAGCTTTGTGCAATTGTAAAATTCAAAGTTGGAGTAACACTTGAGGGAAGATTAACAGCAGTATGCCAAATATGTATAGTAATGAATACCACAGAGGTTTCCCTAAGACCATTTCAAAGTACTCATACATCAGCTCTGCTGGCCTTGCATTTTACATCCCATTTGTAATAAATCTTAATAAAATCTTTTAAGGATTTTAACAGAATAATAACAAAAAAGCACAAAGATACTGCTCTGGCCTATGAAGCCATGAATAATGTATAATATCCAGTCATGATGCACTTTGCTTTCAACTTGCTTCAACAGATGATTGTTCCACACAAACTTGCGAGTAGGCTTCTGCCTAATGCCACACACAGATTCATTTTCTGCACAGAGAAAAATAAAATGCGTCAACATAAACCATTACAATCTGAAGCTCAAGTTCAGTGTCCAAACATAATGCTATATTATCTGCAAACTAGAGGATAAAAAGTTCTAATGAATCTGGAGTTAGCTGGATTTCAACATAGCTTGAACATCCTCTGTCGTAACTGTTCGTGGTTGGCTACATGAGGGGAACCCTTGGGCTCTAACATGGATGGGTTTTATTTGTGCAGTTTCCTACAGTTCTAATGATAAATGTTAGCAAATGTGATTGGTGTACTAGCATGACCTAGTACACTGTTTGCGGCGCTTGTTGATTGTAAGTGCGAAGCATATACTTTGTTACTGGAAAATTAACGGATGGGTTTTAGAGGCTGAAATTTACAGGTCAGCTTTATATCGCCTAAATCTATCAATATCTGCAAAAAATGCAAACCATTCAGGTTGGTGCTTAATCAGCACAATTAACTACTTAGACTACTCAGGCTAGCACCTCAAGAGTAGTGTTACTAAGCAGCTACACACCATTAGCTCCTTTGACACTTGCAGATCCATTCATGACAGGAGGGTATAATGATGCTTCCCTCATGCCTAATTCAGAGGCTGCAATGTCTGGAATCTCTTCTGAGCTACATCGGCTACTATTTAGCTCCCCTTCCAGACTAGCCTCCCAGACCAACAGCTTTGACCTGTTACATCCATCGGGTGGAGGGATGGGACCCTGGACAGGTCGCTTGATGTTTGCCATGTTATACTGCAGATTGTGGGTCAGATCATAGCTGTAGCTATAAACATAAACAAAAGAATGACAGATTTATGCAGGCTAACGCTGAAAATGCAAAATAAATTCTATGCACTGAAAGCAACTTGTAAAACAAATAATTTTCCAAGGCTCTGCACAGGGCTGTCTTAAACAGACACATATTGATTTGTGACTGTATATGACTGTCACATAACATTTTTTCTTATTTCATGTGTTAACGAGAGAAGGCTCCTTAGCTCATTACCAGATGTTGCCTGTGGCAGTCTTAAGAACAAATGGTTGCTAGTTTGATGTTTGCTCTGGCCAGAGACTTTAAAAACTCTGTCCAGACTTTCTACCTACTTTATGTCTAAAAAAATTGCAAAACTGTTTACTTACCTAAAGTAGAAATTGCTGGACAAGTCCACATTTTGGAACATTCGTACGTATCTGCCAACAATGCATATATAATACATGTTTCAGATGTTACTGGTGGTATGCTAGGCTCTTGCCAACAAATTCAAAAAGTAAATGGATGATAGTGGGTAGCCGGTGTGTAGATTATGACAGCAGTTTTTTTTTTGGCCAACCTACACCAAATTCTTTAATAGCAAGTGATTACTAATTGATTGAGGACTACTGCTGTCAAATAAAAAAGGAGGTTGACAAACGATTTTAGCAAAAGAGTTACCAATTGTTGATGTAAGGAATTTCTAATTATCCAGAGGTATTTCTGGCTAACAATATTATCATTACAAAAAAGAGACACAAGTGCTTTTGGGTCACACATAGAAGAAAGAAAGTACAAGGTATTTATAGGTTTCTCAGGTATTGTTTATATTTGTTCAAATGTTTTTTAAGAATCATATAACAACATAAGTTTTTCAAGTCTTTAAATATTAATCAGATAACATCAACAGATATGGTGGTCAGCTTATAGGAGAAAATGTCAGTCTGGGATTCAAACAAAGGACTGATGATCAAAACTTAGATTTCCTCTGCAATGTGAAGACCTGATGGTCCTCCATTATTTATGTATTACTTATGTTTTATTGTTTTTCTCTAACAAGACAGAAAAAATAAAACATGAAACGCTTGAAAAATGAATGCAGGGAAAAAATCCAGTACCTGCTCTCATCTGGATGAACATAGCGCACTGTTTCATTCGGAATGTATAACATGGAGGTATCCTCTATTTTGTACACAGTGTGAGGCCCAATCAAGGCTGCTTTCTTCCTCTTGGTTATTAGAATTATGTATGGACCTTCCAGAAACCGTACAAAACCTGCAAAGTACACATTCAAAAGGGCCACAAATAACATAACATAACATAAAGTGGTTTAAATGAAAACAGCAAAACTATAATACCAGACCTATATTTTGAGTAAAAATTCACAAAACACCTAGATAAGATAACTTAGTTTAAAATGAATCTTGTTCAAACTAGTAAAAAGGGATTTTTCTCAAAGACTTCTTTGTAATCTTCATGACTCCTTTACCATCTTCATGTCACTAGCAATAACATTAAATACAGAGAATTAGACAATTATAAAATATCTCTAATTCCATTCATTCTTATTAGTCTGAACTTTATTTGTATATACAAATCCTTGCCTGCAATCCCAAATGCTGAGGTTGTCTTAGATAATCCTGCAGCACCCTGAGCAGCTCTCTTTGATTTGTTCCCACCATCAATCATAGAAAGAACACTTCGGATCTCCTTTCTACTATACTCAACCTTGTGGAAGCAAAAGTCAAAGGAATCTCAGATATAGTTACAAATAAAAAAAAAATAATGCAGGCCAATTAACCATATAAATTCAATTGTTAAATGATGTTTATATTTGCTTATAATACGCATTTATGACTGCTGTTTCAAAGGCAAAATTAAGCTTCATTCATGTACAGTTCATTCTTTTAAAAAAAAAAGTAACCATACCTTATCATCATGAATGATTAAATCATGCGGTTCGGTCCTGTCTATTTTCAGCACTCTGAACCTTGTTTCAATTTTATTAGAGCCCACAATGTAGAATCTCTGCAAAAGAAAGCATATATGTTGTTCAGTTTTGTAGATTTCTGCAATTATATATAAACTATAGCTACATTCACAACCCATAACAATACAATGATGACATGACCTATCAAATTTGCTAAAACATCATTTAAGAGCTCTAAACGTAAATGCTGCTTCTCCAAACCGCCGGAAACTTTAGATATGTATGTTTATGTTTTGCATACACTTACATATAGTAGATGTAGAATCATGTGGAGAAAAAACAAAAAATATAATCTGAGATTAACACAAAACGAATAACGTGTCAATAAGTAATATGGTGAACTAAAAAAGCATGTCGATTATTGACTGTGTTGTGTTGTTATATCGCGAACTTGTATACTCGTCCGTGGTTATACTTACTAATACTCTAAGTAAACACTTTATGAAAATCATTATTAACATCCAGTTTTAATAAAGCATAAAGCAAATCTGAGGCAAAGCACTCACTGCTTTTGTTTCATAGAGAACTAGCTTTTGCATCCAGTTTATAAACGGCACTTCCATGTCTGACAAGAACACAATTTAAGCAGTCGTTACAGGATCAGACGTCAAGATCCTAGACGTGGGCTGGTCCCCTTGTTCATGAACGAGCACTCTAACGTCACACGGAATTGACAGGCAGATAAATGACTTCAAAATGTAATCAATAACTTCAAATAAGATATAACAAGACTGTTTTACTATCAAATACCAAAATTATACTCGCTTTATTTATGACACAAATCATTAATATACGATCTCTTCATATAAGAAATAAATTTCAGGGGGGAAATCGCATCAAGGGACACTATCGCGGCTGGATTTTTCGCAGGGATAGTGAAATGGAGAGCTGCGATGTCGCCCAAGAAAGGGGTTGTTCTTCGTATTCTTCTCCACGCTGCTTGGTCATAATATACTCCACGTGGAATATAATAGAACAGAATAAGTGAGAAAGGCTAACCAGTCCATCTAAGTAATAAAGCGATAAAAGGGGATGCTGTTATAGATGCCACTATATAGCTTGGGTGCCTTCCCCTTAAGGTTTAAAGGAGATATAATTACAGGGTGAAAAGAAAAGTTGTTTATGGCGAAAAAAAAGAATGCCCAAGAAATTAATTGGATAGCGATTCGAATAAAAGAGATTTTACAGAAGTATTCCAGACATAAAATACAGAAACACGTTTTGCGAAGTAGCAACTCTAGTTTGATAGAATCGTAAGAAACAGTCTACATTTATAGATATAGAAATACATTTTTACAGTTTCTATCTACGACTGGGAAAAAAGACTTTGGGATCAATTTTCTATAGATAGGATCACTATTTTAGGACATTTCTTTATTTCATATGCTAAATGGGTATAGGCGATTATCCTGAAGTTGATAAATATCATTAACAGAAAATTTACTTCTTTTTTTTTTTTAACAAACATTTTCCGTACATAATATATTTTGTCAAACAAAATCATGTTTTCTGTCGAAGCAAATGCTGACTTCCCTCAACCCCCTCCACAGGCAGCTGAATGATTATATGAAACTAATTTTAAGTCTTGGTTACAAAATAGGTGTCAAGGATACACAGATAACAAACGATAAGAACAATGCACACAATATAGCTATAGCAGGTGAACCCGAAGCGTTCCTCAACGATGGAAGGTAGAGACGGGGTCAAATTTTCTGGATTTCATCTGTTAGGTCAGCTACATCTTTCAATTCAACGTACACTTTTCTGTTCGAACAGATATGACTAGTAGAGTTACCGGGATTTAAATTGCTGTTCATGTGGTTCTTTGGAGCAAGGGAAGATAAAACTTCAACCTACAACATCAGCAAGCTCGTTCCCAGCTTCGTGTCCGGATTGCAAGCGATCTAGATCGAGCGAGAGTATTGTAAAACCCGTCATTAAGGGCGCAGTCTTATCCGCGTCAGAATGGGTCTCAAAGAAGGACTTGCTCTTCTTTTGATTGTGCACATTTCGCTTACCAAGGATGCGAAGGGCGATTTTAGTAAGAAAACAGCATTTTTTGTTGATATGATGTTATGTTGTTAAATAGTTACTGTGGATCGAAAAAATGTATATGCAGACGTGTTTTAGTTTAAACATATTATTGTTCCTTTACCTATATTTGTTCTTGGTTTTATCACTATGTGTTTCGTTGACTGCTCTGCCTCCCACCTACTCCAGTCCCTGCTTTGTCTTGTGTATAATCTTGTCAACAAACAAATCGTTGTATTTCGTCCATTCGCTTGCGTTGCATTACACAAGGTTTGATAAACAGAAGTCGCAGGAAGAGAAAGCCTTAATACGGTGGGAAGATAAACGAAGACGGTTGTTATGTAAACAGTGTTGATGTTCTTATGCACACAACTTAATGAAATTTTCATTTAAAGCCATACATATATTGGAAACAGCCAGTGTCTTTCAGACAGCAGCAGAGTTCCTGATGACCAAGTCGGAGAAAAGCAAGGTCAGGGACGTTTTGCCTTTGCCTCCTACTACAACGACCACATGGTCCTGCAGCAGGCCCCTCAGCGGGCTGTCATCTGGGGATATCACCCAGTAGTTGGCTACCGTGTCGTGGTGGAGGTAAGATATAAACAGGCAACATTAATGTCTTGTGAGAGAAATCAACGTACATATTTTGCCACCTTTACACGCACACAAAAATCGAGAAAAATAGTAATAGTCCACAGAAAGTATTCCTAAATCGTTCACCATATAGTTTTATTGACTAGCAAAATAGAGCAAGGGCTAATTAAAATATAACGGCTTTATGGGATTAATCCACGTGATACTTGATGATGTCTCATGAAATCTCGGCTAGTGTGCGATTTACTCAAAATGGACTTTAATGGTTCTCCACACTTTATGTGCAGGTTGGAAGCATGTTGTTCTCTTCTTACGTGGAACCTGGTCCGACACCTGACGAAGGGATATGGTCTGTGACACTAGATCCCGTCCCAGCTGGAGGGCCCTACACAGTATTTGCTATTACCTCCGGGGGAACAATTTCCCTCTCTGACGTCATGTTCGGTGACGTGTGGGTCTGTTCAGGACAGTCCAACATGCAGTTTACCGTGTCTCAGGTAACGGATCGTTGCAAACAGATGTGTGTGCATTTTTAAAAAAATGAATGTAATTTATAATAACATCGTGTTTGTGAATGCGTGCTTGTGCGTGGAAGTGTGTGTGTTTGTGC
>SRHC01001145.1:142546-156239 GCA_004794325.1 Pomacea maculata
AACGGATCGTTGGAAACAAATGTGTGTGCATTTTTAAAAAATGAATGTAATTTATAACATCGTGTTTGTGAATGCGTGCTTGTGCGTGGAAGTGTGTGTGTTTGTGCGTGAGTGCTTTTGTGGGTGTGTTTGTGCATGCGTGCATGCGTTCGTAGAAGTGTGTGCATTTGTATGTGCGTGCTTTTGTGTGTGTGTGTGTGTTTGTGCGTTAGTGCGTTTGTAAAAGTATGTGTATTTGTGCGTGCGTGCTTTTGTTTGTATGTGTGTGTGTGTGTGTGTGTGTGTACGTGCGCGCTTTTGTGTGTGTGCGCAAGCCCTAAGAAGATAGAAATTAAGGTATATTAAATGGGGAGAAAGCAGGTAAACGGAGAGAGAAAAGAGAAAGTGAAAAAGAAAATGGTTGGTATGATATACTTTTCAAGAGAAAAATTCTGTCATTCATTATGATCGTTCCCATTTTATATCCCGAAACGAACATTATTTACGGTTGCCAAGGTTCTTTCAGTCTGCAAGCCCGCTACCATAAGGTCACAAGGTCAAGCATTTATTGTGACTTATCAGTACTTATCTCCATTTGTCTTACTTGTATTCCACTTTTTTTTTACGCTAGGTTAAAATCGAGAAGCTCCCTCGGATTATGTTTCGGAGTATCGTCTCAGCTTTCCGGCTACTTTTCAGACTCTAAAGAATTAGGTTGCATGAACAATCTTACCTTATTTCCAAATGCAAAAGTACCCATTTATATCATGAACGGCATTTGTGGATGGTTTAGGTTTTTAACAAATTGAAAGCTTATTCAGCTCATTCCTTGTAGAGATTTTATTAGCGCTTGTATTACAGCATCCACACGAAAGTACAATTTTGAATTAATCGGCATATTTAAGACGGGTTTAGATATTCTCTTTAAAGGGAAGGAGTACACAAGATCGAAATACTTGAGGAACTAACTGTACTTTTATTTTAATATTTCATTAGCACTACCATCCACATTATTGCCACATAACTGGCGAGTTTTAAATCCGTACAAATGACACCCCGCATCCCCCCGCCAAAAAACCGTTTATACGTGATATTTGCTTACTTCGCTATTTAAACAAACAGATGATGTACCTGATCATTGAAATACTAGCATAATCAAATGTGAGCGTTCTGTGGTGTATCGCACCATAATTTTAAACATTATGTCACAAGAATGACCCGAACAGCGCTCATAGATGTTGTGCTTTCACAAAATTTATAGACTAGTTAACTGATATAATAATTTCTGTGTGACAAATGTTGTAGATGCTTAATGCGTCAGAGGAGCTTGCGGCCTCCGTCAACTACACACAAATTCGTCTGTTCACGGTGGCCATGCAGCTTTCGGCTAGTCCGCTTGTTGACTTTACCCATGTCTGGGAAACCTGGTCCATGCCCAACAACGGTAAGATAGGATGTTTATTTCACATGGTACGACAAGTCGCAAGAACTTGATAATTACTCGAGGCTGATTCGAGTCGGGCATGAAGCTAAAATCAAAGATGCTGGAAATTTATCAAAAGGCAAAAGGCACGTCGTCGTCGTCGTGGAGGTGGTGGTAGTCGGCGTCGTCGTCGTCGTCGTCAGGTTGTCGAAGTTAGTGGACATCTTTTGGCCATTCTTTTTTCAGCTACATTAGGGGGAGGGAATTTCACCTACTTCTCGGCTGTCTGCTGGCTGTTTGGTAAATTACTTTATGAAGAGCTTCAGTACCCGATTGGCTTGATCGACACCACCTGGGGAGGAACACCTATAGAGGCATGGTCCTCCCCTGATGCATTGGCAGCATGCGGAGTTAGCCAAGACAGCTTACCTACAAGGTGAGTACAATATAATGAGCCTATCGCACCTGGTTTCTCGGTAAACTCAAAAGGTGTTTTAACCTTAAAACTTCTTAAATATAATGTAGGCAGATTTTAAAGAGGAATACTAAAGTCAAGGCATGATATTTACTGCAAAAAACAATGGGTTTGCAGGATTGTTTAAGTGTATGTTCCAAAAAAGGGTCATAATTTTATTGTTAGACTCACAAATATTGTGCCTGTATGTGATGTTGAACTATTAAAATTAATATTTTAAACTACTTGCTCCCGTGCATGTGCTGCTATTTATGTTGTCACAGCATTAACAGCTCTGTAGGACCTAGAGACCCATCTGTCCTTTGGAACTCCATGGTTTATCCCTTGTTAAAGATGACCATCTTTGGCGCCATCTGGTACCAAGGTACATGGCTCTTGGTCTATTTCGGAATCTGGCGTTTTAATGAGAACCTAACATCTATTAAACAAACAAACAAACAAACAAACAAACAAACAAACAAACAAACAAACAAACAAACAAACAAATAAATAAATAAATAAATAACTTCCTGGTAGCATTATTACGGTGCCTTTTACTTGATGACAAGAGCTGAGAATGTATATATATCGCGTATGTATAAGCGATAGGTGTCGCGCGCTTTCAGGTCTGTAGACGCCGTTTGGCAGGTGAAACTGAAGCTGCAAACATCTTTCGGCAGGTGAATCTGACTCCGATAAGCCGACGATGCCTCATTACAACTGTACTTTCCCGGCGATGATCGACGACTGGAGAGCCAAGTTCAGCGAACAGTCCGGCACGAGCCCCATCTTTCCTTTCGGCTTTGTGCAGGCGAGCGAATCAAATAGCTTTGGCCCTCTAACTCCGTTGTCGTATCGCACGACACCTCACTGTAAAAGTTAAAGACAAAAGATCCCATGCCTTACAAACTCTAGGTTTTGCTGGTCTGTAAGTGGTCTACCGTATCTAAGACAGACCCTGCCGCTCTTACGCATATACTCAGGGGAAGATTTAAGTCACGAGTCCGGGTGGACAGCAAACCGAGGACTTCTAATTGTACTAAATGTTAGTCTATTAAAAAAATAACATAATTACATAAACAATAAATTAGCAGTGACAGCAAGCAACGCCATGATGAACAACACACCACTGCCTAGGGGACTTTGATTCTACCTTTTAGTCGCACAAGAAGTGTTTGGAAGAAATAGGGCTGCCCCACCAGGCAACGAAGCGGCCCGGTGGCGCAACGGTTAGAGCTGTTAGCGCCTGTCACCAATACAGTGAAGGTTGGCTGCCCTGAGTTCATTTCTCGTCTCGGGCATGCTGTTCTTTGTCTGCACGTGGCATCTGTTTACAGGGCTGGCCGCCCTCCGCCAAGGATGGTCCCAAGCCCGGCTGAAAAAGGAGGAGGGTTGGGCGTGGGGCCAGCACCCCCACCCCGTAAAACAAATCCTTGCTACCAAAACATCGACAACAGTTAAGACTGTAGTCGATGGCCTATGCCCCAGGAGGGGCGAAGGGCCTAAATAAAAAATATAATACCAGGCAACGGTTAGCGCCCGTCCCAATACAGTGAAGCTGGTTGTCATGGGTTCAGTTCTCGTCTCGTCTCGTCTCGTCTCTTTCTCTGCATGTGGCATCTGTTTATTACCGTGATATAGCCTTCGTTGCTGGTTTGGCGAAAAACACCAATTTCCACCCTCGAAAGAAGTAAATTTAATTTATTAGTTTGAAGTCTGAAAATTTGACATTTACCTACAACGACATGCCATTCCGTTATTATTTTTGTCTTTATTGCTTTACCTACTATTCTACTAGGTTTTAGATAGACTGTTTCTGCACTTCTGTCTTCTGTGGTTTGGTTGACTTGTGAACGACGGTAATTATTTGTTAATTTTTTAATTTCACTTTGCTAACACAGATAAGAGTGTGATGCTGCGATCTATGTCTCATTGTTCTTTTGCCTAAACGAAGTGTGACGTCTTGTAACTCTTCGTCGCTTGTGTGTGTTTGCGCATGCGTACGGTGGTATGTCTCGGTGCGTAGCTGGCACCAGACAGGTCGTCAGACGTCAGAGTCGGGTTTCCAGACATCCGCTGGCACCAAACAGCAGACTACGGCTACGTGCCCAACCCCCGTATGCCCAACGTCTTCATGTCGGTAGCCATCGACCTGCCTGACTTCAACTCCACCTACGGCAGGTATGGTATACGTGTTGTTCCCCGGCTGGTCGAATTGTGGTGTTCCATCCTCGCATCCATGTCTGCAGGCCAGCCTGCAAGAATGGCGTAGAAGTGCTTGTCTCTTGCATTTCTACAGATAAGCAATGCATCAAGAAAACATATTAACATCGTTACGTCCTCGTGATACACAGCCACCCATACCTCATCAATAAGATTACAATATTGATCTCTCACCAAAGAAAGGGGATCAAATTAGTTTACTATCACAATCTTATTCTGGCTACCTACAAAAATAAGGCTTTAGATTTTATGGTGTCTTGTTTAGTACGCTGCTGACGAGGTTCTGAATATTCTCGAATAGCATTCACCCACGTGATAAGCAGGACGTGGCCCAGCGCCTGCTTCTCTCGGCTCTTAGTGTGGCCTACAGCAGGGGCCCGGCTGTCACCAGTGGACCACTCCCCATGCAGGTGACACAGGAGTTAGACATCATCACCCTGGATTACGGGGGCCTGTGGGTGCTCCGTGTTTCCAACTCTCTGGGATTTGAGGTGGTGTGACAAATTTTTAGCGCTCAGCTTTGTTATTTTGTGTGTGGATGATGATGATGATTAAATATTTGCACTGTTTTTTAAACCTAAAGCTGGGTACTCTAGACATTACTATCCTGTTTTTATGTACCTGTAGTCAGGTTCTTGCCACAGGTACACTTAATTCCTGTTCAGTAATGTTCGTTAATTGGGTGACTGATTAGTGTTTACTTCAGAAGAAACCTTAGACTAAGGTTCAGACCAAAATGTTCGCCAAATCACCACTATATTGCCTATATTGTCAACCTATCACAAAGACTGGAAACTGGTGACGTATGTAACTTTTTTTTTTCTTCAGCTTTGCTGTTCAAAAAACGTCACTGGTACCTGCGCATACCTGGATGCCGGCTGGGTGGCCGCCCCTATACTGTCCAACACTGTCTCCGCCGTAGCCCTAGATGCCACTGGCTGCAGCTCGGGCACTTACGTCATCGGGATACGTTACGCGTGGCGCGAGTCGCCTTTCGACTTCAAGAACGCCGCGGTATACACTGTGGCCTTTGACCTCCCGGCCCCGCCCTTCATCAGCTTCAAACCGGAAAGCGCTGGCAACGTCTTCAATTACGTCTTTGACTGGTCCAAGCCCACGATTCTTCCCTAAAATCGGCAGTCCATCACTCCAACCCCTCGGCCAATCCAGCGTGGAAGCGTTGTTTACATTTGTAATTGTAGATTTCGGCGCTTTTTGACATCTTTAAATTTCTCTTGCTCTTACCTTTTAAAAAAATTGATCAAATTCAGTTACCTCGCTGTAAGCGCACTCACGTACGCACACACATACGCACCCTCCCTTACGTCCCCCAAAGAAAAAAAAAACCATAGTCACAACAGCTTCTATTAGAAAACGACAAACTTATTTTAGGTGATGCTGTGCTTCAGTTAAATTTCGACGATCGTATTAAAATTTCCACAACAATCAAAATAATAAAATAAATCAACAACATTTACTTGTGTTTGTAGGCTGTGTTTGTGTCTTTGACCATAGTCTAGGGGGTGGGGGTATTTCTGAGTGTGAGGGTAAAAGAAGAGATAAAAGGTCAACAGAAATATTATACAGGCGTCTACGCCTGGACAGTGGACAGATTGTCAGTTAGGTGACCTTCTGGAAGGGGCACAAACTAGACCCGACATTAGCTGCAACTCAGGATGTCCCCCAAAGACATAGAATAGACAGATATAGAGGGTATGTCCCTTAAGTAGTTTCTGTAAAACTCGTTGCTCAGTATATATTCCAAGCACAAGTGAAGACTCGCAAAAAGATCACACTAAAAATTAGTTGACTATGTACGTTACATACTATAGTTAGTTATAACTTGGTTGTCATTTTGATAATTTCATCTAACTTTACAGTGGACCCGCTCGATCTCGTGTGTGACGCTGTCAAGCTTACACTTTTATCATTAAATACCTATATAGATGTAACCGCGCTCACGTTCACGCTTGCCTCAATTTAGGCACATTTTGGAAATATAGGCTGATCTTCCTCTGAAGGAAATATTCAGGACAGACTGTAAACTTCGTCAATCAGCTTCGGAGCTGTGTGCTGTCAGTCATGCTGATAGCAAGGACCGTACACATTCCTAACATGTTTATTTCGCGCACCTCATTACGAAAAGGTCCATACGCGGCAAACAAAAAGCGCTCAAGCGTCCATCAGCCAGGGTGAGGTTAGAGGAATTTGTATTATTCTTCTGTCACAGGATGTTTCACAAAATAAGCATTCCATGAAGACATATATATGTATATCTTAAATACTGCCCGCGTTGGACTTGTCATGCGCTTCCTCAACTACATATATATACATGTAATTTGGAAACTTTATTGTGGCTTCCACGTACCTTTGTTTTCAGCGCGGTGTTATATAGTTATGTAACTCCGTGGATTTTAGTATTTGGATTGCTGTAGTTTTCCTATCTACTTCACCGCCAGTACATGTAAAAACATGTAAATATCACGGTAACTGAAATCTCAGGACACGTACCCAATTTCTGCTCAGACTTCGTATGTTCTCCCTTTCCACTTCGACAATTAAGTGTGCTTTTGTAGTATTTGGACCCATGCACAGTCTGGAATTCCCTGATAATGTACTTTTAGCATACATCGACAAATGGAACTGGCTAAAATACCTTATAATTAAGCACATCTTTTTCAAAAATACTTAATAGGTTGACTCCATTGCGTGTGCGTGCAGGCGCATAATTATTATTATGGGGCCTCGATTGTAAAGGTAGGGTGATGAACTGCTATGACGTTCGCCGTGCGGAAAGCACGGCATGAATAAGGTGGAGCCTACCCATGGACCATATTTAATCTTCCCAGATAAATCAGGTGGGCAAGGGGCGTAGACAGGTACAATTAGCAGCAAGAACAGTAACACACGTTTCGCATTATCAGAATTATTTGATAAACAGCTATAAATCTTTAAAAAATAAATTGCTTTGTTTCATACTCTTGTTTATATCCAGTTGATAAACAGAACGTCAGTATTTGATGAAAATACAGTCAACCCTTTCAAAAACTGTAAACTACAATTAATCAAGACGTGCATGTGACTAGACAGATTAAAGAAAGAGCACTCTCACGACACACGAAATTAAAAAGGACTTCACAACATTTTAAGGCAATATCACAAAGACATTATAAAGCAATTATGTTGTCGTAGAATAAAAGCGTATTTGTTTTATTTATTATACGAATTTCCAAGCTGTGATTTCTTTATATGGTAACAAATTACTGGAAAACATTCGCATCAAGGGACACTATCGAGTAAAGGGGTTATTGCTGCGGAAGGTATAGTTGAACCATGATGTCTATAAGGAGGGTCGTTCTTCTTCTAATCTTCCACACTGCTTCAAGTCAGAATGTCGTCTTCATGCAACAAAATGACAACAGCATAAGTGAGAAAACTTATTTCTTTAGACTTAAGATATTTAAAGGATCTACTGTTAAACATGGTGAAATTTGTTTTGGTAACACGGACGTCAAGCGAATAATAATGATGATTACTGGGTATAAAAAAACGCGCACGCACAGACAGATATCCAAGGTTATCAGTATAAGGCTAATCAATGGCTGCTTGTTCTGATTCATTAGAATAATTTCTTACAAGGAAGTATATTGAGAAAATTTTAGCATTTTGTTTACTATATTATAGGTACCTACACATATATAAGTATATAACTTTCATATACAAATAGCCTTTTACACTTTAGGTCTGTGACTGGAAAAAATATAAAGATTTTTAGGATTACTAAGGCTTCAGTTTAGCGATTTTCTATCTATGTAATAAGTAATAATTATTTTTAATCTATATTGTGCTCAGATCATCACAAGGATTTAGATGGAAATCTCGAAGCAAAGCATACAGCAGGACGATTTGCCTTTGCGTCCTATTATAATGATCACATGGTCCTACAACAGGCCCCCCAGAAAGCAGTAATCTGGGGCTATTATCCTGATGCTGGTTACCGTCTTATTGTTAAGGTAGAAATTAAATATTTGACAAAGTGGTGTCATTTCATTTGTTAAATAGGTTTTCTATGACACTTATTGTTCAATAAGCTAATTCTGAAATTAATGGAATGTTCACTTCGTTCATTTCAATAGTTATATTTTACTATGTCATTATTCCAACTCTGCTGGCCATAAACTGTTCCAATTACATTGAATGCAGCAGTTTAAATTAAGAATAAGTGGGTTTGGTGATTAGATCTCAAGCACACTTTCTTTGAATGATGCTTTCTATAAACATATGGTGGTTTTCATGCAAAGATTTTAAAAATCTGTCTCATCTTCTGTTTTATTTCTGTTTTATTTGAAGTAATTTAAATAACTTATGGACATGCTCTGTTTACACATATTTCCTTTACATTTTATGATATATGATAACAAATTCAATATATCTTTCAGTAGTTTATATTTTACTGACATCTTCTAAAGATATATCAGTTAATATCCTTACAAAATATGCACATATATATGTACACACACTTGCATTAACACACACTGGTTAATTATTCTGCAATGCTGACACATTTCATATAGTAAGGTGAGCTCCTTTTCTTAATTTGCAAATTAGGTTCATGGCTTGGAGAAGGTTTATTCTGCTGTTGTAAACCCTGGTCCAACTGCAGATGAAGGCATATGGTCTATAACGCTAGATCCCATTCCAGCAGGTGGGCCCTATACCATTAATGTGTTCTCAGAGTCAACGGTAATTTCCATCACTGATGTCTTGTTTGGTGATGTGTGGATCTGCTCTGGCCAGTCTAATATGCAGTTCACAACATACCAGGTAATGGAGATAGAAGTCATTCATGTGATGAATGTTTAATTTGAATAAGTGAAGGAGGTAGGAGCGCACATTTAAACTGTCCAAGAAGTACAATGATATTATGCCAAATATTTTTAGCTGATAATTATAGCTTCATATAGTTTATATATGATAAGTTTTATGTTTATGCAGGCCTAACTAACTTTTTATTTTCAAGAAAGATTTTTTTGTTGTTGTGCAAACCTATCAGCAAACATGTCTAAGTACTTGATCTCTCTATAAAAATTTATTACAGATATTTAATGCATCAGAAGAACTGGCAGCTTCAAGTAAATATACAGCCATCCGACTTTTCACTGTGGCCGAGACATACTCATCCACTCCTTTAACAGACTTAGCAAAAGTTGAAGAGCAGTGGTCTCTCCCAAACAGCAGTAAGAGACATATGCTGAAAATGTTTTTTTATGTTAATAGCTAATTGTTTCAAGTCACATTTAGAAACAATCCTAAGTTCTTAGACATAAATACATTTTATGTATTAAGCTTCAAAACCTATTTTATTTTTTTTAAATCTGAAGCTTAACAAAGCATGAAACATTCACTTAAAGCATCCTGTCTTTGGTTGAGAATACGCATTTAGCATTTCTGGAATGATGTGGCTGAGGTAGCGAACTGAATTAAAATATTATGGTTTTTGTTAAATTTTACGTTTTTAGCCACAGTAGGACAAGGACCTTGGACTCATTTTTCTGCTGTTTGCTGGTTGTATGGTAAACTACTGTTTGAAGAGCTTGGATATCCTATTGGTTTGATTGACACCAACTGGGGAGGAACACCTGTGGAAGCATGGTCTTCACCTGATGCACTAGCCAAGTGTGGATTACGCTTTGACAGCCATTCTGTAAGGTACAGGAAAATTTCTTGGACTTATTCTTTAAGTCAGTCAAGGCAAAATTACTTGTGTCTGCTAAATAGAGCACTACTTATCCATATTTGTTGTAGCCTGTTAAATGTAAGAGGTGAAGGTCAAGGCTGTGTGCCCTAATGATTACAGCACTAGTGAACTTAAAGAGTGCCCAACCTTCTCCTAGCCTGATAAACCTAGCATCCCTTTTACTGCTTAGGTAGACAAAGAAAACATGCTGATCATTAGCTTCAGTGAATTTCAAACCCATGACCTTATCCTCTAAAGTCAAGCACACTAAACACACAGCTACAGAACCTATCTGCTGGTTAATGTGCAGCATTTCAGTGTCACTTTTTCATCTTGAGCAGATTCAATTATGTCAAGAAACTTTGTAATTACAGGGCGTACATCTGCCTTCAGTTTCTTGTTGTCGTTAAAGAGCAGATAATGAACAGCATACCCAAATGAATAGGTTTTCTAATAGTTGTTTTGTCACAAGGTGAAGATTAATACAGCTTAATATCAGTAAAAAATTTTGATCTGCATAATTTGTGCAAATTTTAGACACATTTGTTAGCATATTCATCTTAACCACATGAAGAATCTAAAATGTGTTTCAAAGATTCAGAACTGTCAGGAAAGAATTTGAATTAAAGTTACAATCATACTTATTAAAAAGTTTCTAAAAGATCTGCTGCAGTTTATCTCAGAGCTGCTTGGTATCTGCCATATTTCTTTCAAGCCATGCAAAGCCCAAGAGAAAATACACACCATTAGAAGGCCCATATGACCTATCTCAGCTGTGGAATGCCATGGTTAACCCTTTGCTGAAAATGACCATCTATGGCGCCATTTGGTATCAAGGTAATTTCAGCATGTAAATTACGGAAACTGGCAGTTTAAAGTATCTGCATTGCATTAAAAATTGTGTGTGTGTGGTTTGTTTTTTTGGTTTTGCATCTATATAAATATGCCTGTATGTTTGTGCACATGATTTGTGTATGTAATTCATATAGGTGAGGCAGACTCTGCTGAGCCCAAAATGCATATGTACAATTGTACTTTTCCTGCTATGATTGATGACTGGCGGGCAAAGTTTAGTGCACAGTCTGGCCAGACTGACCCTGGTTTTCCATTTGGTTTTGTACAGGTTAGTAGTATGGACCGTAAATAAATGTTCTTTCTTTTTGTGCAGGATGTATTTTAACACTGCCATTTACTGCTTGATTTCTAGGAGTGATTATTATAAGGTTATTATGATTATTATATTATTAAAAGGCAGTAAGTCACTTATTTCACAAGAAAACAGCATATTATTAAAACTTTGGTAAACTATTAGCATAAGAATTTTATGTTAGAAATTTCACATTTGCAAATAAAATATTGTCAGGCAAGACATTTTTCATGCTTGTCCAGCTGGCACCAAACAATCCAGTAAGTCAGGACATTCGGGTTGGCTTTCCTGATGTGCGCTGGCACCAGACAGCCGACTATGGCTATGTGCCAAATTCCCGGATGAAAAATGTCTTCATGGCAGTAGCCCTTGACTTGCCAGACTTTGACTCACCTGATGGCAGGTAAAACACTAGACTGAAGTTATATGCAAGACTATGAAAGGACATAGGTGTTATTAGCAGCTGTGAAGGATATATGTTCATGTATATGTTCTTATTATTCTGTGTACTTTATTTGTTGGTTTTTTTTCTCTTGCTAGTGGTGCACATACAGTCTGTATATGCTTTTACTCTTTATTACATTGTCATTTGTTTTTATTTATGTACAACGCATTGAGTATGTTCCATAGTAGAGAAAAGTTCTGTATAAATATGTTTATTATTATTATAATATATATGCTTATTAAGATCTTTGGTCACTGTAACACTGAAGACTAATTTGTTTTGCTGTATTAGCATTCATCCTCGTGACAAGCAGGATGTGGCCTATCGTCTGCTCCTGTCAGGTCTGGCAGTTGCTTACAATAAGACCTCTGGTGTCTACAATGGACCACTCCCTGCATCAGTTTCCCAGAGTGGAGGCTCTGTTACTCTTAACTATGGCAGTGAATGGCAGCTTCAGATAGCCAACAATGAGGGATTTGAGGTGTAGAGCTGACACTATCTTTGTGATATTTGCTCTATCATGGAGATATAGTTGGTTGGTTGGTTGTGTTTTACCCTGTGCCTGCAGCTAAGGCCATATCATAGCTGGAGATGTAGCTAGGCTGACAATAAGCGATTCCAAGCAACCAGTGGTGAATATTTAGAAATAATGATGAATATTCTTTCTGATATGAGCAATCAACAACATGGATATATTTAAGATAAACTATGAAAACTGACACCATTTATTAACATCCAATATCGTTGCAAGTGTGTTATCATGGGGCTAACCTAACATCTACTTTATTTCAGGTTTGCTGTTCTAACAATCCCTTTGGTTCATGCAACTACCAAGACCCTGGATGGACCCAGGCTCCAGTTATCTCCAGCACTTCTGTTGCTGTTGTTGTGAATGGGACAGTCTGCAGCTCAGAAAAGTACATTATCGGAATCCGCTATGCTTGGCGAGAATCTCCCTTCGAGTTCAAAAAGGGCACGATTTATTCCATTGCAAATGCCCTTCCAGCTCCACCTTTCATCAGCTTCAAACCTCAAAATGCAGGAAGCACCTTTACATATACCTTTGACTGGTCTAAGCCAACCATTCTTCCATAAATTGTGTTGCAATAGTAGGCCCGTTCATTGCCTCGATATGCTCAGATTTTGTTAACCATTATTTTGGCTGTAAATATGAAGTTATTCTAAGTATTAAGCTGCTTTGGGACAGACTTTTCCTTGTGAGCACTTCTGAAAATAGCTATACCACATTTTGACCTTATATTCTGTCAAGTTATGGAAACTACTTCAGCTAAGTAAGCTAACAAGTGGTTTATTGTCTATTAAATGATTTATCTTGATTTTTCTCTTGATATTTAGGTGTGGTTCATGCAAATAATGTTCATATTTTTCATTATTGTTTATAATGTTATATTAACTTCACAAATAATATTCATACGTTCAGAATGTTAAAGGCTCTTTTTTATTTGAAGGGGCTTTAAATCAAATTGGTTGTTTGGCAGCTTAAGAAAATACGGAACGTTTTAACCTTTGTTAAAGAGTATTTACAGCAGATACGTTGTTGAATACATTCTATAAAAAATTCTAATTTTGATAAGAAATATCACAAGATTTTGTTTGGCGGGTGACATGCAATATGTACTGGTTTGTTTTGCTCCGTTTTATTTCTTAACCACTGGATGATTCTTTTTCTAGACTGTTAATATTATTGTTATCATTTCTGCTTATATGTGTCTTTTGTATTCACAATAATTTTTGGTAAAATCTTTTGAAAGAATGACACTACAATGCACTTTATTTCCTTGGAACTGAAATTGTGAAAGATCATTTCTTCTTAGTCCTGTCTGCCCCCAGTGGAGGATATGTCTGAAAGCACACCACGACAGTGGAATCAGTTCTGTGCATCCTAAAAGATCATTTAGTACAGGTTATATGTATATAGATAAGGCTTTTAGTTTGTATAGTGTTTGACTACCAGCTGTAGCAAAGACACCATCTTGGGAGTTGATGCCAAGTGGAAGAGCTAAGTATTTGCTAATAAATTTGTATTGTGATACTATTTACAACAGTTTCCATTGACTAAAAGTAGTATAGAAAAGTACGCCCAAAAAACAAACCACGAACCTGTTTGATCAGAATGTTTATCACAGATAGCCTCTAGGGATATAACAACCATTTCAAAGTACATCCTCCTCATATACGAAATACAGAGATAGTCTTTTGCTTCATTGTTACTCACTACTTCTTGAAGGTTCAGGGGTCGGATCTCTCGAAACACAGTAGCCTTC
>SRHC01001145.1:164575-223607 GCA_004794325.1 Pomacea maculata
TCCATGCCAGGGCGGTGCTGTGGCCCGGCGATGGAGGGGTTGCCATGCCAGCATCACCCGACCCTGCCATTCCATGCATCACGCATCACCCGACCCTGCCTTAACGCTACCCATGACATCACCGTCTGCCAGTGGAAGGCTTTCGATTTTTTTTCTTAAATTTACACCTTTTAGAAAAATACATCAGCCTTGCTTAAGGTTTTCTAACCCAAGCGTACTTTCTCATAAGTATTGTCCTCTTTGCATGGTCTCGAGATTCATGTTAAGCAGGCGTTAGAGATGAAACAGACGTAGCATCATCCTGAAGCTATCAATGGTCGGAAAGGAGTGTGAAATTCTTTGGACATGGACTGGTTGTATTGACTGTCCAGATGCTGTTTTCATCTTTTAACAGAGGAAAACACGTAGAGTGGAAGATAAGAAAGGTGGTGCCCAGTGGTAAAGCTAGGCCGACCCACCCACCCCGCCTTGCACCAGACAGGTCGTCAGACGTCAGAGTCGGGTTTCCGGACATCCGCTGGCTACGTGCCCAACCCCCGTATGCCCAACGTCTTCATGTCGGTAGCCATCGATATGCCTGACTTCAACTCCACCTATGGCAGGTATGGCATACGTGTTGTTCCCCGGCTGGTCGAATTGTGGAGTACCATCCTCGCATCAGCCATGGTGGTGGTCCTGCCCAGTGGGCAAGCCATGCCGACCCACCCACCTGGCCCTCCGGCCCCTCGCCGCGTGGACAGGGCTTGGCCATCGTTCTATCATTTATTTTATTGAATTGCTTGACAGAAATTTGATCATATTAGAGAACGAAAACATCCCAAAGCAAAGAACCCCCCAAAAAATTGTCAAAAACCGAAATGATATGCCAAAGTTTTGACCTTACCACATGTCAATCCCAAGACTTTGTTCATAAACGCTACTCTACAGACACCTTGTTCACGATGCTCTATAATATAACCTATTTGTAGTTTGACATCTTGTCGGTTGTTGTCGGCCCTCTTTTATTTTACCTTTACCTGTCATAAGTTTTATAGGCCTTGGGCTACTTTGCTTGTCGCAATTAACTTTATGTAGCCCTTCATAGTGTTTAAAAGTTGTTGAATTAGCGCCATAACAAGTTTCATGGCTTCCAAAGTTTGAAGCGAAGTGTTCCTCTGAACGCGGACTGTCAGGGTCGCTTCCGAAGTTTTTCCCTTCACTGAGACCTTTAAATAAAATTATCGTCCCGGCCACACTTATTTTAGATAATTGAAAACCCCGGCCACACTTACTTATTCTAAATAATTAAAAACCCTTGTAAGATTATTGTATACTTTTAAAAAAGACTAAAATATGCTCTATTTCCCACTCATTTTGCCAAGTTTTTTTTTCTCCAGATACTGAGAATTCAATTAGTTCTTCCCCACATATGTTGAAGCAAACGCGGGCCTCAGATTTTCTCTTCTGTGCTTGCACTTTGAGGATTTTGTGATTTAAAAACAAAGTTTCGATGGCAGAGCGGCTGTCAAGGACACAGATAAGAAATGATAAGGACCACACGCACACGAAAAGAGCGAGCACAAACGGGTTCTTCCATAAAAAGTAAGCAATGTTTCACTCACGTCAATGGATCTGATAAGTAAGCTGCAACTTTCATAGTGTACACCCTTAAGATAAAAGAATAGTGTGATTTGTATATTGGATTTGAAGGTGCGATGCAGGTGTTTCATTGGGTTAACTGGAGATAAAACTACTACCACCAAGCTCTTTAACTTCACCTTGTCTCCAGCTTTGTGTTCGAAATTACAGCAAGTAGTGGGCGATCCAGACAGAGCGAGAGCATTGTAAAAGAGGACATCAAGAGGGTGTTGTCTTGTTTATGCCACAATGGGTCTCAAAGGAGGACTGGTTCTTCTCTTGATAGCTCACATTTCATCGACCAGCGATGTGAAGAAAGATTTTAGTAAGTAAACACCTTTTTTTGCTGATATTGTTAAGTGCAGTCATTGCTGCAAATCAAAGAAGAATGTTTAAAATGCACAATGTGTATATTTCATCCTAGTATCTTACTGGCAGGGGTACCCGACGTTTCCCGGAATGGTTTCAATGATTTAATTTGTTTTGTTTTGTTTTGTGTTTTTTTTTTTTTTTTGGCCCTTGAATTTGCAGTGTTCCTCTTTTTTCAAGCCTGATTTCTCTCTCTCTCAACCATGCCCCACGAGTTACTAAGATATCCTGAACAGTGTGACGATGTACCAAGTCGAATCGTTAGATAATACATGTATTTGTGTACACCACTCACGTATCATAAAAGTGTAAGCTACTAATGAAAACAAGTCTCAGATAGCAGCAGTGTTGCAGATGACCAAGTCGGAGCAAAGCAAGGTGAGGGACGTTTTGCATTTGCCTCCTACTACAACGACCACATGGTCCTGCAGCAGGCCCCGCAGAGGGCTGTCATCTGGGGGTACTATCCCATGGTTGGCACTCAGATAATGATACAGGTAAAATATTTATATTCAACTCGTGACTTACTCATGTTTAAACTAAGCGAATTTGAAATGACTCCAATTTTGAAAACAAGTAAAAAAAGCAGAGCAGAAATATATTTTTATCTTGATAAACGACGCGCATCTTTGAGCTCCCGAACAAAAGTGGAGTATACTTTAACTTACTGGACATGCATTTAATATCTAATTCCGAACAAGTATGAGTTGTCTTAGGACACAATACTTTGATGAAGTCTCGTAAATTTTCTCCACGCATATCTGTAGAAAATATTGGATGTCACACTAAATGTTTTTCCATATTCTGTGCGCAGGCTGTAGATATGGCATACTTTACTTACGTAGAACCTGGCCCGACACCTGAAGAAGGCACGTGGTCGGTGACCTTAGACCCAGTTCCTGCAGGAGGACCCTACACGATACACGTGTATGGCAGGGATGCAGAAATCAACATCACTGATGTTATGTTTGGGGACGTGTGGGTCTGCTCAGGACAGTCCAACATGCAGTTCACTGTGTCTCAGGTAACAGGTCATTACAGTGCTGTATGTATTGAACATATGACCGTAAATCGTAAAATGTTGTCTATTTTCGTGAGATTTACTTTTCAGTGTGTTTGTGAGTAGATTTATGTATTTTTACATGTCTGTGATTTACAATGTACGTTCAAAGGAAGTTGGGTGTATATGTGTGTACATGCGTGAATGCATTTTTTTTTTAGGTACTCGTCCATGTTTGTGTGTGTACACTAAATTGAATGACCTGTCTGCGATAAGCTTTTTGGTTTGTGGTGAATGTCTCAGATGTTTAATGCGTCTGAGGAGCTTGCAGGCTCCATCAACTACACTGACATCCGTATTTTCACGGTGGACATGCAACTCTCGACCATTCCGCTCATGGACCTGGCGCAGATCACAGAAACCTGGTCCCTTCCCAGCAGCAGTAAGCTTACTTCACACAGTCTGAAAAATCTCAAGATCTTGGCTGTTGAAGACACAGTGATAATCTTATGTAATATTTTTGGCACGATGCGGGTAGCTTAATTAAGTACAGAACAGAGCCATGTGGGAAGCATTTCGGAAGTTTTCTCCTATTCTTCAGTAGATGAATGAGAAGAACGCCTGGATGTTGACTTTTTTTAAAAACAAACTCTCATCTCGTGCAAGTTATGGAACGTCTTTTGGTCATTACTTTTCAGTTAAGTTAGGGGGAGGGAATTTCACCTACTTCTCGGCTGTCTGCTGGCTGTTTGGCAAATTACTTTATGAAGAACTTCAGTACCCGATTGGCTTGATCGACACCACTTGGGGAGGAACACCAGTAGAGGCATGGTCCTCCCCTGATGCATTGGCAGCATGTGGATTAAGCCAGAAGAGCTTACCTGCGAGGTGAGTACACTATACTTACATTTGGTAGTCGCTTAAGTCAAGATCTAGTCCTGGCAGATGTTTAGGCTTGTTTTCATATAGTACGGTTAACCAGAAAAATTATTTATTTATTGCTCTTTCTGTTGTCACAGCGTAAACAACTTAGAAGGACCTACAAACTTTTCTGTCCTCTGGAATGCCATGGTTTATCCCTTGTTAAAGATGACCATCTATGGCGCCATCTGGTACCAGGGTACAGCAGCATTCTTCATTACTTGTTACTTGAAGAAGTAGAGAAAAATATGTATGAAAAGACAGCAGAGGTCGTGAAGTCAGTGATAATATAAATAGAAAAGAATACCTTACACCCTTGTCTTGCTAAACGAATATCCAGCAGAAATAAACAGCACGGGAAAAGAAGAAAACATTTACATGTAAAAAGAGAACTGATTTAGCAAAGAGAAAGTACGTTGAAGCAATACAATGGCAGCCCTTACTATTTTTCTTTGTTTTTTAAAGCATTGACTGTAACGTTTTCCTTTTATATTTCTGTGATGAAGAAGCTTTACTAGGTCTTTGCCGGGCAAACGCTTGTCGCAGTTGTGCAAGCATCTATTGACATGAATATAATGTTGTCAGTTTTGGAAGGCAGACAAACATCTTTTGGCAGGTGAAGCTGACTCATCGGAGCCGATGATGCATCAGTACAACTGCACCTTCCCAGCGATGATCGACGACTGGAGAGCCAAGTTCAGCGAGCAGTCCGACACCAGCTCTGTCTTCCCGTTCGGTTTCGTGCAGGCGAGTTAATGAGAGTTTCCTCCTCCTAATCGTATCGCATTGTACTGGAATGGTAAAAGTCTCTGTGGCCTAAAGGCTGTCAATATGAAGTGACCCAACCTTGACCATCCTTCCCTTTTACGTCACATATGCTTAGTGCTTAGTGGGTTGGGTTTTCCTACAGCAAGGTGTGGGTGGGCGTACAACGGGTGATTTTCTACTGGAGTTATCTGAAATAATTGCTTAGCTATTACAATAAAATTAATAAAATAACGATGGTGCTATGCATGCATATGCAACGCTATACCCCACTGACAGTGTCAAAGCCCTTTACACAACACGTCGTGCACTGTTGCTTTTCTTCTTGCCTACGCGAAGTATGACATTATTTAAAACTTCTTCACTAGTGTTCGTTTGCATATACATACGGTGCCATGTCCCGGTGTTCAGCTGGCACCAGACAGGTCTTCCGACATCAGAGTCGGGTTTCCGGACATCCGCTGGCACCAGACAGCAGACTACGGCTACGTGCCCAACTTCCGGATGCCCAACGTCTTCATGTCGGTAGCCATCGACCTGCCTGACTTCGACTCCATATACGGCAGGTATAGTATTGGTGCCTTCTTTTCAATTGTCATATGCTGGCATTTTGTCTATCATCCCAGTCATCTGCACAATATTGCTGTTTGATAAAGCCTTTCTGGAAGCTTGTTTTGAAACCTGCTGATGCGGTTCTAAACTGTTCTCGCCCATAGCGTCCATCCACGTGACAAGCAGGATGTCGCCCAGCGCCTGCTTCTCTCGGCTCTTGGTGTGGCCTACTACAGGGTCCCAGCCATCACCACTGGACCACTCCCCATTCGCGTCACTCAGGATGGTGACATCATCTCTCTGGATTATGGGGCCCTGTGGGTGCTCCGAGTTCCCACCACTCTGGGTTTCGAGGTTTGTATAACAGTTTTCAAATCAGACGCTGTGTTCGTTGTATAGATGTATGAACAGACTAAAGCTAGACTGCCATTCAAAGACACCTATAGCTGTAATTTTATTTTAGGATTGGGAATCGGGATGATCTAAAATGATCAGATATCTACCAGTAGAAATGATAAGCATAAAATTATAGTGCTTGTGTACGTGCTGTATGGCTGAATATGTATTAAGAGCAGTGTTGCCTGCTGGATGCTAGTGTTGCAAAATATTTACTGCCGCCATTCTTTTCCAGCTTTGCTGCTCCAGCAACATCACTGGCACATGCGCATACCTGGATCCCGGGTGGGTGGACGCCCCTATACTGTCCAACACGGTCTCCGCCGTAGCCCTGGATGCCACTGGATGCACTTCGGGTACTTACGCCATCGGGATACGTTACGCGTGGCGCGAGTCGCCTTTCGACTTCAAGAACGCCGCGGTGTACGATGTGGCCTTTGACCTCCCGGCCCCGCCCTTCATCAGCTTCAAACCAGAAAGCGCCGGCAGCTTCTTCCAATACACCTTCGACTGGTCCAAGCCAACCATTCTTCCCTAAACTGGGAAAGTTTTGCGGTAGATACGCGTGCTCTGTTTTTACGTTTTTTTATTAACTTTTTGTATGATAATGTACCACCTGGCCTGACCATAGTCTCAGCTGTGCTTCAGACAATGATTACTGGCTGGTATCAAAAATGCAAAATCATTGTAAAATGATTGAAACATTAAAACATGAAACATGAAATTGTCATTATAAATGTTCTATAAAACTTCATTAATACAAAGTAGCATTGATCATTCAAAAACCCTTGGTAAACACTAAGCACTTCTATTTTGGACAATCATAATCAGGCTGACAGACAGCCTTATACACAGATCATCAACCAATGTTGGGAATCACATTTAGCTCACAACTTCCATGTAAATGAGGTAATACATGGATTCAGAAAGTAAATTAGTGGCGTGAGAGTGACAAAACCGATTTGAATAATAACAACTAATCAATAGACATCATTTGGGCTAAAAATCACCTCCAGTGTTAAGAAGATAATAACATGTGATCTGAATTATGAAAATCGTCAACTGATAATTACTTTTTAAAAGAGGATCGTGGTCTTTAAAACAACGTGACACACGTTCAAGAACAGGTCGTGACATCATCGAGACTAACGAGGGTGATCATAGCCCGATCCTTCATCTGGCGAAAATTCGCGAGCTGGTGTCACGTGACAATACCAACAGAATGATAATCCACATGCCAACGCGACATAAAGTAGCAGAAATCTACTGTGTTAGCCTGTGGAGCGAAAAATTAAAGAAACACATCGCGTGCAGTCAATACAGACTGTCCCTTTTGGGAATCCGTGGAACTAAGTTGACTTTGAAGTTCAGCGAAGCGGAGACTGCGACGACGTGGGGTATGTATGTCCCGAGACCGTTGGAGACCACGTCATTCATAGTAGACACCGTAGCATTGCGCCACGGCAAAGACAGACTGGGTGGCGTAGGTGACTGACGCGTAGTTGTCCACAGCCTGGTCCCATAAACATCGACTGGCCACTTGCACACTCTGCTGAGTTTTCTGCCCAAGGGTCACCTGCAAGAAAAAGAAGGTCTGTCTTAAATTGACATCAGTTTAACAAAACCCACTGACCGTTGCGTAGGAAAGAAAGAAAAAGAAAAGGAAGGAAAAAATGTGGGAGAACAAAGGATGAATGAGAAAGAAGCAAACGAGAGAGAAGGAAGGAAAGATTTGATATAGGGAAGAAAGTATGACATGGAGGGAAGATTAAAGCCAGCATGTTTCCTCTGTCCATAGACGCAGTGCAAAGAAACTGCTGTTTATTTTAACTATCTCCGAGATACGCAATCTACCAGCGGTACCTGGCAGAGGATCTTGTAGCGCGCCCAGCGGAAGTCTCTAGCACGACTCTGTATTTCCGCGGCCAGCTCCTTGGCCAACGTCTGGCACCGGAAGTAGTCGTAGGAGACGTCTGCCAGGCGTTCCTGCAGCACCTGAAGCATCATCTGCTCCACCCGCCACGACTCGAAGCGCTCCTCGTCCTGCTGAAGCGGGCAAAATGTCACGTGATGTGACGGGACTCATGACAAGTAACGTCACAGTAAGACAACACGTCTAAAATGTCACGATAATAACGGGTTAAATTGTGGAAGAAAATGCACAAAAGGTTTATCTAAACGTAATAAGAACGTGAGGGTAACATAATAAAAAAGAAAAAAAACAACAGAATAATAATATAACATGCGCACACAAAGTAAGATAATATAGGCGGACAGACAAGCAGTCTGGTATACAAGCAGACAAACAGACAAACAGGCAGGCAGGGGAAGAGAACTAGCCTCAGGTTTCATGCGGTATGAGTTCTCTAACTTGAAGTGACGGGGTGGCCGACCGCTCTCCGGGTGTTCCCCACGGTCCAGGCTCTGCCTGTCGAAGGGCTTGTTGCGGGTGTTAGAGTTGGGTGTCAGGCGAACGATTGTTCGCCTCCGACCTGTGTTGGAGTTGAGAGGTCGGAGGGTATCTGCCATGTCGGCGAGCCTGGAAAAAGACATGCACACCGGAAAATTTCATACGGTATCGAACTCTAGCTCATTCCTGGCTTTGACTTCTTCTTTATCTTATTGTTTATGCATGTTATTTTCTATTGTAGACTTTCCACACGACAAAATCTCTTTCTGGGCTGCTTCGTGGAGCATCAAGTATCAGAGTAAACCCCTAGTTGTATATAGACGCAGTAAGATGTCGTCTGCAACACGTTAATCTCGAGAACTCTGATGTGACAATGCGTGGGATGTTACAAAATCAACGCAACAATTTGCTTCCCACATGCAGCAACAACAATCCTACAACATCACTTGATGTTCATCGTTTAATATTTGCTTTCAAATTCGCGAACATATTTCATTTATCGGGGAGAACAGGACCATGACTAGTTGATTGATCGAGGAATGATGGTGGATAGGTAAGCAAACAAATGGGAAAGCGAGGAAGAATGCTTGATGAGAAGAGAGAGATTGGGGAGAACAAGAAGAAAGAGAACCCGATATTGGCCTCCATTCCTTGGTAGATCTTTTGGTATTTTGTTTGTTTGTTCGTTTGTTTGTTTGTTTGTTTGTTTGTTTGTTTGTTTGTTTGTTTGTTTGGGTTCTGTTTTGTTTTTGTTTGTTTCTTGCTTTTTTCCATGGGAAGAAGCTAAGTTTCTGTAGTTTTTTTTTTTACAACCACCATTTTCTTGACAAAGGAAACTCTGTCAGAGCTGAGTACTTAATTGCATGTTCTTCCATCGGCAGCGTGGGATTTCACGAAGGCGTAAACGTTTGCAGTTCTGCTAAATGTTTATTGAGCAGTTTTGTTTAATTGCATTTACCCTTATTCAGAACTGCCGAGAGAACTAGGAAAAGTTTGGCGTGTTGCCCTCGTTGCCCTGCTTATCTCAACCCATCTCGCAGGCTCTGTAAAAAGTGACTGCTGACAACCAGCGTAAAACTCAGAGACCAAATCCCCAACCTCGCTTTGTTCCCTTCTACACCTATGGCAACTTCCAGCATGTAGCTCTGACCTGCCTCTTGGCAATATTATGTCCCCTATTTTATCACGCAAACTGTTAAAATTCCCTTATTTCTTTCACAAACTTTATCGAATTTTTAAAAAAGTGCTTGGCAGTCTAGCAAAAGAACTCTTGCATGTCAAGAGATTTAAACACCAAGGAAGGCCTGACTCAAGTAAACAAGCCTCTATACAGGAGCGCAGTGATCCTCAACAACCTTCAAGAGACTCATGAAATGAACTGAGCAAAGCTGCACTTTAAATAATAGAACTGATTTAAGGGCTTCCCAGCTGTCATCAAGTTGTTTTTTTTCCAATTGACTGTACTGGTTTTAGTAAAAGATACTCTTTCTCAAACTCTCGTCGACTCTCGAGAGAAAAAAATTACCAATGTCACCCTGCGCAGACGAGGTCAGACTAATGTCACCAGTGTCCACAAGTACGCCTAATGAGCTTTATTATGGTCTCAAGTCTCCTGCTGACTGGACCCTTGACGACAAGAGCATATCAATCCACGTGCATTCGTGGAGTGTTTCCTGGAGTATACCTCGCGGGTCATCGACTCACATTTTGAAGACTAATATAAACTACTCTGAGTTCCGCCCAGCCATTCGTGAGAGAGAGAGAATGACACTGGCACTGGCACTGGCACTGACACTGAATATTCTTTATGAAGGAGGGTGATATAAGCAAACCATTTGCTTTGTTTACAGATAGCGATAAGGAGATAAAGTAATTTGTTAAACAAGAAATTTATACTACAAAAACATTCATGAAACACTAAGAACGTTACAATCTGCAAGATAGTAATTATTATCTTGGGACATACTAAAGAAATTTTATGTCTACCCTCATGTACTTTGACAGTAGCAAGAAAAATGAGGACGTGAGAAAGAGAGAGAGAGAGAAGGGGGTAGACACGTACTGTGCCCTGCAGAGAATCAGAAACAACATGAGGTCTGATAATTCAGCCGTGCCGAAGAATATTCTACGGCAGAGAAAGAAGGTTGGGGAGGGTAGACACGTATTGTGCCCTATAGAGAACCAGAAGAAAGGTAAGAGGTCTGACAATTCAGCGGTGACGACGAATATTCTACGGCTTTCAAGTCAGGATCATGTCATGAGCCTGGGATTAACGATCTTCGCTCTTGATGGTGTTTACCCTCGTCTCCGGTTTCATCTCCACATCCCGCTTTCCCCCGTAATTCCACAGTCTTTATCTTTTACTTCGGAGTAGGTCTTCTCCAGTTACTTCGAGAAGACTGTCTCTCCTGTTTACACTTGACCAGACAAATGTACTTATTTGCCTTAGAACCACTCACGTTCACAACGGCCACTAAGAAGTTTCTTTTATTTTAATATCGTCGTTTCGTGTAAAAGCCACGGCAAAGCAAGAGGTTTACTCCACCATTATGCAACATCGCCCATATTAACACGCAATATTCTTTTTAATTCTCGTCACAAGCCTGTTAGCTCTACCCCGACCCACCCCACGGTCAACTGTGTTATTACGTGTTGTCACGCATTTCCTCCCCTCCCCCGTCTGAACCCAGTGTCCTCCCTATCACGCATGAATAACTGCGAGGTGAAGGACGGGCGCGCTCGGTGTGGGAGGTGTTGACATTAGACATTGCTCAGTAACATAGCCAGCGATATTGACACAAGACGAGGGGGTTACCAGCGATCCTCCGAGTGGAACCTGCAGATCCTCTGCCAGAGACGCGCAACCATGCAGCAGGTGGAGTCGGGTGGGTGGGGAGGAGGATGGAACTTTGCCCAGCCCATCTAATTAATTTTTTTCTGTCTACATTGTTTATGTACTTGCCCACCCGTCAACCACCGTGCTTGTGCTGTGATTCTCTGATAATCTTTTTCATATTATGGAAAAATATTGAAAAGTTCGTCCTTCACTCCCCACTCTCTTATCAGGAGTACGTCAGACCTATCTTGCACAAATCTAATCTCGATGTTGTTGTTGCTGTTATTGTTGTTACTAATACAACAACAAACAAAAGTTGAAAATGAAACAAAGGCAGATCAGATAAATGATGGAAACATAATGAACAAAAAAAAGGAACAGATATAATGTATACTATATATATAAAATCCCGTTATTAAACCAAACACTACAAGATAGTTCTTCTGTAAGCAAAGACACTTACACAGACAAACACACCTGAGTGAAAACAGAACTGAGATATCTAGGCAAATTTTTATGGGATGCCAAACAATACAATGTTGATTCTCTGACAGTTTGTCCTGTAAGATCTATGGAAACATTTTCAAAAGTAGCCTTATATTCAGACCCAGAGGGGTTCCTATGCTGGAAAATAATAAAAGCAATAAATCAGTAGAAGCCATGACTTAGCTGTGCTCGGAAATACTTACGTGGAGTAAGGTGTACTCTACACAAATATCAGTCACCACCGATGGAGTGGAAGGAATTGAAATTTGGGTCGCAGGTTCGGCGTCGCTTGTGACAGCGGAAAAAATGTCAAACGAAACGAAGGAAAGAAGTCAAGAACCGAGACATCTCTGACAGCCCACAGGTGTATGTACGCGTGACGCCATGTTCTACGTCTGTCGGCCAACGAGCTTTGCCATGGACTGTGATCCCAGCGGAGACGAAGGTTGCCGAGCACTGTTGCGTGGAACACAGCGAAGCTCGTTGCTGGTCGCAATGGCGACGCTCTATCGAGCTCTTGATGACTGTCACCACCACGCCACCCTGTAGGTCTTTGTCTTTACTGGCAGTCATGCCTACCACCCTTCTCCCACCCGGTACCCCTTTCCCTCCAGTGCCCTCCAGAGTCGTCAAGAACTCAGAAGGAGTTGGAGTGCAGCATAGCGCCTTGGTTTATTGCTGGCATAAAGATTGTGTCTAGGTTCTACATTAATGTTTTTTGCTGTCACAAAGATTGTCTGCGAAGACAATTTACTTTTGTTGCCAATACCAGGATGGCCTGCTAGATAAGACTAAGTTGAGTGCTAAAAAGGATTGTCTGCTAGGTGGGATAATTTACACCAATGGCCGACACAATGATTGCCTGCTAGGTAGGACAGTATGCTAGTCGATGACACTATGATTGTCCGCAAGGCAAGTCGGTGTGTGCCTATAGGTGGCAAGGATTGTGTGCTAGGTAAGACGGTAATATTTAGGGCCCATACCCAATAAATAGGATTGTCTGCCAGGTGAGACAGTCGGGGTGTCAGCACCCTTATCCTTTGTATGAGTCAAGTGAATGAGGGTCTTTAATCACGTCTGGCGCTGACGTCCCTGGCGCCTCATGTTGCCACTTATGTATCGTATGTTGTTTGCCCGATTCACACCCAAGAACATCTATGTCATCACTTGGGAACAGAAGGGGTGTGTAGTGTGTGTGTAGTGGGGGGGGGGGACCATGACGTCATGCATGGCCACGCTTTTGTCGGCAAGGCTACAGCCAATAGGAGAGTAGGAAGCGTTGAGTTAATTAGCCATATATAGCTATATATATGTGCTTCAACTATCTGATTCGTACAAACTATAAGCGGACGAAATATATATTTACTCACCGTACGAGTGCCGACTTATAAAAGGTCTAAAATATATATTTGTTCTACTTATAGTAACCTCATGTCATAATGTTTTTACTAAGTTCTCGGATAACAACTTTCAGTGAAAATAATTAAAGTCGCAGAGTATGTGAAGGTATGGGGAGGAGAGAAGACGCCACCACCACCATCACCGTTCGCAGCGTTAGGATATGAGACCGATTGCAGCAAAGCAGGGTGTCCTGTTTGGATAATGCAATAGAATGATCGCGTGTGTTGAAGATCTGCGTTCCCACTTGTCTCTCCAGTAAACGAGAGTTTATCTCTATCGGACGTAAAGGGAAGCCACACACGTAGTCATCGCGTTGGCGGTGGTGGTGTCCCTTGCATACAGTTACTAAGGATAACAAAGATGGCGAACAAGCTGAAGATTGAGATCTATGGAGTCCTAAACAACATCAGCTTTGTGAAAACACGCTGCTGTGCAGAGGTATTTTTTTAAATCTAAATAAAGGTCAAATGTTAGCAACTTTTGAAAGAAGTGCCTATTTTTTTGTAACATAGACATTCAAAGAAATATTTTCGAAAGTGTCTGCAATTTTATGTGATAAGCATGTTCTATCATGAGAGTTCCGTCAGCTTTCGCCGGACCGCTGATTCTCTGAATGACTACATACAGGACAACATATTGTCGCTTTGTGACTTTGGAACATCGCCGTGTGTGAATGAATTGTATTTGTATGAGGGTGTGTCTGGTACGTGTTGTTGGTGAATGTGTTATGGTATTATTGTTGATGTTCTACTGTGTGGTTCAAAGCCACATTTCTTTATAAAGCTGCTAGTAATTGCCCTACGGGATCAATAAAATCTATATATATATAAAGATCTGTTCTTAACCCTGACTCTCTCTCTCACTCACACACACACACATATATATATATAAACATAGAACACTAATACAAAGTATCTTTGATTACCATGTGTGTGAGTGAGAGAGAGAGAGAGAATGAGAGAAAGGATGTTTTTATAGATATGTATTGTCATATTTTATTCATTTTAATTTTTATTCAAATCACAGGATATTTACAAACAGTACCCAGACAACATTCAAGAGCCTATTATAGGTGGTATGCTTGAATTTGACTGGAACCTGTTTATTGATGAGAAGAAAAGGGTAAGTTAATTTTATGATTTAAAATGAAGGTGTGTGCCATGCATATACAGGCTATGAGCTTCAGAGACAAAGGATTTTACTTAGCCATGAAATACTGACAGTATAACATTGTCTTATTTAAGTATCTTTCTCAATTATATTAAGTTTCTTTTAAAACAAGCACAGTTAAAAGAATGTAAATGGAACCTAAAGACAGACAGCAATTTCCTTAATAAAAATATTGGGAAAAAAATTACAGAACAAATGTTACAAATCTGAAGTTTTGATACTTTAAAAGCTTGTTTGTTTCTATTCATTTGTTTATGATAAAAATTACTGATTATAAAAAATAATTGTAGAGTATTTACTTCTCCAACAGATGTAAGAATAATACTTTTTCTTCCCTTGTCAGTTTTCCTTTGATGCCATTTACACAGGAACTTAGAGGAGAGGCTTGGGTGTTCTCTGAAAAGACCATTACGTTTGCAAATGGTGAGTTGATTGGTGGTCCAGATGACTTCAACGAATGGGCGCAGGACAAATTCAACTTTGATGACTTTCGTCCACTGCCCTTATATTTCACTCTCACAGAAGAAGGGTATAAGGAACACCTGAATTCTAAAAAGGTAACATAAATATTGTGGAGTCCTCTTTCAATAGAATACTAGATATTCAATGTGATTCTTGTGTTTGTAAATAAAGCAGTTGATTTCCATGCATTTTAACATTTCTATTCAGTTCAGCTTTCCATGTTTTTTTAAATACTGTTTTCCTGCTTCTTTCCTGATTTAGGAGCTTCCTTAAAGGGAGACATCATTCAAATGAATAAATATATACAGCATGAAGATAATTGACAAATATTTTCTTTTTCTTAAAGCATGACTATGTCTACATGGACATCAGTATTGAGGATGAAGATGTTGGACGACTTGTTATTGAGGTAAGTCTGAAACTCTTAAACTGTACACAGCTGAAAATCAAGGAGGTTTTTGTGTTTTTTATGAACAAAGTGGGGAATGTTTTTTTTTATAAGATTGTTTTTCAGATGAATTTTTACAATCAAATAAGCAGACATTGGTGCAGCATGTATGAGATCAAGGTTTAAATTGCATTTGATTAGTGAGGGATCTGAATACTTTGTTAGGGATGTTTAAAAGAAAAGAAGTTAAAACACAATTTTTGATAATTTCACCAATAATAATAGAATTTGTAGAGTGTATTTTCCTGTGTGAATGACTTCAACTCACTGTGCACAAAAGACTAGAAATTAACCAAGAGTCAAACATACAACAAAAAAACACAAGCAGCACAAATGACACTGGAAAACATAAATGAAGGGTATGTATCCAGATAAAGAACCAATTAGGAATAAAGTGAAGAGTTCAGTTGATTGTGAAAGATACATGTGAAAGAGATGGATTTTGAGGCTTCAGTTGAAATCTTTCAATGCAGACAGGTTGATGAGAAATGGGCAAAGTATTCCAAATGGTGGGTCCAGAGAATAAGAAGCTTAAGCAACAAGGGCACAACACTAGTCAGCAAAGAGTGGTTGATAATGCAAGTGATAACTGGAATCAACGAGTCAATACACTCATGCAGGATGTGGGTCAGAATTAGGTTGAGAAAGCAGTATTCTTTTTATGACATTGTGATGATTTCCTGACCTGGGACTCAGTGTCAGGCACAAGCTAGTGTTATAAAGTAAGCAGCATAAAAGAAAAAAAAATTAACAAACAGATGTCTACCTTATATTTTACGGCAAGAAAGATCTCAAGTTTAGTAGAGAATTACCTACTGGGTTTCTTTTTTCTTTTGGGAATAACATGAAGTTGTGTGTACTAATGTTTTAATATGACATGCATTAACTTAAAGTATTTCTGGTCATTGGCAGCTCTTTTCTGACTGTGTTCCAAAAACATGTGCGAACTTCAAAGCACTGTGCACAGGAGAGAAAGGGATCAGCGAAGAGACAGGCATGAACCTGACCTTTAAAAACTCCATCTTCCACAGACTTGTTCCTAATGGATGGATCCAAGGAGGAGGTATTTTTTTTCTTCTAGTTTCTTATTGTTTGCTTCATCATTAATTGTGGATGTATATTCTGTAATTCTGTTTCCTTTGAGGCACTGTTTCCTAGGTTAAAAGTAACAGCATTTATTGCTTACCCATTTCAGACTTCTATCATGGCAGAGGGAATGGTGGAGAGTCCATCTATGGATCTGTGTTTGAAGGTAAAATGATGTGTTGGCATAAACACCAATGAAAACCGATAATATGCAAAATGAAACTTGATTTTGAAAAATATTCTGATAAGAAGATTAAGTAGAAACCTATCAATATCAAAATGTTATATGAAAAATAAGAATTGTAAGAAGTTTACTTGAGTTTAATCCACAAGATTCAGGAAGCAATAAGCTTGATATTTAGTGACAATAAATTTTCAAAAAGTTAAAAGAAGCATTTTAATAAGTCTTCTTATGTATAGCTTTCTAAAGTCTTCTTGAGCTATATAAGAAATATATCTGTGGCATTTGGTTCCAGATGAGAATTTCTCTGTGCCTCATAACAGAAGAGGAATACTAGGCATGGCCAACAAAGGACGACACACAAATGGATCACAGTTCTACATTACACTTCAGCCTACACAGTGGATGGACACCAAATATGTGGCTTTTGGGTATGCTGTGCTTCACTCAAATGTAGTTGAAGTAGTTTTAACCTGAAACTGCATCATGCACTTTACTGTTCACATTTTAGGGATAGAACACACTTCTGAAACGCTTCATGATATACTGTCAACAATGCAACATAAATTTTTGCAGCCTAATACATTCACATTGTTCAAACTGTTTGGGGTCGCCAGACATAGGACACCTTCCCCATTGTGCCGCCCCCAGTCCATACATGTTTTCCAGCCCGTTTATGTGTGGATCCCCAGCTACCCTTTACCACATGGACATCACTGCATTATTCCCATTATAGCTTTGTTTTTATTTATTCCTTCACTTGCTTCAAGAATACTAAACAAAAAGAACATAAGTGATAAATTATGTGAATGCAGAAATGGAAGCTTTGCAAAGACTATAAACAAACTCATCTTTTTCTGCTCACAGGCAAATTATAGAAGGTACAGAGACACTACGCAGAATGGAGACTGAAAAAACAATGAATGAGCGACCCGTCAGAGACATCAAGATTCATGACTGTGGAGTCCTCACCTTTGAATTTTGATCATTGTGGATATGCGCTTTTACTGAATCTTACTTGAACTTTTCAGTTTGCACAGCATTAATTGTTTCTCTAAATATTTTCTTTAATGATAAATTACAGACAGAAAATTGATAGTAACAAACGCACACATATATACATGCACACATAGCATATATCAATACACACACACATATGTACTAATATTCATGTTTTGTGTGTGTATATAGATATATATGAATGCTAGTATGTGTGTATCTATATATACACATATATACATATTGATTTTACTTTTTTTTTTGCTTCATACAGAAAAATGCTGTGTGTTTATAACTAGAAACAAAAGAGGAAAGTGTTAAATAAATGTCAACATGCACATTTTTAAAAAACAGTCTCCTAAAAATTGCATACTGGACCTGATCCTCTCATTTACTCTTTGTTTTGGTTCTTATGGGGACGAATAGCTTAGTGATTAGAGTAATGGTGGTCAAACCAAAAGGCAGCCACACACTAGCCATCGCAGCGTACACATCGCACTTGACCCAGCTGTGAAGTGGGTACCTCACTGTAGAGGGGTGGGGAAAGTGAGGGGGTGGAGATGAGCACACCCCTCACAAAGCTGATCCCAAGATAAGTTAGGATTCTAACACCTCATGCTCACTGCAACCTAATGGTTACGTGATTACGTTTACCTTTTATGTACAGAGAAGAGCTTTGTAGTTTTAAGCTGCCATACACCTCTGGGTGTACTTGCCTGTAGCTATCAGCCTGCATTAACTAAAAGATTTGACAACCAAATGCCTCAACTCGTCCTTCCCCATTTTTCGAAGGGCAGTCCAGGTGAACGATGCATTCTGATTATTCGAATTGATTACTTTATAAACCTCTCTGTCATTATCAGCAATTATTTTTCTACACCCCGAAGCAATAAACTGATCTTTATCATTGAAAAATTGCTGAAAAGTTTCCAGATCAAGATGTGTGGAGAACAGAACAAATAATTGCTGCTCTGCTCGGCCTGACAAAAGATTTCCTTCCAGGATTTGCAAAGGGAAAAAAGGATTAAAAAATGTATGTGAAAAATATAAACGTGCAAGGGTGAGGATTTGCTTTTATTAAATGCGTACAAAGCGGATACAAAAGTCCTGAATGCTCCAGAATATGTTGCAACTGAATGATGACAAGACTGAATTGCTATTGACTTGTCCCAAGAAATTTCTGAGTTATCCTTCTCTACCTTGGTATCTGTCCATAAACGAAACAATTCCTTTCTCCACCGCTGTCCTTAGTTTGAGTGTCATTCTCTACCAGAGTCTGACTTTTCATCCTCACATTTCTCATGTCTGCAGAATTGCTTACCTTGAACTTCATAGGATTAGTACCATTTATCATTATCTTACCACTGATGCAACTAAAACTCACCTCTGTGCCTTTGTGCTCTCGAGAATCGCTGGTATTCATAAGTATCTTCTTGAAAGACCAGACTTCAAGGGATCTGCTCTCCTCATCTGCAGACCATCTCGATCTGAACATATATCACCCCTCATTCTCTCTCTTCACTTGCCGGCAGTCGCTGATTGTATCGCCGTTCTACTTTCCACTTATTCCGCAGTTTCTGCCACTGGTCCTCGATCGTTGCCTCTTCTGAACTCCCTCCGATTTATACACCCGCACGGCTTCTTCGCTCATCTTTTAATACCAAGCTTTTTTGAGTCTTACTGGCTAAGACAAAGACAAAGACAAAGATAGAAGTCTTTCTGCTATTAAGCCTCAACACCTTGGAACAGACTACCCGTTAGCCTTCGTCGCTCTGATTCTCTTATCGTCTTCAAAAGTAAGACGAATTTTTTTTCAGAACAGAAACTTCTCTGCAACCCTGTCGATTCTGACTATGAGCGTGCATAACGTGTGTCTGTATTTACCTTGTTTATTATTTACAATGATTTGATCATGGACTAAGAATGGTTGGTGTACATTGTTCTGAAGGATATTTATTTTCTATATTCTCTATCAGCTCGAAATAAAAGGAATAGAATCTGGATACTGAAGTAATTCCAAAAAATGTGTCCTATGCGAGAGCAAAAGACAGATAGCATGTGGAAATGTTGTGAGGAAGTGTCATCTGGCAGTTGGCACACCGCAACTTTTATCTCCCCCTTCACTTTAATCTTGTTGCATCCACTCCAGAACAGAAGCTTTCAGTCTAAGTTAGGAAATGGACTTCACTACACAGACGCCACACAGGAATAAGTTTCACCCAAATAAAGCAAAGAAGCAACATTGGGGCCAGAGATAAAGATGTGCGAGAAATGCACTGATGTTTTGCCATCCTTATACATTGTCCACACGTAAGGATGTAATGTAGCAGTACAATGACATTTCTTCCCTTCTTCCCACGACGCGCTATCTTAGCATACATTTCAAACTGTGTTCGTCCGCTCTAAACCCGTGTCGAGGAGAAAGATTGGTTCAAGTGCATGACAATGACCAAGTTCCAGTTTATCAATGCCAAAATGTTCGGAAAAGAGGTTTTTTTTTTTTTTTAAATAGCTGTCACTGAGAAAGATCAAGTTTGTAGGGGAGCACAAGAGGAGAGCACTCTTGCTATTGAAAACAGAGCAGATAATGACAACGGTTTGTCTGAGGTTTGAACTTGACCTCGCAGTCATCACCGTGGCAGGAGGTATAAATCGGGCAGCACGCGGCAGGTACAGGTGCTGACAGACCTGAAGACACCCTTGTCGGCAAGATGCTTGTTCGCATGGCGGTGGTCGCTGCGCTGCTGATCCTCACTGAGGTCCCCTGGCTGGCGCTCGGTGACTCTGACAACCACCTACACGGCATCGCCTTCATCTCCGTCACCACCGATGACATCGAGTCATCGCTGAAGTTTTACGCTGAGGTCAGTAAGGTCACCAGGCACGTGGTGTGCTGTTTCGTTCAGTGAAAGGCTTCTTCGGTCACCTTTCTCCTAGAAATTAGTCTAAACCGCCCTCCAAACTGCTATTAGCAATGTGTGGGTGTTTCTTTGTTTTAAGGGGCCTAATTCGTACTCAAAATGATGTCAAATGCATGACAATATCTCAAAAATGTATACAAATATATCAGTTGTTGCTAAGTCTATCATTACGTTGTTCTTTAGTATGAAGACAAGCGGTCAATAATTTAAGAGAAACTTAACGATTCTACATCAAAAAATTTATTTACAATTTTTGTTGAAGCTTCTAGGAGGGATGCATGCACAAGAAATGAGCCATCGCTTCCATGGCGATGAGCACTACCAACTCTTTTTCTTCAAAGAACTTCAAGAGGCCAGAGAACGAGGAACAGAACCAGTCGGTGTTCCCGACATTAGCGACGACGGAACGTTCGAGGTGGGTGAGGGCTGTGGTCATGTGATGAAGCGTCGTAGCTGTTGATACAGTAGATAAAAATTAAAGATTAAAAAGGTTAAAATTTGTTTCTAAAGGTGCGAGTGGAGTTTGTTGTCTTCGACAACGGCCTCGTTCAGCTGATGCAGTTCACTAAGCGAGAAGGAACAGGTCAAGGGTCAGCCTTCTCCGTCGTGGAGCCCTACACCAGTCCGGCCTACATCGCTGCACCCCACCTCTGCTTCTGGGTGCAGGACGACGTCGACTTCAACCACTACATCGCTCAAGTGGAGGCAAGAGCGGTTGAACTGAACCTTACCCAGGTCAAGTTCAACAGACCTGTAGAGGTATGAAAGGCGTGCAGTTGTCCCTCTTCTTCATTTTGCCCCTGGTCTTAGGATTTATATTATTGGCGTTTTGTTGTCTTTTTTATCTACTTTTAATGCTGCATAGATATCAAAAGATTATTATTTTGTTGTGTTTTTTAATTCTTGCTGTTGTCATTATTTCCATTATTTCAAATATTCCTTTCTCCTTTAGCACTACTTCTATCACTTCTAATACTACCATCTCTTCTACAACTGCTTCTTCTATCATCACCTCCTCTCCCACCATATCTAATACTGCCACCTTACTACCACTACTATCACACTATCACTACTACTTCTTCTTTGACCTCTTCCTCCTTCTACATTTTATACTCCGAGTTCATACAATCCCTCTCAAGCCGCAATCACCAAACCAGATATTACTACTATGTGCAGGTCCATAGCGAGGCCGAGCAGCGAGCAGTCCCGGAAGAGCGGCTGGGTATCACCTTCCTGCAGGGCGACTTTTCTGGGTTGTCCTTCGCCTACTTCAAGGGCCCCAACGGTGAGCAGCTGGAGCTGAACCGCATCACACAGCTGTTTCGCCACAACGTGGGCCGCCACTACTGCCGCCGGCGAGCCGTGGCCACGGCCTTCATGTCTGGCCGCGTGGACAACGAGTACAAGCGGGCGGCCGGCGTGCCAGGCAAACTCTTTGGTCTCTTCCATTTCGGCACGACAACGGACGACCTGTGGCGGTCTGTGGACTTTTACACAACCGTCCTGGGTGCCGAGGAACTGCGGCATCCGCTGCAAGGCGTGAACATCCACGGTGATAACGTTGAGTTCATGTTGTTCCAGAAAGAGCTGCTGGATGCCGACGCCTGGCAGGAAGCTCCTCGCGAGTTAAGCGTGGCTAACATTTCCGACTCCGGAAACATGCGCTTGGATCTGCGCTTCAGCCTCTTCGACAACTACGCGGTGGAGACGTTGATGTACACAGACGGACAGCGACTGGGTGACCCCGTCTTCAGACCTCGCCACAACCACTCCAGCGTTGCTTACCCTCACGACATGTTCGTGGCTTTCCACTTGAGAAGCGATGTTGACCTGGCGGCCTACGTCGACGACATCGAGCGCTTGGCGGAGGACAACGGCTTCTCGACACTCAAAGCATCGCGTACCACCCAGCACAAAAACCATTTCACTTTCACGTCTGGTCCCCTGGCAGGCTTTAGCTACTCCATGTTCAATGGTCCAGCTGGTGAGCATGTGGCTGTGGTGCAGTTCAACGGTCAAGCTGGCGAGAAGCTGAAGCGCGCACTGATACAATATGGCGCCGTCAGCACGGCCTTCCCGGAGACGAACCCTTGGACAACAGGCGCCATGGACGACTTTTGTCGACAATACGAGTCTGTTCCAGTGGGACGTTAATTAAAGATGACAGACGTGCCAGACTGCTTGCATCAAGGAGCAACCAAGGATTTATTTCGAAATGTTCCTTCGCTGATTATTTTCGTAGACGTTTCATGTTTCTCATTATTGCTCTTCTTTCCACCACGCGCAATCTTAACCCACATTTCAAGCTGTGTCCATCCTGACCATGAGCGTGTTGTATTTACCTTGTGTATAGGTAGGTGTGTGTTGTACAAGTATGTTTGCTACGTGTGCATATGAATGCATGGTGTCAGTGATTTCCTTTATGTCCGCGGTTCTCAACCTGTGGGGCGCGACCTCTAAGAGGGGTGCAAAGATAGTCACTTAAAAAAGAAAAAGTTTCTCATCTCTCATATCGGTATTAGTGAAATTAGCTGGCTAAGACTGATGCGTGGACGTACTTTTTTTTACGTTTGGGGTGCTTTACAAGTAAAAGGTTGAGACACGCGGCTTTATGTGGATATGTCTATCACTTCTATAAAGCGCTCTGAGCAAATCATTTAAAAAGGGCTATAAAATTATTATCATTACAGGGCTTCTACTAAGGCTAAATTCGTTGGGGTCCCAGGGACCCCTTCTTCAGATTTCTAAGGGGTCCCAGACTAACTCTAAGGGGTCCCTTCACAATGTGAAAAAAAAATCAACAAATCAACATACGTAATGTCTTGTCAGAAACGGCGAGATTTCTGTGCCATCAAGAGTGTGCAAGCATCTGTGATGAGCTTATGCTCACTGTACTTGGGCTGCTCACTTTCCGTTTCTGAGACGATGAGTTTAACTATGCTGTCAACATCTTGGAAATAGATTCACGGAACTCTTCATGTTTATTTTCTCTATTCTCCATTAGCTCGAAATAAAAGGAATACAATCTGGATACTGAAGTTATTCCAAAAATGTGTCCTATGCGAGAGCAAAAGACAGATAGCATGTGGAAATGTTGTGAGGAAGTGTCATCTGGCAGTTGGCACACCGCAACTTTTATCTCTCCTTTCACTTTAATCATGGTGCCTCCTCTCCAGAACAGGAACTTTCAATCTGTCAAGTTAGGAAATGGACTTCACTACACAGACGCCACACAGGAATAAGCTTGACTCAAATAAAACCATATATCCCAATTTGATAACAAACATGAAACATGAAACCGGAAGATTTAGCAACTAATTATTATAATTATTAATACTAAAAAAGTTTCCGCAAGTGAAGCCTTGTATTTACATAAGTCTATGCACGTTCGTTTGTATATGTGTTTGGTTGCTAGTGCCACAGTTCAGCTTCGTTTGCGACCCTTGATGACCAACTGACACGACAGTTATTGTAAAAGAGTCCCAATGAGTTTTAAACGATATAGAAGAAGGAATATTGGGGCCAGAGATAAAGATGTGCCATAAATGCACTGATGTTCTGGCGTCCTTATGCATTGTTAAGCCGTTGTTTGTATCATAAAGATCCACACGTAAGGCTGTAATGTAGCAGTACAATGACATTTTTTCCCTTCTTCCCACCACGCACAATCTTAACCCACATTTCAATTGTCCACACGCTCTAAATCCGTGTCAAGAAGAAGGATTGGTTCAAGTGCATGACATTCACCAAGACGCTGGTTTTTTTTTTAATAATTCCAAGCTTCTAGGCTTCTAAGCAGGGTGGAAAGAAGTCCCAGAGAAAGGCCAAAAGGCGACACTATGTCAATAAAACCTGAGTGTCATCATAAAAGTGTTTGCTTTGCATAGTGCCGTAGTGAAGCGAGTAACTTCAAGCAACGCATTTAAGTGCACTAACCTTGCCACTAACACAATTCCACAGGGGGAATGGGCTCTTTAAATGACATCATCATCATCATCCATCATCATCATCCATCATCATCATCATAGTATATTGACCATTTTCCTCGTCTTTCTCCATCTGAGTGTGTGTGTGTAAGAGAGAGAGAACTAAGAGACCATCTACCTACTCATCCTCTGTCTTAACTTTCTGTAGTCTCTAACCCAATATTCGCCTATACTACTGGGAAATGTAATTGAGGAAGTCCTTCTCTGCCCTTAAGAAGAAGGGATTAAATTTTATCACAGAGGTGCATGTGGACGTATGAAACTCAGTCTGCATTCAGCGACCTCATTTGCAGGTCAGAGCTGGTCAGCACGACAGATTGAACAGAGACAACACCAAAGACACGTGAAATTTAATGTGTTGATAATAATAATAAATTTGGAAAATACTGATTATTAAATAAAGATAGTAAAACAAATTATCAGAGGGGCAGAGACAAGCTACATGCAACCTGTAAAAACAATGGTGTGAGACCGTGCAAAACAAAAAGTATCTCGCAGAGGGAATAAGCAAAACTGGAATTAACTGTAAAAACAATAATATTTAGTAAGAACAGATTGTATGCAGTGTTAGCATGTGCCCCATGTATGGTTCATAGGGAGAAGTGTGCAGTTGCAGCTTGTGTAAGGAACATGCTTATTGTGTCCTCTAAGTGTTGTGAGATGTATGTAGGTATAAATGCGCCGTTGTTGTACAGAGTGACTTGCAAATTTTAGAAGTTGGTCTTGTTTGAATTTTGAAAAAGGTCATCTGAACTCAACCAGAGCATTCAGATCATCAGAAATCAGGCCATAAGAGATTTGTTTAAGTCTGAAGGTGTCTTCTCTCACGAACTGTCACCAAGATTTCGGTCGAAAGTTCGAGCTTGCACTAGATTCTCTGGACCCATCAACCTCTTCAAGCTGCCATCTCCACAAAAATTTAAAGGGAAAAGCAAGTAAAATGGTATGTTAGGCTTAAATAATGGATGTTGACATTCTGAATCATTTTCAATAAGAATTGTGGGTTGCAAATCGTCTTTTATTACGGTCGTGTCTAAAACAGAGGTCTGAGGTGGTTGAGTAAGCCACCATGTTGTGTTGTCTTGTCGAGTGATGTCTCTGGACCTTTACTCGAGAGAGCTGACAGTCTCCTGTGTGGGGTCGTCAAATGCTATGTCCTGGATTTGGAGATAGTGCAGTGATGAGACGAGCACAGTGATGGAAAGTTGAACAAACTGGAGAATACTGGAGTGACAGAAGAACTGCAACACAGAGTTCCACTAAAGCTACTGCACAGTGTGAACTGGCAATCGTTAAAGACGTTGTCTAGCGAACGATCTCAGTATGTGAAAAATAAAAGAATTCAATCACTAAATGAATGAACTTCCTTCGGCGTGATCCGGTGAGACGGGTTGCATTGTCAGTAGAATATGTACAGATTCCAGTACACAAATAAAGTCAGATATCCTCTCTTTCTTAACTATGAATAGTCGAGGCGGGGGTGGGAAGCAATGGTGATATGGTCTTCTCTGCACCCGTTTCAGTAGGTTTCCCATCTGGTGACCACTCCATTCCTTAATGTCTGTCAGCCACCCTTTTGTCTGTTTACCCCGTTGATATCCTCTTTCCACACATCCCTGGAGGACTGTCTTGGGTAAGGTGTCGTGTCAAGTGACATACCCGAACAAGACCGGTTTTCTCCCCTTGACCGACCAGGCGGAGACCGCATTGCGAACAAATTCATTTGTTTTCTGTTCCTTGTAGGAGCAGTCTCTGACAGCATTTAATGAATCGCTCCAAAGCTCGGTTTTAGATGCGATTGTAAGTAAACGATCCTTTTGATAACCAAACTTTTGATCGGATATGATTCAGAATGTCAGTTCCTATGATTTACGTTTAACTTACCATTTGACTATCTTTTCCCTTTAAGGAAAAAAAAAGCAGACTTCCCTCGATGAGCGAATTTCATTTCGATGTCTAATAAAAGTTCAAGTTTATCAATGCCAAAGTGGTTAAAATCGCTTTGTCACTGGGAAAGAGTTTTTAGTGGAGCACAAGAGGAGAGCACTCTAGCTATTGAAAACAGAGCAGATGATGTCAAAGGTTTGCCTGGGGTCGTTTGAACTTGACCTCGCAGTCCTCACCGTGGCAGGAGGTATAAATCGGGCAGCACGCGGCAGGTACAGGTGCTGACAGACCTGAAGACACCCTTGTCGGCAAGATGCCTGTTCGCATGGCGGTGGTCGCTGCGCTGCTGATCCTCACTGAGGTCCCCTGGCTGGCACACGGGGACTCTGACAACCACCTACACGGCATCGCCTTCATCTCCGTCACCACAGATGACATCGAGTCATCGCTGAAGTTTTACGCTGAGGTCAGTAAGGTCACCAGGCAAGTGGTGTGCTATTTCACTTCTTCGGTCGCCTTTCTCTTCGAAATCAGTCTAAACCACCCTCCAAACTGCTATTAGAAATGTGTCGGTGTTTGTTTGTTTTGAAGGGCCTAATTCGCAATAAAAATGATGTCGAATTGAATGCGTGACAATATCTCAAAAATGTATACTAATATGCCAGTTGTTGCTAACTCTATCATTACGTTGTTCTTTAGTGTGAAGACAAGCGGTCAACAATTTAAAAGAAACTTAACGATTCTACAATTTTTTTTGTTGAAGCTTCTAGGAGGGATGCATGCACAAGAAATGAGCCATCGCTTCCATGGCGATGAGCACTACCAACTTTTTTTCTTCAAAGAACTTCAAGAAGCCAGAGAACGAGGAACAGAACCAGTCGGTGTTCCCAACATTGGCGACGACGGAACCTACGAGGTGGGCGAGGGCTGTGGTCATGTGAAGAAGGGTCGTTGCTGCTGATACACTAGATGAACGCCCCATCTTTTTAACAAAGATTCTTTTTTCGACGTTTATGCTTGCTTTCAGAATACTAAACAAAAACAAAAAAAAAAAGGATAATTCTTTCATGGCTATTCTAAATACGGCAATAACAGTCAATATTCGCAGGATAGTTTTCACAATGTATATGAGAATACTATTTTGTTTTTTGTTTCTAAATAGAAAAAGCACCTACACTAGTCAAAGTGACATGCTTATTTTTAAATACACATCTATCCGTTTGAGCAGCATTGCAGGGTTAAACGTCAAGGCTGCTTTCTGACTGCTTTTTTTTTTAAATTTGTCTCTAAAGGTGCGAGTGGAGTTTGTGGTCTTCGACAACGGCCTCGTTCAGCTGATGCAGTTCTCTAAGCGAGAAGGAACAGGTCAAGGATCAGCCTTCTCCGTCGTGGAGCCCAACACCAGTCCGGCCTACATCGCTGCACCCCACCTCTGCTTCTGGGTGCAGGACGACGTCGACTTCAACCACTACATCGCTCAAGTGGAGGCAAGAGCGGTTGAGCTGAACCTTCCCCAGGTCAAGTTCAACAGACCTGTAGAGGTAAGAAAGGCTTGCAGTTGTCCCTCTTCTTCGTTTGGTCCCTGGTCTCAGGTTTCTTATTAATGGTGTTTTCTTGTCGTTCTTTATCTACTTTTGATACTGCATAGATATCAAAGGATTACTATTTTGTTGTGTTTTTTAATTTTTGCTATTGTCTTTATCATTCTACAACTCCTACTACCTCCTTTCTGTTGGTGCCACATCCAGCACCTCCTCTGCCATTGACATGGTCCGTCAGCGCAAGGGCCATGCACTTGGCACCATAACAGTAATGGTTGGTTGCCCAGGGTTCAGATCTGGTCTTGGGCAATCTGTTCTTTTGTTGCATGTAGTAAATGTTTACAAGGTTGAAAGCACACACCTACTATGCGCAGGTCCATAGCGAGGCCGAGAGGCGAGCTGTACCGGAAGAGCGGCTGGGTATCACCTTCCTGCAGGGCGACTTTTCTGGGCTGTCATTCGCCTACTTCAAGGGCCCCAACGGTGAGCAGCTGGAGCTGTACCGCATCACACAGCTGTTTCGTCACAACGTGGGCCGCCATTACTGTCGCCGGCGAGCCGTGGCCACGGCCTTCATGTCTGGCCGCGTGGACAACGAGTACAAGCGGGCGGCCGGCGTGCCAGGCAAACTCTATGGCCTCTTCCAGTTCGGCACCCGCACGGACGACCTGTGGCGGTCTGTGGACTTTTACACAACCGTCCTGGGCGCCGAAGACCTGCGGCAGCCTCTGCAAGGCGTGAACATCCACGGTGATAACGTTGAGTTCATGCTGTTCCAGAAAGAGCTGCTGGATGCCGACGCCTGGCAGGTAGCGCCTCGCGAGGTAGGCGTGGCTAACATTTCCGATTCCGGCAACATGCGCTTGGATCTGCGCTTCAGCCTCTTCGACAACTACGTGGTGGAGACGTTGCTGTACACAGACGGCCAGCGACTGGGTGACCCCGTCTTCAGCCCTCGCCACAACCACTCCAGCGCTGCTTACCCTCACGACATGTTCGTGGCTTTCCACTTGAGAAGCGACGTTGACCTGGCGGACTACGTGGACAAGATCGAGCGCGTGGCGGAGGACAACGGCTTCTCGGCACTCAAAGCGTCGCGTACCACCCAGCAGAAAAACCATTTCACTTTCACGTCCGGTCCCCTGGCAGGCTTTAGCTACTCCATGTTCAATGGTCCAGCTGGTGAGCATGTGGCTGTGGTGCAGTTTAACGGTCAAGCTGGGGAGAAGCTGAAGCGCGCACTGATACAATATGGCGCCGTCAGCACGGCCTTCCCGGAGACGAACCCTTGGACAACAGGCGCCATGGATGACTTTTGTCGCCAATACGAGTCTGCTCCGGTGGGACGTTAATTAAAGATGACAGACGTGCCAGACTGCTTGCATCAAGGAGCAACGGAGCAACTAAGGCTTTTTTTAAAATGTGCCTTCGCTGAATATTTTCGGAAACGTTTCATGTAAAAAAAAAATCGATCTCAAGGTGCATCTCCATCTTGACTGTTCTTTGAACCCTCGTATTGCGAAACCAGCTTATTAGTCGGTCTACCTCGTCAATTGTTCGCACACCAGTATCGACCTAAAAACAAATAATCTTGCCTGTTTAATATAATCCAAGATCTGAATGTAACATCTTTATTTTGTCAATGTTATTAAATTATCAGATTACTTAATGTCCTTATTGTTGGTTGTTATATATTCTCAGTTTTTCTATCCCTCAGTGTTACTTTCATTCTTTTCTTTCAAGCATGCATGATGCTGTGTGTGTCGTCGACTGTTATAACCGAAGACGATCGTGTACTAATGTAGACAATGGTATGTTGTAACAGGACTGTCTCGTTATCTGGTATCACTGTGTGTTCTCACTACTATCACAGTATAGGCTACTAAGGAATTTCGTGACATACAAAAAAGATAACGTCGGGATCAGTGTGATAATAGCTGTAATCCAGCTCACGAGATCTTCATTGGCCTTGTCTTTCATTGTAAACAGGCACGCGCTAAACAAGCAAACAAACGTACATCACAACCCTCACCTTTTGCTATCAACAGCAACACAATTGTTTTACCAGCAGCGGCTGTCCATATACGTACATGGCAAACAGGATTTGCTCTGCGTGATCGTTAGTAAGATGCAGGAATTAATTTCTTTCTTTAAAAAAAAAAAAAATCTAAGTGATCCGCTTCAAACGTGTTCATTACTCAATAGTGTCTTCAAGCATCGATCTTACATTTAAAAATTCCCCTAGAAACACGCCCCTAACTGATAAACGTAGAACTTTAAACATGCCCGCCACCCTGCTCAATCCTACCGAAAAGGAGTGTCACAAGCCATTTCATAACATTTCCACGGACGATGAACAATGCAAGTGAGTCAGGTGACCTCTGACCTCCGACCTCTGAATGAATAGCGGACGTCGTATCGGCGTATCTTGCACATTTAAGCCGTTGCCTTGGGCGAGCGAAGATCTCGTGCTAAGCAGAGCAAAAGTTTGTCGACTGAGTGTGCAGAAAAAGTCTCTTCTTTCTGCTTTTGATATTTGAGACAAAGACAGTCATTTGTGGAGAAAGAAAAACAAATAAAAAATGGTGAATCGTACTGCCAAGATGCTGTGGATAATCCTTGTCCTGGGGGGCGTGGCTCTGATGAAAGTCGAAGGTAAATAGTTCTTCTTACTAAGTAAAAATTATCCTTTGCTTGTTGATAGGTCTAAAGTGGAGCAAGCAGTAATGCATATTTACAAGAAACAGTACAGTTTCTAAATAATGTAGCTTCAGCGATAGACAATGATAAGATCTTTTCTTAAATTCCCAACAGTGTTAAAAATAATGTCAAAGCTATCTTCAAGTAAACTTTTTGTGATAATAGGGAGACAGATAACAAAAGCTAGTGAAAACGATAAACAGGGAATATCATCAATATTTTCATTAACATTGTCATCAGCACGTCCTGCACGCGTGTTTATGACTAGCTGCGCAGGTGTTAGGCTCGTGTGTATGACGTGGCTTTGGATAAAGGGAGATAACAGCGTGTCCGTGTCTGTAGGCTTTTAATATCGTTTATTGTATTATACTATTTTACTAGTATTATATGTGGGGAAATTACTAGTTGGAAATAATCGCGATTCGACGGAGCTTACTTTCATCTGTAGCTTTTTTTTTAAACCGCTGCGAATTGCAATTTTTTTTCCCCGATGATTTATTTTGCTGACAGCCACGGACAATCGATCGGTAGCTTGAGGTAACCACTTATAATAACTCTAGAAGGAGGTATAAAATCATTTGTAGGAGTCATGCTGTGCTTGCTCTCTCTCTCTCTCCTGCCTCCTCTTCCATCTGTCCTATCCCCTTTCTCACTGACCTCCCTTAAAGCACGTTGAAAGTCATCAATTCACCTTCATTGTCCACCCATAAAGGGAGAAAGGGTCTTCCACCAGCTAGTCACGAGCTCCGATAACAACACATTTTGTTAGTCACATAAGTGACGCTTTTCACTGTTAATCAACAGTTTTAAGTTACATAAGAGACGCTCTTCACTGCTTATTATCATTTTGCAAGATACATAAGTGATCAAGTCTGTACTTTGTAAATTACTACTTTGTTAGGTATACGAGTGGCACTCTTAATTAATGGTCGATTATCAATGCGACCATTCGAAAAAAACTGTCATGTTTTTTTGATTTTTCAGACGATCTCATCTCCTTAAGTAAACCTGAACAGATAAACTGTTTATTTGATCCGAGACAACGGAATTTAGAGAGACGACATATAAATAGAGGCAAATAAAAGTCGTGTATTTTGATACGCTTTTTCAATCTAGCTTGATTATGTGACTCTAAAACATTATGTTCGCCAAGTATAACCAAGTGGTGCAGTGTTGAGTGAGTCCTGGCAAATGACAAAGACTTGAAGGTTTCCTGAATACTGTTTAATACCATGCACAGTGTCGTGATGGGATGCTTCAGTTTCCGTTGTCTTACAATCCTACTATCACGATGACGTATAAATGATGCTGATATTTTTTTGCAGGCGCTTCTGTAGAAGCAAATATGGCCCTTCTTGCAGATTCCTATGGTGCCGAGGCCGAAAACACCACATACCACAGCAACGGCACCGAAGAGACCACCACACTCCACAGCAACGGCACCGAAGAGACCACCACACACCACAGCAACGTCACCGGAGAGACCACCACACACCACAGCAACGTCACTGGAGAGACCACCACACTCCACAGCAACGTCACCGGAGAGACCACCACACACCACAGCAACGTCACTGGAGAGACCACCACACTCCACAGCAACGTCACTGGGGAGACCACCACACACAGCAACGTCACACAGCACGGCAACATTACGACCGTCACGAGCCCCACCACCTCGCATTTGTCAACGGGGACGACGGCTTCGACGACGGCACAGCCTCAGAAAGGAAACTCCTTCAGCGTGGCCTCCTTCTTCGGCGGCATGGCGGTGGCAGCTGGAGTGGCCATCATCATCTTTGTTGCCGTCCGCTGTTACAACATGAAGAAGAAATCCAATTACCACGCAATGTAAAACCTTCTAGCTCTGAACACTCATTTTCATGTGTCATTACAGCAAACATGATTTATCAACGAACCGTCAAATAAACTGGTCCAATGAGGTCAAAGATGCCCTCGCAATTCGTCGTCTTGTGTATTCCCCGTCTGTTTGCTTTCCTTGTTTCTGCTGCGTCTCCCCTCCTCAGTCTCTCTCTCTATCCGTCTTGGTTTCTTTTTTTTTCTCTCTCTCTCTCCTTTCAGACGTATGTCAAACGTATTAAAAATTGCAGGGTTTTTTTTTTTGCGTTACCACAAGGCCTGAAGTGTCAACAGGCGCACTGCCACTCCAAGAGATTTACATCCTTTTCTTTTATCATCGTGTGCTTACATCTACAGCAAGCGCATGCCTCTCTCCTCAATCACTCCCACAAAAAAACAGTCGTTATTCAGTTGATTGCTGTTACGCACCTATGACCGAGTGATATAGAGTCTCTCTCTCTCAGCAACACAAACGCACGCGCGAACGCCCACACACACGCACACTGTATCGCTACCTAATGCTCTCTCCCTATAACGACTATCTTCAATCTCTTGATTTTTCTTTCCTTTCAGATCCTTCAAACTTCAAGCCTGAAATGAGTATCAACATCGAATTTTACAATTAAATTTCATGACAATGTACAGCTGATGGTACACGCTTCACTAAAGTTGTCTCATAAACGTCTGTATAAGATGTTAATTAATTCCTCATTATAATACTACTTTGTTAACTGACTTATCTATGATTTCCCAATACATGTGTAATTTAAGAAGATGTTCTCAATAATGTATGTGAAGAGATTTGTGAATAGTTCTGCTTCATAGATCGTGAAGTTTTACTCCAAAAATGCAAAATACAAACTGGAGCCTTTAAATGTGACATAGATGGTCTGTGAATAAACCAGGATTTAATAAGTGAATAAAACGAAACATCTTTTTATAATAACAACGTTAATCATTTGCATTGTGTGGAGATTTATAGCTGACTGGCTGGTGCAGAATTGGCTTGCTGGTGGCTGTAATTACCACCACTCCTCTCCCCGTGATGGCCGACTAGACCAAAAACAAAAGAAAAAAGCAACAAACAAGCACAAACAACTCATTTCATGCATATATAAATTGCTTCTGTGTTATTCCTTTTGAGTCAAAGTTTTTATTTCAGAGCAGATATATGAATATAATGAGATATATCGCCTTTGTTTTGTTTTTTTTCTACAACTGCCTACATGTCGCACAATTTGCATTCATTGACAGCAAGGAAAAGCATATAAGAAAAACATATTTTCGGGGTTTGTTTTAATGATTTTCTTCGACGTTTTGATGTAACAAGCATTCGCAATCTAAGAACTGCAACTCCTCCCATTTACTGAGTTTCTGTGATAAAGTAGAAGTTTTCTCCCTTATGCCACTTTTCCCTCAGTCAGCAAGTTGAAAATTGCAGAAAATGCAGAGGATTGTGAACTAATAACTCATCAGAATTCATTTGATGATAAACATTTAAATTTTCATTTGTGAAAATTTAATTTGTTTCAATATGTGTTTTGATTCCTCAGCCATTTACTGCGGGGTCTTACTTTCACAATATCCGCACGACTCACGTCCACGTTTCGTAGAAAGACAACGTAGATCGCAATAAACAGTTCTAAGGTGACGTTCTGCGTCTTGAGTTTCAGTCGTTTCAGGTTTTGCATTGGTACTACAAGCTGTCATTGACATCCACCATGAAGATAATCATCGCAGTGATAGGACTTGCCTTTTTCATCCAAACAATTTGTGTTTTTGAGACTCTTGGAGAAGCAGGTGAGATCTTGATGTTTCAGGAAGTACGGAGTGTCACTGAGGGGTCGGTGTCGCATCTCGCCGCCATCACCTTTTAGATTTTAAACTGTCTTAATTTTAAGAAAGCAGTTTCTAATAACAGACAAGACACGATTCGGTTTGGTGGATCGTCAGTTTGTACTCGTTAGTAAGAAGTGTTTCACAAGTTTAAACTTTCAAAATTATTTAGTTGTGTGTGTAGCTGTTTACTACACGCAGCGACGACGCGGGTGCAGGTTACATATACATATAATCAATGACGTGCATTAAATAGAAGTTGTAGCATAACTCCCCGAATATTTCAGTAATGTTTGAATGTTTGGGGGTTTTTTTTCTTTTCTTTTTAAACCATCAGCGACTTTTTTCCCCCCTAAGTTTTCTTATCCGTCGTTTCACGCGAAGCATGAACACATTAGATTAAATGAACTTGAGATAGTCCCCGATTTAGCTAGATGTTTATACGGCGGCGACCAAAAAAAAAAAAAAGGAGTGTCTAGGTGTACTACTAATAATTTGACTCATTTGTGTGTAAGCGACAAAACTGCCCTATTGTAAACTTGTAGGCTTCCAGCGACCGGTTCATATTTAACACACCCTAATTTTGAGAGGAGCGCGTGACAGTACAAGCATGACGGAAACCATGGGTGATGTGTGACGGTTGGTTGGATCTGCATACTCAGTAAACAACCAAAGCAGTCGGCAAACTGTCTAGTGTCAGTGATAGTAATGACATTGATACTGCATGATCTGTGTGTATGCATGTTTGACATCAATGTTTCATAGCTATAAGTGTATATAGGCTTGCTGTCTAAACTGAAAAACAAAATAAATTGTTGCACTTTGATATTGACTATTTTTTATTGAACTTCATTGTCTAGAAATGTTTGAGCCCGAGTGCAGAATTTTTTTTTTTAACATTACTAGTCAAATTTAGTACCAGATGCTAATTCCTAAAATACTTAAATAGATATTTCATTCCTTTTTAGATGTCAACTTGTAATTGTGACTATTCCCAAATGTTAACAGAGAGAGGTCAAAACTGTGCAGCTGCTTTAAATTATTCAGCAAATAAAGATTGTCAAGGCAGTAGTGTATTTTTTACTCCCAGTGGTACATGAGATCAGCAACAGGCCTTTTTTTCCCCCCCCCTTTTTTTTTTTAAGCCACAGTAGGAATTCTGATTTTACCAATGTCTTCACACTGATTTATAAAACTGTCACTGCCAGTGAAATCCAGGCAGTATAGTAAGAGCACATGAAAGATTACAATGTAATTATTGTGGCTTTTCTTCCACTGCAAGGATTAGGAAAATGATCCTGTAGTTTTTCTCTCTTGTGCGCACTGCTTTTATATGCTGAGGTCAGTTGGCACACACAAATCCACTGCTTTGGGCTCCCTTGTAAACAGTTTACCAGCCACTACTATAGTCACTTTGAACCTGTAAGAGTGTTCATATTTATGTTGATTGTTGTAACAAATGACATAAAAATCTGTTTTTTACATTAGAAGGTAGGTGAGTTGAGGCTTTGTGTGTGTGAAGGTATGTTGCATAAGTGTGTTGGTGAGTAGGAGTGAGGGATGAGGACAAAAGATTAGACAGAGCATCTGTAGTTTGACTGAAAAATGTCTCACACCTACCAGGCGAATTTATGAAAAAGATGTCTTTCATTGTTTACATTCCATGCTGAAAATTAGAAAACTTAGAGTAAACAAGTGTTGAAGCACTAGTAATGATTACTAAAAAAAATCTGTACCATCATGGTTTGTTTGGAATTTGTTATCACATGATTAGGTGTTCATTGTTTATAAAACTAAACTGGTCTTTAGAAGGATGAAGGGAAATATTGGCCTCTGTCTGCAATAGTGGTTATTGGCAGTGAGATAGTAGAACATGTGCAAAGTTTTAAGTACCCAGTGCTAGATAGGAATTTGTGCTTCTATGAAAGCACCAGCATCATTTCTAGGAAAGTATATCTGCTGAGGCAACAGAAGAATTTTGGAGACGACAACCCTATTCTTGAGTTAGTATGTCACAGTCTAATTAAGAGTATTTTAACATTCAATCTCTATGTGTGGTTTAACATTCTATCAACAACAAAGTTTGATGAGGGTGGTCAAGACTACTAGCATTGGCCTTCTACAAAGACCATTAGGGGATCTAGACACTAGGATTGTGCGGTTAAAATTTCTCAGCATCATCACAGACCACTCCCATCCACTACATCACATTCTCAAATGCTATGCTCTGGCTGTAGATGGAAAGAACTGGTCACCAAGAAGAGTGCTTTCACCAAGTCTTTACCAAGTGCAGTAGCACTGTTAAACAGGCCTAGCAAATGAACCTTTGTTTTCTTATCCACAGCATGTAACACTAATTAATGTGTGCCTCTGACAGTCTTTGTTGAGTGTGGGTCATTGGGAGTGACTGTATTTGTGCTGTAGTTGATTGCTTATGGGAGCTCCGAAAAAAAACAGTTTTTATCTCCATTGTGGACAGAATTAGACGATAAAGATGTATTTCACAAAATGTGAATGTGTTGTTTATCCAACTTTACAATATTTCACTGCTTTATTTCCTTGAAGCAAACAGTAACGACAGGCATTTGCTTTTAATACTTCAAAAGGTATACATATTTTTATTTCAGGTCCCCAGCTTGGGAACTGTTCAGAGTATAATTCAACATCCTGTTGCAGTATAGCTGGCTGCAAGCTTTACAATTGTTCAGATCCAGGTATGTTGCATAAGATTGAAAGATTGATGAGATTTGAGTAGTTTGATAGAACAGCCTTCTGATCCTATTTGAATTAGAACGTTGTAAGCTGAAATAGACAATTAGATAAAGATAGGTTTCACTTTATAAAAAAACTTGCTTTGGTTTTTGCATTTGATTCTGTTGACAAACTGCTTTAAAACTAGGGAAAATTTAACTTTTCTTACACCTGCATCTCTGCATAGTCGCTCTTCTAGTTCATTGTAACTTTTCTGGTTGTCTTTCATCTGTGATCTAGACCATAGTTTTATGCAGTAGGCTAGTTCTTCTGAGATTATCTCATGATGGGGATAGTCTTAGAAAAGGATTTCATAGCATAAATGCAGCAGGAGCTTTTGTTGATTTGCGAAATATTCAGTTTACTGCTGTTGTATCTAGTTCTGAATCTTGAAAAGTTAATGTCATTTGAAAAATTGGCAGAATTCATTTTAGCTGTATTCTTCTGTAGACATGTTTCTTCAATCACAATAGGTTCTATGCCTTTTAAATACTTATTATTTATTCTCACATTTGAGAAAAATGCATATGACTAGGATATGCTTGTTCATGGTCTAGGATACTATGGATTAATTCCTAGATCTTGAAGAATTATGCTTCTTTTGTTCTTTTCATGAACTTTCTTTTTTTTTTGCAGGGTGTGAAAATGGGACAGACCTTTGTTTAAATGAAACCATCTCGAACCAACAAGGCTGGTGTAAGTACCACAGAGCTTTTATCTTTATGTTTTGTAAATATGAGCCTGTCTCTGTTCTGCTAAGTGACTAGTTTAAAGCTGGCTAATGGCCTGTGCTAGAAAGAGTTGGTTTGTTTTTGTAAGTGTGCATCAGGTTTATTAAGGTGTATAAATAAAATATCTTACATAATATTCGAGTTAGTTTGAAAATATGTGTTAACTAGAACAGCATTTCAAAAGTTTTAAAAAGTCCACCAGGAAAGATTAGTTTGACCTTGGGATGAGGGTGGGTGGGTGTTTTGGGGAGGTAAGAGTGATTGTTGGGCCAGATGGAAGAAAGTAGTGAAGGCTGGTATGTTTATCACAATGGCTGTACGAAATTAAGACCACACACAAATCTGACTTTGAAATGAATGTAATAGGAAAAATAACAACAAACAGAAATGCTTAGCTTTTAACTAGGAAGGAAGGAAGGAGACTTATAACGCGCAAAATCCGAATCCTAGGGAAACGCTCAATGCGCCGAAATGATAACAGAAAAGTATACCAATAAAACATTAGCAGCTGCAGAAAACCAAAAGAGAAGTTAGAATCAGACGGCTAAAAAAGGACCACAGTTGTGAGCGAACGATCTGCTGCTGCAAAGCGCATGACCACTACTCACAACACAGGTCCACAAATCAGAAAAAGGAAAAAAAAAAGGTGTTTGCATGGGCAAAAATAAAGGGTTAGATCATCAGGTGCTTGGCCCTGCAAGAAACTATACAAGAAACACATAGCAATAGCCCCTTCCTCTCCGCAGTAAAGATCTTTGATCGAAAGTTCGCATGAAAAGTCCACTTCTGAAGCTTCCGCCATCAGAAAAAATAATACACTTCCACCATTGCCATTCCTCTTAAAGTTAGATTCAACATGCCAGCCTGTGTTGAACACAGAAAGGTAGAATAAAAGAAAAAAAACCCTGGACAGAAAAATGGACGACTTAAAAATCTGACAAAGCATATTACTATTTTCGTCCAAAAATTAAAACTAAAGCAGACTCACCTCAACAGGTTTTACATGAAAATTGTACACCTTTTATCAGTCTGGTCAGGACTTAAATACATCACTGGAGAAAATGGTCAGGTATTCCTGTCCGGCAAAGACGCATGCATGAGGCAACAAAAATCCTCTTCCCTGGTACTGTTAATCATCAGCATTTATATGAATGAAGCCCCTCAGTCATGTCATTACATCAAAGAAAAAAGAGGCTGTCATGAGACATTTACACTCACACTCATGTCTCCACTTTAAACACTTGCCATCTACCCATGCTTTCCGTTCTCATTCAAAAAAAAAAAAATTTGCTTTTAAATATACACAGCATGTTTGTGACATTTTAGCAAGCCAAGCTGAGATGACCATTGGAATACGGTATGAGTGAGCATAAAATTTCTTGAGATTTTTTTTAAGAATATCAATGTGCAGACTGTTTTTATCATTCTGCCTTGACCTGGTGTCCTCTTCACACACGATTCTTCCATTCTTTGTTTTTCCTTCTACTATCTTGTCTTCTTTTCTACTTCCCATTGTTTTCTTTGTACTGTTCTATTGGAGAAGATCCTTATAATTTTGCTCATGAAGATAATTTTGGTTATCTGTTTTGTTTATAGGTGCAGGCACAAGTGATGCTCAAAACACCACCGGTAAGTGTAGCCAGGCCCGTTCTTAGCCCCCGCGGGGCCCGAGGCAAAGGGCATGTGCGGGGCCCTCACGCCACGATCACACGGTTTTAGTTGGGATCTAAAGTCACTTGCCTAGTTACCATATCAATCAAAAGCGCGGGGCCCATTGAAGCGCGGGGCCCTAGGCAGATGCCTCGTCCGCCTGCCCCTAAGCACGGCCCTGAGTGTAGCAGCATAATATTGAGAAACATTTTAAGACCAGAATTCGAGGCTGTTCATCTTCTGCTTTACAAAGCTCGTAAGAATTTCTTGGTTGTCAGGTCATTGCAGAACAGTGTGAGACCCTGGTAATGGCTAAAAATTTGTCTGTACAACAGATATCTTTTCATCAGATGTCTCCACATTTTTGAAGCCATGAAAAACACAGACTTTCTTCAAATAAGATGATTATGAAAGAATATAAAAACAGCTATAACAAATCCAACAACAAAAGTGGAAGGGTGGATGCACTTTATATGAGATGATATTATGTTGAATTTGTATAGCGCTTTTTTCCCACCCTTATAGGCAGGCTCAAAGTGCATACTAAAAAGAAAAGAAAAACACACAAACATAATAAGAACGGAAAAAACAGTTGTAGAGTGTATATGTGTTTTGGTGCCTTCTGAGACGGTAACATAAGCTCCAATACTGTTATTTGTTTGCTGGGCTTTGTATGATTTATTTTCCTTTTTTGGAACCCACTCCTCCCTCTCCTGCTTTGATAGTTTTCTTGCACTTCATTTTGGACAGTTTTGTGCTGCCATATCTTTTCTTCGCTGCCATAGCACTAAGCAGCACTGATGACCTTAGTGAAACGTGCTAAAGATGCAAAAAATAAGCACCAGATAAATTTATGGAAACTCATCTAGTACAGTTTTTTTTTTTTTATCAATCGAACCCTTTGTTTGTTGTGTTTGATTTTTGCAAGAAAACAAAAAAAAAATCATTAAAAATAACCAATTACATTATTTGTATGAGTTGTCATTATAAAGTCTTTATGCCGTTTCACCATCAGCGAACACATCCACTACATCAACTCAGGCAACAACTACAACAACTGTAAATGAAACAACAACTGGTACAGCAACAACTGGTCAAACAACAAATGGATCAATCACGACAGAACCAGGGACTACTACAAATTTAACAGTTTCAACTGCAGGAACACCGACGACAGCAGGAGCACTGACGACAACAACTGCAAAACTGACACCAACAACAGGAACAATGGCAACAGCAACACCAACAACAGGATGTAAGATTCTAATACCTGATTTCTTTGGTTTTTGTTGTCTTCCGTTTATTCAGATCATAGTGAAAATTACTGTAATGTATGGGTATGATGATGTAGGTGTCTTGAGGATGGTCTAGATCAGGGGTGGGCAATTAATTTTCCCAAGGGGCCGCATGAGAAATTGGGATGGTTTTAGAGGGCTGGACTAATATAGTTAACTCAGTTTTACCCAATACTGTATATATAGTATATATACTGGCGGGCGGGCCGGTCAGAGACAGGAGGCGGGCCGGATCCGGCCCGCGGGCCGCCCTTTGCCCAGGTCTGGTTTAGATGTATGATTGCACTTAAGTTTTCTGCGAGATACAACCTTATCCTTATCTTGTATGTAACACTTTTTGTTCATTTTTGTATCTGAACACACTTTCACTGGTTTTCTTTTTAATGTTTGTCATCGTCAAGCTCTGAGAACATGCTCCTTTGTGAACATGATCATGCACTATATAAATCACGTTTATTATTATTATTGGGACTTGGAAGGTTTACTTGTCGCCATCCTAAAAATGAAGGGATTATCATATCTGAATCTGGAAATGCTTTTGAAGTTTTAGGGACTGAGCAGTGTATGGAATGGTTGAGAAGGGTAGGATGGTTTTAGTGGTGTCCTTTTTATGGCTTGGCAAAAATTAACTGAGGGAGAATTGATGGGTCTTAGGCGACTTTGGATAGTTTAGAAAACAATCAGAAAAAGGCAATGCTAGACTGTTTAGTAAATTGAAACAGCTTTCCTTCATTTATTGTTATAAGTGGTTGATTAGAATGGGACTAGTTTTTTGAAGACTTCGTTACTAATATACTTTAAGCAGAAACTGTACTTAAAATGGCTCTGCTGGTAGTGGTTGAACACAGATAAAGGGGGTAGGGAATAATTGGTCTAGAAAAATTTCTGCTTTCATTTTGGATAGCTTTAGTGTAAAACATTAGATTACTGATATATCCATGACAAGAATTTTGTATGAGCATCAAGAGATTTCCCTTCCTGAGTTAGCCATAGTCTTAACTTTGAGACTATTGCCAACTTGATTGCTACAATACTGCCAAATAGGCTTCAAAGATAGCTTCAGTTGTCCCAGTAACTTTTTGCAGAACTTAGAGAAGACTGAAAAGTCTGTGGTGCTACCCCTTATTGACATTTATCCCTTTTATTATGATGTTAATTGATCATTTCTTGCCATCATAAAGCCTCTGTTGTTTACACATTAAGGACCAACAACGAACCAACCTTTTATGACCTGTACATTTGAAAGAGAGGTGTTAATACTGCTGTTTAGGTCATTACAATTGGGTGATGGTCCTTTTGATGATAATTTTTGTTTGTTTCAGCCACCTCTGGTGTGCCAAGCAACCCGGCTGCAGGTGATGAGAGTGGCAGACACTTTGATGCTGCATCTTTCATTGGTGGCATTGTTCTTTGTCTTGGACTTGGGGTCATCGCTTTCATTGGTCTTAAGTACTACCGTTCACGTTCTCAGCAGAATTACCGCACTCTTTAAACATTATTCAGATGCTGGCCAAATAACCTGCTCCAGCTTGCTGCATAGTGTTTTTTTTTTTTTTAAATGGGTTTTAGAATACTTGTAAAAGTTAAAGGATTAATTTTTTGGTATAATTCTAAGTAACACAAACCATAAATAATTTTTTTCTGTATATCCTTTCATTTCAAAGCACATGATAACAAGCAAGGAAATATACATCCACACATGTATATGTTTTTATTAAAGCTTAATGAAGTATATTTTGGGATTAGGGGCTGCGGGGGTTAACAGCTTAAATGCCATTTAGAATAAGTAAAACAGGAAAGAGGCTTTGGTCATACTTGTTTAAACTTCCCATGTGAATAATGTGGTTCACAGTTATCTAACTCTTTTTAGAGCAAGCATGGAATGTTTTTTGGTATTCAGATGTTTCAGATACAGAAGTCTCAATAATAAATTACTTTTTATATATTGGTGGATTATTTTTCCCACAGGAGACATTTCTCAAGATTTAAATAAGCGGAATCCAAAAATTGTTGTGGAGTAACTGAGCGTTCCAATATTTAACGGTAGCATTTTTGTTTGTACTGCTGTAAATGTTTTATTGGCTTCTGTTTCACTGAATTCTCAGATTCAATAACAGTTGAGGAGGATGTAGGTGCATTGAGGCGGTGTCTGGTGATGATTTTGAAAAAAAGGATACTTTTTGTTAATAAAAATCTTTGACAATCGGAAAACGCAGAGAAGCTGTTTACTAACATGTTTCACTTGCCTTGACATTTCCTACAATTTTTGAATTGTATCTAGTTTTAAACCAAATGTCTTTATGTTTTCGCTTCTCAAGACTTAAGTTGTTTTTTTTTTCAATTTGTTTCAATATTGAGCCTACTTTTATTCGGAAAATTTTGTGTATCATTACTTGTCATTGATAATCGGTTTCTGCTTCCTGTAAGCTTTATCTTTATTGGGAGCCTGTGCTTTGCAAGTTGAGGCTAATCCATCTCTGATTCTTGAGTCTTTTATTTCTTTGCTCAGTGTGTTAAGTACACTGCATAAGAAGGCTGTGGTGTGGAGCTGGTTGACTGTTGCAGCATGCATGATTTGTGCAATCCTATGTCTGCAAATCTAAGTCCACTTGCCTCGTAGGGATCATGATGCAACAATACAAATTCTTGTTCGTGCTATAACACTTCTTCAGTTAGAGGTATGAGATTTTTGTACATATCAGAGAAAGTCCACGTGAGTTCACACTGTTTCACTGCTTATTTGTGACAGCATAGGAAAGGATAGGGAGAGATCACAGGCTGGTTGTTTATTCTTGTTATACATTTAATATTTTTGATCCTTGAAAGGTCTGATAATGCACTTGTTTTTTTCTCATGAAAGATCTGATAGATGAAAGTCTAGAAGTGATATGTTTTGTTTTGTTGTCGTTGTATCATAGGAAGTCTTTCAGGTAAATTGCGATGCCCCTCAGACTTCCTAATTTTTACCTGCTCTTGTTAAAGATGAACAGAAAGAAATATTACTTTTCTACAAGTAACAGATTTCCATAAAAAGCCTGCAAAGTATTTTCAGAGCAGTTATCTTTATGGTCTCTTATGTTTTGAGAGATCTGTTGTTTGCCTTAAAACTTAAACTGTATATTAAATGTTTCCTAAAAACTAGTGCCTTATAATGATGCTTGTTTGCTATATTTTCTCCTTGAAATCTTTTCCTTTTTATTTGAGTTCAAGATGAAACTTTTACCATAGGACAGGAAAGAATGGTTTGAGATGGGTATGTGGGAGGGAGGGGCAAGCATGGGGGGAAGCATTACTAATTGCTTCCATCTGGCCTGACAGTCACCTTTATCTTCCTCCTAAAGGTTGTACCATTCTTTCCTGCCAGACCATGGAAGTTTGGCCTTTAACTTATCAAGTGTTATGATAAGAATGTCCCTGGTTTTATTGTTAGCTGTATTATTGTTAATGCTTTGAAGGAGTTCTGGGCAAGCTTGGTGCTAAGAAGCATGGTAGAGATAAAATGCCTTCAAAAATGTTCATTACAAAGAATTATACACTCTTAACTTACTATCTGACCCATATCTGTCCAAATTTTACCAAATGGCAGAAGTTGGTGATTTGAGGTAGACTGTTGCACACCAGCCTGTTGGGTATGGCTGTGCAGATATTGAGCAGTTAATAAACCCTTATTGCAGTGAATAGTAGCAATCAGTCACTGAATGAAAAAACAGTTTCAAACACTGTTGTCTTTCCATCCAAATGTATCCTGTAGCCACTTATGAAGTAACCTTTATCTGTTGAAATCGCAAGGGATGGGCAACATCTCAGCAGCAATAACAGGATGATAGCCTGTTCTGCTTCAGTATGTTGTAACTAGGGATGATATAATGAGAGTAGACTGTATATTAATGACAAATGACATTGTTTTTAACATGGCATAGGTATATTTTTTGAAGCTCCCCTGCCTTTTATCAAGAATGGAGGTGATGCTGTATGTGAATTGCAAGTTTGCCAAAATTTTGCCTTTTGGCATCACCTTGTTGATAATCCCTGTTGCGTAACTATAAAGTGGCCTGGGAATGTCTAAAAACGTTTGATTCTTAGTCCTTTGTGCTGACTTTGTGTGGATGAGCTACTTCTCATCCACGTTTGATCAATGCTTTATAAGAATCCCTCCTGTGAGAATTAGTCATGGAAGTGTATGAGATTGTTTTAGGTTGAGTGGGATTTGCAGTGTGTTACAGCTAGGTTTTTTTGGGGGGCTTGTAGAGAAGCACTTTGTGCATTCTGCATATTCATTGTTCAAATAGGAAAGGTTGCAATCTCACACACACACAAACATGTAATTGTCTTGACATTGTTTTCGACTCGTCTATTCTTTTCTGTTCTTATGATCATCATAGCTTTTAGACAGATCTTTTGTAGTGGCATTTGCTTGATCACTTTGAGATGGAACTTATCTGGCCTTGTTATAAGGGTTGGTGTGCAGAAAACATAAAATAGTGATCACATTGGTACAGGGGTGTTTATGTGATGGTTAACAGCCTTTTGTTCTTTGTACCTTTGCAATGGTTCATCTAACCTAGTGACTTAATTATAAAATTATTATTTGGATGTTTCACTTATTATGAGTTTCTTTAGAATGCATAAGTTGCTTGTATTTTATAGATATTTTCAATGCATGTATATAATTTTTCAGGGTTTTTTTTTCACCATTATATCATTCTGGTATCCTTCCTTGCCAACAAGGACTTATCAGTTGCATTTTTAGCATTTGCGTGCTTTAAAAAAATCTCTTAATAAGTATTCATTTACATTTTGTGTGAAGATATTCTCTTTGAAGGGAATTTTCTTAACATTCCAAACAGCCAAATGTTAAACCCTAGAAAAGGTACCAGAGTGTGCAAGAGGTTCTTTTGTGATGCAGTTTTTGAAAAAAGTTCTTCCTGGCATTTTGGCAACATTTTCTTCTAAAGTATGAAGTGCTGTTTCTTTGTAACTGGTGCCATGGTTTTGAGACCATTACTTTTTTAAAACTGTTTGAATTCCATTAAAAGACTGTTGTTGTTCTGGGAGGGGAGCATTTTTCTGATGTGCAAGTTAATGGTTTTCGTTATGATTTTCTCGATCATTGGCATACCATACAAGTATTGTTTGAAATACTGATTTTAATATGGCTGGGGAAAAAATGTGCCCCCTGATTCAGTGGTAATTCTGAATTGCATTCATTTCTTTGGCTAACTAGATGTGGGCTATTTGTATAACCTCCATGGACCATACTTAATGTGATTACCAGTAAATTCTTCAGTTTCCTCTTTGCACCTCCTAGTTGCGCCATAGGGTTATTGTTTATAAAACATTTCTTTCCTGTTCCTTGTTGCCAGTTTTATCTTGTTGGTATTTTTCTTGGAAAGGGATGGGGAGGGCTGAAGATTTTGTACATAAAAGCATGTACCTGAGTTTCTTCACTATGTTTGAATAATTCAGTTATGTAGTAAAATTAAAGGTTTTTGTTCAAGGATGTACATCTGGGTATCTCTGCAGCATGGATTTTTTGTTTTTGTTTTTTTTGTTGTTGTTTTTTTTTAACATCTCATGCTGTTATTTTTTCCATTGACAAAGTTTGGAGCTGGCTGCAATACACTAATGTAGCTTTAATATTAATGCAGTAGTCAGCTCATCAGCTTATGAAAGAATTCTTGTCTGCTGATAAATGCTCTTTCTGGCACAGTGGTCTATACTGCTGATAGGAGAGGATCATTATTAATTCACCGTGTAACTACATCTTTGGCTAGTTCAGAAATTGGTCACATGATCTTTTTGTGGGCTATTGTCTAAAGCATTTATAGCTTATAGTGATCAAGAGGAAAGTACAAGTTTACTCTAGACCCATACCAGTGATCTTTTGATCACCATACTGGACTGGGATACCACTTTTGCGATCACATGATGATAATATTTAATCTGATGCAGACTATTTTTAAATGTTCAGACATCCTGATCACTGGTGTTGCAGACGTTAACCTCAAGATTTTAACAACCAGAAGTGACTTGCTTGGGGAATAAAAAATCCTGCAGAAATAAAGCTTTGCATGAGCTGCAATCAGTCAAAGTTGGAAGTCTCAAAGTCCAGCAGTGATGGATGCTTCAGAAAAGTGAGCACATGTTGCATTGTCATCTGTTTCCACTTAACAGACTACAAGATGGGCATGTCATTGTGTATTAACAAGAGTTATTTTTTTCTGCTTTTTTAATGTTTTTCATAATTAGAACATAGTGGCAGGAATATACTACTAGCGATTCATATTTAATGTGTAAATAAATAGATGTAAATGAGTTACAGAAAGGAGGCAGAATAGTTCTGACTGATTCAACACAAGTGCCTCATCTAGCCTGTGATAAAGGAGTAATAAAATGCTATGGGTCTGCCAAGCTGCCTTTAAGATCTACACAAACTGTCCATATCTTTTGGAGTATATTGGGAGTTAGGCTGGATATGGTGAGGAACAAGAAATTGCAGATTGAGATAGGAAAGATTTCTTGTCCCAGTTATGTTTAATATGAATCTAAGCAGCCTCAAGTGGTATTGCATCTAGGATAAAGTATTAGTGTACAAAATGCAACTAGATTCTTTTTTAAATCCTAATTTGGTGCTTGACACAAAGAGAAGTTGTGTCTTTAGTAGATGTGGGTTAGATGATAAAAGGTCATCAAAGCAGTTGTGGTTTCTAATGGTTCCGCTTCATGTTCAATAAATATTTTCTACACCTCTTCTTTTGTGTTCTGCAGTTTGTGTCCAGATGTTAGGGTAGTATTAGTAGCATATTGGCGATAATATATGTTTAAGTGGCTTGGCCTCCGGGTGAAAGATATTGAAACGCATCTTTCCGAGACATCCCAAACTAAGACAATGGCAAATTGGCACAGGGAGAGCTCCTCGCACGTAGGGTCATCACTGTGATGTTGCCAGGTTTCAGTAGTGAAGGAAATGTAAAAGTCATGCTCAAGTTTTTTTTTTATAAAAAAAAAAAAAGGCACAACTGAGGAAAGAAAATTTCTATGGCAATCCTGACGATTGCGCCGCCAATGACATTATCTCCCTTCCCTAGCAGCCACAAAAGACTTCTCGTAAACCAAGGTCTTAAAAGAATGGTTTTGATCAGGATTTTGAACTCTCGTGCATCATTAAAAGAATTCTGCTACCAAAATAGTCTGTATGGTGTCAGCAGCACTTTCTCCTTATGGCATATAGCAGTGAAGATCACTGCTGCATATTGTAATTTTTTCTTATTTTACTTGCCATTTAACATCCATTTTAGATGGTTGTATGATTTTATTGCAAACAGAAAACACGTTCTTTACTTTTACTGTAATCATGCATATTTTTCCACACTGACCCACACACAACAGGCTTTCATCACAATTAAAAGGTTTTTAAAAACAAAAACACATTTTATTTCTTTTCAGTCTTAAAACACAACAGCTGCACTTTTTTCAACATTTCTATATAAATGTTTAGAGTACTCCTTGTTTCTTCAACAGGTCATACATCTTTCTGTTGAGAATATTTCCCTGGGAATCTTCATACTCCTCCTGCATGCACATACAATCAATGAGAAATGTGTTGTTGACAGTCATATAGATATATTGAAAGAGATGTGGACAAAAAAGACAAACATAAAATTAATATTGCCTTCTCGTTAACTGCAGTAGCTATTAGTGGGAAGAATCATGCGTGCTTAACTGCAAATCTTCAAAGCATGGAAACTTACTTTCCCTTTTATTAACATACAGGAAATAACATTTTCAGGTGTAATTTTATATATCTATAAATTGAACGGAAAAACAGAAATAGCAAGCCTAAATTTAGTATAAATCTAGTATGAATTTAGTCTGTATAAATTTAAACTGTTTATCAATAATTAGTAATAATAATAACAACAACCGAATTACTAGTGTGCATTTTCCTGTGTGGAGATGAGCTTAATACACTGTGCATGAAAGATTACAAAAAATGAACCAACAGTTTGCCATTCAATAAACTTGAGTGTCTGTAAATAAATGGTACTGTGGTCAACATGAACAAACTGCATGGATTAGTGAGTGTAAGTCCATGGATTATGAAAGATACTGCTTTAAAAAAAGGCGAATGAATATGTCGAAATAACTATAATTAGAAACTTAAAGCAAAAAAACGTTCTACACATGCTAAAAAAAGTCACTACACCATTTCTGATCACTCCAAATCTGCAATCCACAAGCAATTATTCTTGTCTACTTTATGACAGTCAAAGTTCACACAGCCTGAACACTGAGTGATAGGCTTACCTCAACATCTGCTTTCCATCTTTCCGTCTCTTTGCCAGATTTGATTTTGTTCCACACTGTGAACACAAACAGCTCTCATTATGGAAAGAATTCAGGAAAATTACCCCAATCCTATATGAAATTTTTCTGTCATACTAATACTAAGTAAACAATAAAAATGAGCCTCACTGCTTACTAACAAGATAGAAAATGTAAAAGATTCTCCAGAAACTTAAATGTAAGGCAAGAGGAAAAAACAAATCCTAATGTAGGTTTGCATGCAACTCACAAGATAAAGCATCCTCTATTGATGTGACATTAGCAAAGTGTGCAGTGTTTGGGATTCCAAGACATCTCATTCCATGAGCATGGCGTGATTCCTGCTCGATAGAAAAGAAAATACGACTCACATGGTCAGTTCCTGAATAAGTCTTTCAAATGATAAATAAAACACTCCACCAGTCAGGACATACAAGTGAAAAATGATACTGATGTAAACAGTCAAGCAGCAGGCATGGTAGCATCTCTTTATGTCTTGAACAGGTAATCCAATTTTTTTGTACTACGGAATCTGTGTATTTAAAAACTCAGCTTTGACTGGAAAGCTGAAATTATATTTATTTATCATAAATATTATATAGAGCCTTTTTCCAGCATCAGACAGACTCAAGGCCCTTTACATATAGGCATGCAAGCACATCATATTAATTCATACATATAATAATAAAATAAAATAATATTAATATATCATATTAATAGAAGAAGTAGAAAAATGTTATTGCTAGGTGCCATGGAACAGGCATTCCATTCCTCCTTTCTTTAGTGATTCAACCCGACAGGATCCAGAAGGGCCTGCAGGAAGAGAGGGTGCAACTTGCAAAAGCTAGGGAACAGATATGGAAGACATGCTACTGACAGTCTGATTTAAAACTTGCCAACATGTCACTGCAATGTAAGTGGTGGCTAAGCTCTGTTGTAAAACACAATGGACTGGTGTATGGACCTCAGGAAAAAGATTCACGCCAAACAAATGAATAATTCTGAGCAACACCTTGACAGCAGCAGCTTCAGTGCCTGCACCGGCAAAATGATGGCTGTGTGTGTCACTGAGATCTTGAGCTCTTAGTAACCACCAACTTTTCTTTGAACACCGCCTTCTAATTTATTTATATCAATTTCAGACATATGTTTTGTCTAATCACAGCTCAAAGAAAGAAATCAATTTTTTTATAGTTCTGTGGATTATTAGAAGTTGAAAAATAACACTGACTTTGTGGTTAAGGAGGAAACTCTGAACTGTAAAAAGTTACCAAAGACACAATACTCAAAGAAAATAAAAAAATGTCGATTATTAAGATAAGGGATGCACACACAACCAACCTTCAATCAACACAAGCACTCTCTCAGAGGTACATTGTATTTGTGTCACTCCATATCTCCCAAATAACTTTGTTCTAAACTAAAATCAAAACAAGAAACAAGGAGTCCAAGTACTTTTAAACAAATATACTTAGTCTGAAGGCAATAACATGGCACTCACAGCAAAATGTCTCTGGAAAGCTTTGGGGCCACGATACGTGAAATTTCCACAAATCTCACAGGTGTAACTGATGTTAAGACCATGCAGTTTGTACAACCAGTATGGAATAGGCTGAAATAATAAACCTGAATTTAAATATCTTTAAAAAAGAACCTGTTTATATTCTATTGAAATAGTTATGCCCTCGATATAAAGCAACAAAGCTGAAACAAAATGTTCATCATGCAAACATCAAATCTACTTTTACTTTTCAAAATTTTTTAATTATTAATATAAAGACAACATTTGCTGCATGTTAGTCAACAGATACACATTAGGTTTACATCTTTTAAAAGAAAAATGAAGATTTGGCAGAAGGATGAATGGAAATCTGCATAGATTAATAGCACATACTTATTTGCATCATGATGATGATTAACAATATAAAACTCATCCAGTTACTCCTGCCAACCATCAACATCTGCAACAAAACATAACACGGAAAGTAAAAAGGCTAACCTTGCCATCCCAGCCCAGTGGCAGATTCTTTGGATTATATGGGATGTCATCATCCTCATCATCTGATTCTGTATCAGTGTATTGCTCTTCATCACTCTCCTGCCTCTCCTCACCAGTCTGTGCCTGTTTCCGCTGAACATTTTCACGTGTGGCTGTACGCTGCTCACTCAGCAATTCGGCAAGCCGATAAGCTTGGGCCTCTAGCAAAGCAATCTCCTTTTGTTTCTCCGTCTCTTTTCTAGCAAAACATTTTACCATATATAGCACTTTTATCACAAAGAAAGTGACTCAACACAGAAAAAGAACAAACATGGGAAAACAACAAGTGTTGTGTGTGAGTAGTGATGCAGCAAATGAAAAGGAGTTTTGCACTCTAGTAAACATTTAAAGTAAATCTTTTTGAGATTTAAAAAAATCTCTTAATTCAGCTTCAGTTTATTTCACATTTTGTAAATTTTGTAATACTGCTGTTTTCATTGAACTTAGCACTGACAACTCACCCCGTCTTGCCAGCCTTGCCAGGCTTAGACTTTGCAAACAGGGCAGGATCAAGTTGCTCCAGAGTTTTGCCTTTGGTGCTGAAAAGGCGCTGAGCACGCTCCTCTAGAGTCCTACAAAAAAATGGTATAGTAACACTCAACTCTCACAAGATGCAAAAGCAACAAGATATAGAGAAAAACAACAGTACATCAAATAATCAAGGACAACTGCTGGGAGATGGTTTATGAGAACTGGCATAAAAGGTATGAAACACAGATTGTGCTGCTTGTGAAATAGCTAGGATCAAAGCCTTAAATTTATGTACCAGTGATTTTCCCACTCTCTCTGACCCCAAGTTAATGTTTTCATTCTTCATAAGCACCCAATGATTCTTCATGTTAATACACCATAAGAAGAATGGTATTAAAGCTAAGTGTCTATGTCTGCATGAGTGTAAAACAATGCAAGGTTTTCTTAGTGATGTCTGTGAAGTTCCTCTAACACTGAAATTGTTAAAAGAGTATGTAAGCACCACTCTCACCCTCCACATTTTAATCCAAGAGCCATGAGAGCAGATTTGAGACGATCCAATCCCAAGGATGCCAACTCCTGCGCAAACACAATAAAGATGAAACAATAAACATCTAATCAACAACTGTGAGACAGGATCAAACAGAATAAGTAAATGACTGCAAACAAAAGTTATAAATGAAACCCAGATGAGCATAATCCAACAGGAATAACAAGCACACTCAATCACAAGCATTAAAAATCAGCAATGACTTGAATCAAGGTAAGAAAAAAAGACAGATCCTTCAGAGATATAACCCACCTCCCAGGAGGAAAAGGCTGAGAGATCCAGGTGAGCTCCAGCATGTGTGAGGGCACCTGTTGCTTCTTTCTGTCCAATACAAACACAATGTCTCTTACGTGCTACCAAACACTTGATGATATGTTAATGACAAGACAATGCATTCCTGCACTATGCTTTCAACTTCATTAATTTTGTTCCCAGTGAAAACAAAGACGTACTTAAGTTTGTTTTTTTTTTGGTCAAATACAACATCTGTGGTTTTTAAGCTGCTACCTCTGTGAACATATATATATGAAATTTTAATGTCTGAATCATGCACTGTCTTTCTAAATATGGAATCATTTATTTTTGTCAATGGAAAGAGAGACATGAATATATTTCCTTGAGTAAATGCAACTATAATGTTGTATGCAATCACTAAAGATCAGTAATGCATATGGGCTCAAGCATTCTGTCAACTGCATAGCAGGAAAGGACTAATAGGAAAGGGGATGTATCCAAAAATCTTGGCAATTAACTTACTGGCCACCCAGGCACTACACCATCTGCCCAGTCCAGTTCAAACTGTGTCTGCACTTGCTCCATTGTCTGCACGTGCCAAAAAATGAAGGTGATTACAGATGTAAAAGAGGTAGTTTTTATGCCAAATAGTGACAAGACTCAAATATGGTCGCCATTTCATTATAAACAAATACACATGCTAAATTTTCTTTTATTCTTCCTGAGCACAAATACAACATTTCTCTGTAATTTTTTCAAACACAATAACTTTGAAAATTTTTTTAAATTGTATTGGAAATCATTAGACAGTTGCAATGATAATAATCATGGTGACAAAAGGTCAAATTCACTAACCTCATTTTGGTCAAGTAATGGTTTGACCTTACTGAGATACTGGCTTAGGTAGTCAAGAAGAAAAACCAAATACCTGCAAATTCCCAAAAATAACCACAAAAGCTTTGAACATTAACTTTTGTATAAGCCTTTATTGCTTGCATAAGTGATTCATCCTGTTACAAGCATCATGATTCATTATATCATAGTATATTCATTATAGCTCTCCATATAGTTCTTTCATTTGAATCTAGTAAAAAGAAAAATTCTTGCAAATAATCCCATATACAGTGGAACCTCAGCTAGCGAATGCCGCCAATAGCAAAGATTTCGTATAACTATCAAAACTTTCGTTAAAAATTTGCAGCAGATACCGAACAAAACTTTGGATACTGAACAGCCACATGACCCATACGTGACCGACCAGCATGTCAGACCAAGCATCATTCGCGCTTGAGACAGAGATACGATCAGTCATTCGTTATCTTTATCTGTGCGCATCCTTCTTATGTAGTGATTTTTGTGATTAAAGAAATGCATTTGAAGTGGGGGGGAATTGCAATTGTTTGTAGAAAAATCTTTCCCTAACAGTGCAATAGGTAATAGGAGCCTAAACATGTTCAATGATGTGTGTTGTATTACCAAAAAGTGCTACAAAAAAGCAGAAGCAACAGACACTGGACAAGTTTTTTCCTTCAACCTCAAAGCAACAGAAAAGGGAAGTCATCTCTGATTTTACAATACCACATGTGCTCATGAAGGGGGAATCCAAGCAGTAATTCCACCCCTTCCTCCCCACACCTCCATCCACCCACGCTGTCAAAATGGCAAGTTTTCTTATGTTTAAATGCTTTCGTTAATGTTTTTATGCTTATTTAACTCCATTTATTTTGTATTATAACTATTCTCATAAACAATAAAACCTATATAGCCTGTAACTTTCAAATATTAGCAAGTCAATGGGGTCTGGGAACCAATTAAATCTATTTCCTTTATTTCTTATGGGGAAAATTGTTTCGGATACCGGACATTTCGGATACCAACCAACTTTCCAGAATGGATTGTGGTCGTTAACCGAGGTTCCACTGTGTAAAGTCCTATTTATAAGTGTTTATGATGGTTGTCTTTATTGTAGGTTAACAGGTGTAAATACTGGAACACAATGTATGTTGTGCCACTACTACCATTCTAAATGTTCAATTACATCTCTTTTCGTCTATACTGAATGAGTTGAGGGTTTTGTATTTGGGTGGTAGTTACTATGAGGAAAACCTGGTTTGCATCAACAAGTCTACTTAATTTTTCTTTTGTCAAATTTCACATCAGTTACTTTCTACTTACTCTCTGAAAGCCGTTGTTTTCTTTTCCTTGGGTATTCTGTACAGTTCATCAAATGATGAAAGGTACGAGATGTAGTCCATTTTCTGAAAACAATTTTAATTCTTAAGTTACAGACTACATAAAAACATGACAACAGCTTCTGAAAGTGAACAGAAAGTGCTGTATTCACATAATGAAGAAAGGCTCCAAGCATGAAATCTTAGGAACTTCAGTGACAGTTCCTATTCACCTTCTCATATCTCTATTTTAATTTATAATTTTAAGATATCTTAAGGAAGCAAGGACCAAAACTTTCTCTTTTATCAAATGAAAAATGTACCAAGCTCTATCTTCTATTGTATGCTGCACGGTTAATGAACATAGCCACTTGTTAGTTTTCACAAAACTGAAGGGACATGCCAATAATAAGAATGACCGTTTCAATGAAGCTAAATGGTACAAAATGTTAGTTATGGTACTTACGTCCACTCCCTTCAAGTTGAGAAAGCGAATGTAGCACTCGTGCAAGTCAAGGTATTTTCCATAACCTTCTTCATCAGTGAAGTCAACAAGATCTGTAACAGGGAGTCTTATTCATTAATCATGTTCAAATTCGTATCTTTATAAATTAGGGATAAGAATTTTTTTGGAAAAAAAAAAAAGGGAGAATGGCCTTTAAAAAAAATTAGCAATCTCCATCAAACCTCTGCAATAATTACAAAAATATAAACTTACTCTGTGCCTCATCTGATGGGTTTTCACGTTGTTTAGCCAGTTCATCAAACTCTATAGACATGGGCACACTGATCTGAAATCAAACAATTTATCAATAAAAATTAACATTATGACCAAAGAAAAAAAAAGCACTTTTGAGCAAACCACAATAAATAAAAGAAGAAATAAAAAGATACAATTTTTATCTAACAATAGTGCCCTTTGAATGTTGTATAACCAAGGGAAAAAAAACTAAAGTAGCGTTTTAAAAACCTTAAAAAAAAAATCACCTCATTAGGGTGCTGAGCATAAAATTTATCAATGGCTGTTAGACGCTGTCGGAACTCTGCATACTCATTGGGGCCTGCCAATGCCTGTATTTCTTCCTTCCTCAATCTATAAAAAAGCAAGAATAAAATTCCACTTAGGGGACTTAAATATAATCACAACACAACATGCATACCATTGCCTGCACATTAAATTCTAACCGCCACATATGATAATGACTGGAAACAATACAGATTTTTCCCTTTCTTGCAATCTCATAATTACGAGATGCATTTTCTTCTGCTTTTCATCACCATACTCCTGCTTTCAGTTTCACTCTCAATGCTTCTTCCCCTCATACCCTGTATATGTTAGTTACCATAGCATCACACCATCCTAAATAAAAGGCACAAGGACTTGTAGGGCTGCTATATTACCTGGCATCCTTTTTAGGAGGTTCACATGTACATGAAAGGTGTAGGTGTGTGTGTCTTAAATATATATATCTGCTTATATTATGTTTGTATATGTGGCTGGGTTTGTAAGCAAAAGAAAAATTTCTGTCTTGGGCTTCCTCGGACAGACAATATAAAGTTTTTGACTTGCTCTCAACTTTAGCAAGTATGGAGTGAGAGAATGCTTTTGGTTTGTTTCTGTTTTCCAGCACCACTTAATTACACTGCATAATTCTATGTGTTATTATGCTGGCAATAAAAGAGTGCCCCTGCATGAAATGAGCAGACCGCACATGATATAAATTAATTTATAAAGATTAATTACTCACCCATCCTTGTCCTCATAAAGCTCCTTCAGTTCTCCCGTAACTTCAACAAAACGCTATGTTCACAAAGAAAGAAAAGAAAGGTATGAAAAAATAATGTCTGTTATAACAGTTTCACTTTAATACACAATAGTTAATTAAATTTTCAGGCAGAAGGAAGGAAAGGGGAGGTCAGTGTTTGTGTGCATATTTGTTACTCTGCCACAAGAAGCATTCAGAACTGGAATGCTAAGTGTAAACTTCTAAATAGCACTTTTTAGAGTTAACAATAAAAGTAAATGAGGAGCAAACTAAATGAATAAATATGAACTTACATCCAGCAGAATCTTCATCCGTGTGTCTGAATTTATCTGGTCCCGTTGCTGAAAGGAAAAAAGTGAATGCATAGATATCTTGCCCCAAGACTATATCTCCCCAGTAATATTGTCTCACATCCTGATTCAAATCATCCCAACTATGTCCATATCGTCCCAAGTAAGACCACATTCTCCCAACACCAAAAGATGAATCAATCACCAGTGACACAAGTAGATGTTAACACCAAATATTATCAACAGAGCTATATGTTGTTCACACACTAACAGCCACTTATTTCAAACAGATAAGTGAAATTTTTTGTTATTAAACCCTAACCTGAATCATCTGCATATAAATTATAATAATGTGGATTTATATAACACAGTTCTAATCTAGTACAAGGCATGATACTACCACATGCTTATACAACCAAAAATTCATCTAAGGCTGAGCAGCTGAACTGCAGGGGGTAAAATGATTTCAAGTGCTAATTAGAATTACTTCCGCATACAGGCACAGCACAACATTTTCCATAACTCAATAGAATGTATTTTCCTAATGTATGTTCTGACAAGGTTAAAACGGCTGCTTGACACCAATTACCTTAGAACAAAATTAATATGCATTATGCTGTTCAAACTTTTTGTCATGGACTAACCATGGAACACTGTATTTGTATACAAATAAGTATTGGTAATCATATAATAATATTATATAATATTGAATAAATACCGTTTTCTTTTGAAGAAATGCCTCTTTGGTCATAGCATCTACGAGTCGTTCTCTTTCTTCGTGATAACGCCGTTGTTGTTCTAATATTGACTCCATTTTTTCGAATTAATAGCTGCTTCTTAAAATGGCTGACGCAGAGTTAATAAACAAAAATATTTTCGCATTAGGTATAGTAAAATAATCACTTTTATAACACTAGAATTTTAATAAGTATATTTTATAGTTTATAGATCTTTATAATAAATGTGCAACAGAAGCATGCTTTATACGAAACTCATGCTAAGGCATTTGGGGAGCGTTCCATAACGTGTTTGCAGTTAGACGACGATTGTCAGTTTCTGCACGAGGTCAACCCAACCCCGGGTTGTTTTTATTTATTCCTTGTTACTCCTCGAGGAGCACAGGGCCGCAACAACATCTCGCCAGTGGACCCGATTTGGGGCAGTTCCTCTCATTTGGGCCCATGTGGTTCCGACCTCCTTTGCCTCGCTCTCTACTGTTCTTTTCCAAGTTTGTTTTGGTCTCCATACTCTCCTCTTCCCCTGAGGGTTCAAGTGCCTGCCTGGCAATGGTGTTTGCTGGTTTGTGTTGGGTGATTCCTATCCAGCCCCATTTGCGCTTTTTGATGTCTTGGCTAGTGGCATTCTGGTTGGTTCTTTTTCACAGGCTGCTGTTGGAGATCTTTTCAGGCCATCTTATTCCCAGAATATGGCGTGGGCATCGGTTGGTAAAGGTCTGGAGCTTGTTGTTGATGGTGTTTGTCACTGTCCAGGTTTCAGAACCATACAGTAGGACTGCCTTCACATTGATGCTGAAGATGCGAGTCTTAATGCTTGGGAGTTCCAAATGGGCCTGGCTTTGTTGATGCAGCTTTTGACGTCATCATCCGCTCCACCGTCCTTGTTGACAATGCTCCCCAGATACGCGAAGAGGTCCGATTCCAGGATGTTTTCTCCTAGAAGTTGGATTGGGAGTTCCTACTTGTTGATTCTCACCACTTCGGTCTTCTTTTTGTTAACCTTTAAGCCACAGTCTTCTCTGCTTCCTCTATTACCTTGCTCAGTTTGGTTTGTGCATGTTGTTGCCGATGAGATAGGAGACTAATGTCATCCGCAAAGTCCCGGTCCTCTAGCTGTTTGAAGGTCCACTGGATACTAGTGTTTTTGTCTTAAGCATAATTCAGTCTATGACCATCAGGAAGATTGTTGGTGATAATATGTAACCCTTTATTACGCTGGTCTTCATTACAAAAGGTTTAGCGAGTTTGCCATTGTGGATAGCTTGGCAGGATGAGTCTTCGTACAACGCCCGGATAATGTTTATGAGCTTAGGTGGAATCCATAGTGGACCATCAGATTCCAGATGACGTCCCGGTCCTGACCACAGGTTACAACGTTACTGTTTGTATGCAGACAATGGCCTGCACATACAATCAATAAAAGACAGATCGATGGGCTTACATCCATCTTACTGATGACAATGGAGGGTTGTTTGGTTTGTGTGTGTGTTTTTTTTTTGGAGGGTGGGGGGAATGTACTTATACTAATCATGCTTTTTCAACGGCGTGAATGGGTGAGTTTTACTGCACCAGGAAATGAACTATGCATGAAAATTAAAAAAGGTATCAGAAATTTTTAAGGCCCTTAGAAAGCTGAATGCAAATAACCCAACAGGTGATCAGAAGTGACCTATAGAAAGAATCTTTGGTCTTAATGCTAATAAAAGATGGTACCATCCATCTATGGTATCTTGTTTAGGTTGCCAGTTTGTGGAAAAACCGATACCATAGAGGATGAACATTTTCTGTTCAGCTGCCCATACTGTGAGACTCTTCAGAAAAAGAATAAACTCTTTCAAACCTATATTATGCAAACAATAGAAGCTTATTTGTCCCATTCTAATAAAGAGTTACAGATATTATATATGTTGTATTTATGTATCAGTAAGTAGCTGATACGGAGTGAGACAGGGCTGCGTGATGTCTTCCCTGCTCTTTAACCTTGTCATTGACTGGGTCACGCGCCATACAACGGAAGATGAACCAAGGGGCATACGATGGACACTCTCCACGAACTTAGAAGACCTAGACTTTGCCGACGACCTGGCCCTGCTGTCACACACCCACCGGCACATGCAGGAGAAGACGACTCGCCAGCACACTTTTGCGCAACAGGTCGGACTGCACATCAGCCGGACAAAGACAGAAGTGATG
>SRHC01001146.1:0-67787 GCA_004794325.1 Pomacea maculata
GCAAAATTAAATTAAGCGCCGACAAACAATTCCCGTTGCTGATAGGGTTTTATGAAACCCGCATGAGACAGCTACAACCTGTGCTTCGCCTGTGAGTTCATCGTTGTCACATGTAAAGTCGGGATCCGACGTGGACAGTTGAAGGTCCAGATTCGCTTTCAATGGTTCATTGCACTTCCCCGCTTAAAAAAAAAATTAACAAATAAGGGAACTTATGTCGATGGTTTCTGGTGCAGGAAGAGGACAATGATGACGAGTTGTCGGCCATGCCATATTCGTTTGCTTAACTGTTCGTTCCTTTTCTGTGCTGTTGACTCTGTGATTTGCTGCCATTTTGAACGGGCACAATAGGGAGAATAATGTATGGATTTTTGAAATTTAACCACGAAAACCGCTCAGATGGAGCCAAAAAGGGGCACAAGGACAAAATCTGTTCGACTGAATTCTCTGGGGGTTGATTTAAAATCTGCTCAGGGAGAGAGAGAGGGAGAAAGAGAGTGAGTGAGACTGTACGGCGACATCTGCTTCTGGCCGTTATGGGTGATAGCCCTGGCGTCATGGGAAGCTACTCTTGCGGGACGACAAGGTGGCTGTACCCGCATGGAGGCCATGTTGTGGATTATCGAATCATCTGGCAAGAAGATGACATCCAGTGGATACATGCTAGGAGTGGGGTACACAGCACGCCGCGCTTTTTATCGCCCACATTGCGAAGGCTCAGCGCGCCCATAAACCACGATGGAGGTGGGGTGGGGATGGAGAAGGGATGGGGTATAGTCGCTTTAATGCACGCAATATGGGGTAGGGGACTAGGAAGAGGTGTTTGGCCAATCTGGAACCAGTAGCTGTGAAACAGAGGTACCTCTGGACCCCTGGGGCAATTGTTGCGTTATCTCCCCTCAATACCTTCAGACTTATCAAACTTTCTGTAGCCATAGCTGTGAACATTATGCAAAAGAGAGATAAAGATTTACGCCTATCTTTATTGTATCTAATTACAGTATTTTGATTTTTTTTTCTAAATCTGTGCCTGTTGGCTGGTTCTTTTATTGCTGCTTCTTACACGCGCTTTTGATCTCTGTGGCATACGTTCTGCTCAGACGGTTTAGCAGCGACGGTGAACCAAGATAAGCTGTTGGTGCAAGCTCTGTGTTCTTTTGTTTTATTTTTGTTTTTATTATTTTTTTTTCAACTGTGGGCAAAAGACTTGCTCTGCTGGTTTTCATCCGAGGCGAGGGGATCTCAAAGTTGTGTGAGAGTACGAAGGAGATTACGACGGACGCTTTGAGCAACATTTGCTCCCAGAGGAGAAAGGGAGAATAATGTCATTACTTCTTTCCATCTTCACTTATCTTCGAAGTCGTCCGCTCCTTCAATCTGTCTCAATTTGTGGTCCATCTGTTATACAGGTTTATAACCCACTGTGTAGGTGGCCATGATATTGAATCGGTCTCAAGTCGAATCCATTCGAAACTTCAAAGTCCGGCCTCAAACCCCACCTTTCATAATCCAACAATCTCTATCGCTCATTCCTGTATCATCATCGTCGACCATTCACTTCGTTCATGTTTGCTGATGCTTGTATTTCTACGCTGTAGAAATGTCGGTGTTGTAGTTTGCCTCCACATTGGGAAATGCGCTCTACAAAATAAATTATTATTATACTGGGAGGATACCAGCTCGGGCGGTTAAGCCTCGTATTTTTTTTTTTCAAAAGAGGAAGAAAAATCAAACTCCCAAGTCCCAACAGGAGTGTCTGGACTAGGTCTGTTCTTGTGGGATGTGCTACCAACGTAGGTATTTGAGGGCGTCACCGAGCTCCTTTCTCTTTCTCTTGCCCTGTCATCAGCAAGCGAGGTTTCCTCCCCGTTTCTTGCAATCACATGTCGATCACGGAACAGGGTACATAAAACTTGTTGATCACAGAGCAGGGTCAATAAACTTTCCTCCACGGAACAGAACAATTAAACTTGTCCACGCACAACAGGAACACGGACCTGGACACACGGTGACTGTGACACAATTCAGAAAGGTGGGATAGTGTTTGTTTAGACGCTCGTTGTCTCTCATTCAACCTGCTTACAATAAGGCTGAGCAGGAGTGGGAGGAAAGGGGGCGGTTCGTCGATGCGGTCACTGTTATTGTCGTCTGCTCGCACCTAGGTTCTGTTACTTTTCAACAGACTTCGTAACACACTGCGCTAACTCGCAGTCAAATCAGGAACGGCTACTGCTGTCGTTCGTCGACGTTTGTTAGAATTACCTCCCTTTCCTAGATATTACCTAGCAATCGTAGGTAATTCTTTTTAAAATTCAACGGGAAGAACTTGTACATGCCTGTCTCTCTCTCCATCACCCCGGTCCAACTTAAAAAAAAATTTTTTAGGTCAATGGTTGTTTACGTGTCCTGCGAGACGCGTAATAACCGTTCGACACAGAATGGAGATGTCAGACGGTCTCGATACTGTCCTCCTAGCCGAGAGCCCAACCTCCCGTCACCCTCACCTCCACCCCCTGCACATGACACCGCGGCGACAGATGTAACCCCGCCCCTCTTCCGTCCATACTCTCCACCCCCACCCACACCCACACTCCCCACCCCCCGCTGGTGAATAGTGCTCCAGCGAGGGAGTTAATCTTTCTAAACCATTAGAAAGACAACTCGGCCCATTTTGTGCAATTCTGTCGTAAGGTGTTACCTCCCCTTACCCTGGGGACCGCGACAGCATTTATCGGGAGCGAGTTACCGCCTTCGCTTGTGACGTTTGCTCCTTCAGACCCCAGCGCCGACGTGTGACATCACTTTTACGGCGCAACCCGCGCCCTCCACAGGCCAACCGTCTTTACACCCGCTCTTTGTTTCTTGCTTTTCTGTCCTGTAAAATCGGCGGTTACAGGCCTGTGTACACTAATGGCACAAACGTTTGGGCGCAATTAAGGAAAACCAAAAACAAAGCAAAGTATATAAAAATGAGAGAGAGAACTGCAATTATAAGCAGTCCGACACAATGGAACCAGCAATTTGAATGCAGAAAATGGCTATTACAAGACTTTAGACACCGTGATGGGAGGATGGGTTAAAAAAAAAGATAAACGGCTGAAATAAAAAGTTAGATTTAATGGAACCAGCAGCAAAGATGCAAAAATAAAGTTGTTATAATACTTTAGACATAATGCTCAGAGTTGTAAAATAACAGTTATAAATCTTTGGAGACGAGAGAACCAGCGGGGTTTGGAAGAGAAAACAGAATCCATGGATCGTAGGAATGACAATCGTTCGCCAATCATCTCGTGCGGCCTGTGCGTAAAAGAAAGACAGAAGGGGGGAAGGAAAAAACAAAACCTTCAACGCATTTCCCTTGAGTGCGATGGCAAAGAAGAAGACATAAATGGAAGATGAAAGTTCATCATTCATAGCTCCACGAAGCTGGCAAAAAAATAAAGTGTGGCGGCCGGCGAGACAGAGGTGCCGCGCCGCGCGTGCGAAGCCATCTTTACTTTTCTGCCTGCAGGAGTCTCCCAAGACGTTCGCGCGGCCGCTTCCGTGTCGCACGCGGCCACAAGCAGCGACAGGTCTCTCCTCGTGTTTTGTCACCTTATTATCAAAATATGAGCGGTCGACAAACTAGTATGCAAATGTAATCCGCACGTGACCGGCTCTCGCCCAATCCCCTGGGTGCGCGCCAGCACGCGCTGTGACGTAGAAGAACGGAGGAGGCGAGACAAACGTCAGCTAGGCAAAGTGGGGGTGGTGGGGGAGGTAAGCCAGCGCCTGAGCTGAGGATGTCGCCGGCAGGTGCCAAAGGGCAGGCTAGGGGGCGCGTCAGCACGTGCTGGGGAAGGTGTGCGCGAGAGTGCCAGCTTGCACGTGCAGGGCGTGCGTGCCTGTCAGACGAAGGCCAGAGGGAAACGGCGATGCCAGAGATGGTTTAGGTGGGTGAAAAGTGGGCGTGGAAGGCATGAGGTGTTTGGTTCCAAAATTTGAAGGAAAAAAAAACAAAAATTAGGTGAACCTTGCTACAGGTAGCGAGGTCTACTGCTGCGGTTTTTGTTTTTTGTGTTGTTGCTGTAGTAATTATTATTGTTAATTATTAGTATTTAAAAGAATATACGCAGAGCACCAGGAAGAACTGCACCCTACAAGATAAGTTATCTCTAAAATTCAAACGAAACACCGCTCTTTTTAAAGCAACAACAAATAAGTACTGCTGTACACGATGTTTTTACAGCATGCGCCAAATAATAATTCATGTAGAACAAGTAGTTTCTATTTAGTTTGTAGGTCACAGAGAGGTGGTGGGATGGGCAAAATTTCTTACCTCAAGCTTCGCTCGTCCGTAAAATTCTACACTGCCTATCGGTTTTCATAAACTAAGAAGTTAAAGGATCAGAAATGTCTAAGTAACCTGCACCTAGCTTTCACGTTGCAATGACTAGCACTGTAATCAGCAACTATATAGTGTAGTAATGTGTTCAAATTATTTGCCTTTTAGAACTGCAATGACATATTACTTTAAACATTTTGTTGCTTACAAGTCCAGTGTGCCTAATGGCTGTTTATTCAATTGCAATGTTTTAGAAATTGTTCGTTTTGCTGATAGCAGTGTCGAAGGTTGCGAGATTCCTGTTTTGTTTTTGTTGTTGGTTTTTTTTTTGTTTTTTGGTTGTTGTTTTTTTATTATTTTGTTGTTTTGTTTTGTTTTTTGGGGGTGTTTTTAAAACTAGTTACGATTTTATTACTTAGTAATAAATTGAACTTTATGATTGCGCCTGATATTGCCGGTTGCCAGATGCTTGTCTTGACAAATTGCAATGAGCACTATTGTAGGCAGAAGATATGTTCGGTTTTTTAAAATAGTTTTGTGGGCTTTGTTGTTGTTGTCTTTTACAATCCCCAACTTTATTTACTTCTAGAACATGTTGGTGCCACTAAAATTGAGGATACTTGTTTTACTTTAAACAGGCATAAGAATGTTCCAGCGCACAGCTTCATTAGTTTCAGTAGATGAACCCACTCATCCCCAACTACGGCGGCGCTCTGTCGACACTAACCCCCGCTTTGCATGAATAATTTTAAAACCGTAGCTCCATAAAGCTATTCAAAGAAAATGGTTAGAGAATGAAGCCAATTGTCAGCGAATCAGTCAGGTCCTAATTATGTGCTGGCTATATCGTCTCCTCAGCTGTCAAGGTTTACCGACAAGCATAATGCACCTCAGCTCTCCGCTGGCTCCACCGGCTTTTAGCGGGAGCTGGGCAGTCCCACACCTTCGCCCCATTAGGCTCGTTCCATTATTTAGCGTCCCTCTGCCAACGTTCCTGTCAAAGTGGATGGCCTAACCGCTCTTCCCTTCCTTTGCACCCACTAGTCGGGGCACTGTCTAGTCACGGCCTTGCCAACCAGATTGTCTTTGTTCTTTCTCGATGGTCATGTCAAGAACAGAGTACGTGTACTAGGTTGGTTGGTTGATTTGCTAGGAAAGTGCTTCAACCTGGCGGCGATTTCGCACTATGGGGGGAGGAAATTGCAGTATACGGAGAAAAAAAACCCCCAAAGACTCTTACCTGATCGCCAATCAGGCACACATTAAAAAAATGAAATAAGAAAACTTTCTGATCGGCTACTGTTTGTAATTTTCTTTAATTAAGCACAAATATTTTCATCTATGTGAGCGGACCATATCACGTGATAAGTTAAGGATGATAAATATAGTATAGTGCGTTCTGTCTAGCTTTTAGCAGTATAATGCATGCTAAAGTAATTTTAAAGATTTTTTTCCGCGCATGACTAACTTTTCATTAGCCCTAATGACTGACATTTATTATTCCGGAAGTGGAAACAGTGCACATGTGAAGTACGGTCAAAGTTCATGTAAAATGCAGACTACCACCGATTCAATACGCATGCCCATTATGGCCTCCTCCACATTGCGTACTAATGTGTTTAGTATTTAGTAGACGAGATAATGATCTATAGAGCTCAGCATTGACACGTAAGCTGACAGTTTCTGCTTCATCATCCAAACCGAAAGTCACGAGAGAAAAAAAAAATTCTCACGAAGATCACGTGAACAGAAACTGATGTTGACGTCAGCTCTCTTTAGCACGGAGCATAAACGTCACACGAAGCACGTGCGGCACAAAATGGTCACGTGACCTGACGCACGTTTGGAGGCAGGCTTGACGGGGATGTGGAGAGGATGGAGGTGGCCCATGTTTGGCACGTGCACTGCACGCGACGAAAACACTCCCGACAAGATGGCGATTGCGTTAATAAGGTCCACGCGACAACAAGCGGTGGTCTGGCATCTGAGACCTGTTTCCAGAAAACTGTAGAAGGTCAAAGACACGGTACGGTTCACAGAACGATCCACTGGAACTAACGGCTCGCTGCTGGTCATTAATGACATTCCAAACACTCATCTAAGACCTTTTGTGGTTAGCATTGCAGACGCTCGAAGAATCAAACACCCTCCATGCCATTATTGTGTGTAGCAGACGTTGTAGTCATGTCAACGGAGGGTCCTCGTACGTATCAGAGGGATGTCAATATATTATGTAATAGCAGCAAAGATGGTGCAATTGAACAGACATCTATGCGTCACCATGAATATTTTCATTAACGAAATTAAATTAAGCCATTGTTAACTGCTACGTTAACAGTGTCAAGTGATAGGAAGGCTAGTACATATCGTGCGTTATGCAATACCTGACAATCTATAGCTAAGCAAAATTTGTTAAAACGATGTGTTGATAGTAGATAAATAAACTGTTACAGTCACTACATTATTTAGTCTGCTTAGGTTAAAGTTAGATGAATAATCTTTGTTATAAAATTAAGCTGAATTAAGGGTCCATAAGCCAACGCTCGGACGCACGCGCGCACACAATGAATTCTAATCATAGGATGAATTGAACAGCCCTACAAACGCCTTCTATAATTATGAAGCAAACTATATAGGTAGCATTCAATTGTATAATTATAGAAAGCATTCTACAGCTACAGAGAGAAAATATGACCCATTCCCCGCTTGCCGCTTAACACCATACGACCCGCAGGAGACGCTGTGGGTGGCCGCATGACCGGTCGTCGACGATCGGAAGGATGTGGCTTGTGGCTGCAGGCGGCGACGACGCTTTAATGACAGGCCGCACGTGCCGTGACGTGGCAGCGACAGAACAACCATTGGTACAAAGTTGACGTCATCATCTTGTTGCCTTCAAGCCATCACATAACATATTTGTTGTATAATTAAGTAGTGTTTCGGTTTTCTTTCCTGATGGCTATATCTATGAAGAGGATAACTTTACTTACTCTGTAACCCTCGTAAAAAAAAAATGTCATTTGTCTCTCGCGCTTTCCTCGCTGTCTTTCCATTGGACCTGATCGCTCTGCGCGCGCTTCTTGACCATCCGAAAAATAGGCAGACAGGCAAGAAGACGGACAGGTAATAAAGTGAACAAGTAGACTGACACGTTGTTAGGGTTGAGGTTGGTCGAGGGGTGAAGGGAAAGAAATGTTTCATTATCCAGGTGTAACATGAGCACGACGTATTGTCTACCGAAAGCATCGTGTCAGCATAAAGAGACGGAAACATAAATAAGAGGCGGTGTCAAACGAGGGCAGTGTGCCAGCAGTAAAGAAATATAAACGTGACATTGTTTACTGAGGAAAGTGTGTCAACATAGAAAGATGTAGTAGAAGGGTTTGCGCCTGTGAAGGCCGCTTTAACACCGCACGTGAGTAAGGAGATGTGAAAACTGCACACACACACACACGTGATCTCTTTCTTACCTCCCACTTCTTTTGTCTGTCTGTCTGTCTGTCTGTCTGTCTGTCTGTCTGTCACACCCTCCTCGCCATCACCATTTCTGTAAATATTGCCTCCTGGCTATCAAATTCCAGAGTGTGGAAGCCACCAAAAGTGAATCAGCCAGTCCGCCAACTGCACGCCCCCCACTTCCCCTGCGAGATCAATGATTGACTTGGTAAGCCAGTGCATCAGCTATGCATGACTGGCCACGGCGCTTTCAGCCACGTCAACACCAGTTTTTCCCCACCAGGCAGGAGCTGCACGCTTCGCTGCTCTCCGCACCTCAAGATGGCGGACGTGCCAACTCGAGGTTATCTTTCCCTTGCGCCATCTCGCGTTTTGTCGCCATTTCTCGCCAGCGCACCACGTGATTAAATTAGCCGGTGGCTGCCCGCCGGGCTCCGGGCGCCAGCAGCGACACCTAGGTGAAAGGAAGGGGATGCAGCTCGCGGATGTCCTGGGCTGCGGTAGACTACCCCGCTCCCAAGTGGTTTCTCGGTCCAGCCGGCAATGGCGCCTCTGCCGGGCCCCGAACATTTGCCGTCTCTCGCCGCAGACATATGTCGTAGCAACACTCGTAGCACCAGCGTGTCGGTTGTCCCCCAACAGTAGGCTCGTTCCACGACCCCACCCTTCATCCACCCGACCCCATCCCACCCAAAAACACACACCCACGGAAAGGGACTAATTCCTGGCACCCAGCATGATTAACTTTCACTTTTTCTTGGTGCGCAGTACGTACGACACGTGACCTGTTGGACTCGAAGCGGATTGGCTGTGAAGGAGAGGTTTGAAGTAAAACTGATGGAAGCTTTGTGTGACAGCAGTCACGTTCCTTGCGCCATCTACGTAAAATTATCGCCCGTTCTTCCGTAAACTAACGATGGGTCGTGCCTCGATGCTACCCGAGAAATTGTCGCCCTTTCTGATCAGGAAAAGCGCCATTTTCCGGCTCCAGGGTGACCTGCAGGGTCTGTCTGTGACTCGCGCCAGAAAGGTCTCAGGAAATGAACTCCAATCCAACCGACACCGACATACGATGGTAATTGCTTCCTGCTCGCCCATCCTCGTCTCCATTTCTGGAAGAACTAGCAAAGAGAATAAACAAATAAATAATGAGTTGAACGAATGAAGACAGAAATGAACGACACCTTTTTCTTGACTGATTTATGAACAGTTTAAAATACTATTGAAATGTATTGCTGAAGCTGTTGTTTTTATTTTAAAAAATAAAACGACTATCAAGGGACTTGGCGATTTCGGCCTGATGGTACAACAGTGTTTCGGTTGTTGACAGTCTGGACAACGTCACTGGAGTATCCCCTTAGTGTCACGTGTCCCACACAAGCACCAGAGATAATTGTCTCTAACTCCCTAGCACGGTGGTTTAGTGGCTCCGGTAACTTGGCCGCAAGCTCCCCCTCCCTTCTCAGCCTCCACTTCTCCCTCTGATTGTCTGATGTCGAGTATCCATCACGTGGCCTGATTTCATTAGCGCGTGCCGCACGTGCGAGCTGCCCCATCACTGCCAGACATCTACACCGCGGACAGCACTGCACGGCCGCAGCCGCAGTCGCCGTCCTGTGGGTGGAGGGAAGGTGGAAGGGTGGGTTAGGGGAAAGGAACTGCTGAACAGCAACGTGGGGCGTGTTCTGCTGAGGAGATTCTTGGTGTGGGTAGGTTGGTGGGTAGGGGAATATAAACGGGTGCATGGGTGAGCGTGAACAAAGTATTTTACGTTGGCCACGGGTGGTGGGGTTGGGGAAAGAATCACAATTTTTTTCTACTCTGATGAAAGAAGATTTTTTTTTTTTTTGTCATTTTGTTTAAAGTCTTCAATGAAAGATTAAAAATAAGAAATAGTTGAATGCTCACTACTATTATGCTCTTTTTCCAATTTCTGTTCTGTTTTTCCGTGTAAAGGAAACTAATCATATATGAACCATAGTTAACACGATACCAAGATAGGTATCCGCATCTGAACTGCAACTTGCTGGAGAGTCTGGCACAGCCCTAACCTTAGGTTTACAACAAAGTTCAACCTGTACAAAGTTCCTCGCATACAAGTATCAGTATTACAAAATAATAACTGAATATTGTGAGGACGAAAGTGAGTGATGTTTGTTTTTTTTATTATTATTGATGGTCTTATGTAAATATTAGACCAAGAAACTTATATATTTTTGGAAAGGAGAAAGCTTGAATTTTGCAGCAGCAGCAACAAAAACAATAACAACAACAAGTAATGAAAATCTCTTTTCCCATGTTTTCCCGATCTTGCCTCATCGTGCTCTAAGGAGAATGTCAAACGTGGCCAAAGTGGAGAGAAGATTCCAGAGTCGGGGCACGGAATGTACAATTTTATAAAACATTAAGATCGAAAACCGATCAGGTGACGCGCGCGCGCGGTTTTTCTGCCGATGCTAGACGCGCCGGTCGCTGTTGGTGGGATGGTGGAGGCTGGGGGACGGGGGATGAACTGGCGACAGGGGCCCAGGCGAGAGCAGGAATGTGATTTTGGCCCCAGAGTGAGTGACGAACACCGAGCGTGGAGGTGAGGGTGAGCGCGCACACCACGCGGCAAACGCGACAGCGCGCGACAGAAACAGGGCGCGGGCGGCCAGCCCGAATGGCGCGAAATCCGCGCGGCACAGACGGCAAATGAAATTAGCCGCCGCTCAGTTTGCAGCCGAGCTGAAGGAAGAGGTGCTGGAATCGACACCCACACATATGGTCTGCCCCCCACTATTCCCCCCAGACACACACACGCACGCACACACACGCACGCTTCCCTCAAACACCTCCGCTTGTCCTTACAGCCATCACCATCGCCGGCACCCCCCCGTTGTTATCTAGAGGTGACGAATATCACTTGGTCATAAAGTGAGTTGTAACCAGACGACCTCTTTGCATCCACATGTTCCAGCCGAGAATTATCTTCTCGTGCGCGTGTTTCGCCACCAATCAGGCCTGCGCCAGAAGCCACCAGCGTGTTTGGGATTCACACCCCCTCCCCAGTGTACCTCCGAGGTACACCCCTTTACTGACCCCACCTCACCCTCACCTTCAACCCCTTACACAACATGATTGCATCCCCAACATCCGTAGGCAAAACAGACCGCCATTCCATCGATTGCACTTCCGGGGTACATGATTACTGGTGCAGTGAAGCAGATCTCTGCCATCTGAGAAGTAAATAATTCATCGTTCTTTTGTCTTTGATCCTAAGCGACTCTGGTGGTTAATCTTTTATGCGGCCGGCCGGTCGTCTACAGAGTGTATTTTTGTTGTTGTTATTGTTTTTGTGTTGTTCACCGTGCAGAAGATTATACCCCACTCACCCTACCCCCCGTGCGTAGTTTTGGAACTGAGTCAGTCCTCATCTCTTCATGTCATCGTTCCTCAAGTCATTAACACAATATTCTTGGAGTGATAAAAAAAATGTGTGTTTTAGAGAGAGAGAAAGAGAGAGAGAGAAAGAGAAAGAGAGAGAGGGAGAGAATAAACCATTTCCAAAAGAAAAAACGAATTATAATTTTGGACCTTCTCTGAAGGCCAGCTAAACCTTGGCCACCATGTTGAAAACAAGATGGACTTTGTCAAACGCCGGGCTGTATCCTGCGTTACAGTAAAACCATGGCTGTGTAATACAAGTTCGTGGTAAAATTGAGTTGTGGTCACATTAGGCTAGACTTTGGCCCTTTGACCTCACACCTTGCTGACCTATGTCAGTCGCAGCTCAGTCGCCGATCAAGTAACGGGCTCCACGAACTTCGCGGTGAAGTTCACGTCTGCTGTCGGTGGTGACGAAAGAGACAAAAACCGAGTGTTGGAGGCCGGTGTAAGCAACAGCAGGACAGTTGTAACCTTTGACACAGCTAACTGTGAGGATACGGACGTGTTGTGTACGTTGTGAGTAGGTACAGGTGATCATAAAAGCGAAACTGATCATGAAAGCAACGGTGACGGTCCACCGACAATGGCGGATGCCACTGGCTTCATGCAAGATCCCTTGGGACTCCTTGACCAGTGGAGGGCCCACAGTGACCAGTGAAGTAGGAGGGCCCACAGTGACCAGTGAGGTGAGAGCATCATCTGCAGGAGTCATTGGAACTGTGCATGTATGAGTTTGTCCATCCGTTTGTCTACTCTGTTCTTAGACGATTTAGGAAGTGGGTGGGGGACATTAGTCGATGCTCAATTCAGCTTCAAGTTTAATCACGTGGGCCCTTTTTTAATTATGATTAGTCTTATCGCGAAAAACTCTCCTCAAAACGCGCCCCTGTCTTGCTCTGAACAAAAGAATCGCCGCCATCTTTAACCATCGGGGGGTGGGGGGGAAGGGGAGAGCACAACGACGGTTAGGATAGGGGGGGGGGGGGCATCGGTTAGCGCAGAGTTGAGCGGTAACCGACGATTAGTCACGTGACTTGGGGAGGGAGCCATGGAGGTGGGTCTGGGTGGGTTCGGGGTGGTCGGTCAGTCGGTTAATTGGTAGGTAGGAGTTTTCTTCTGCCTTTTACGGGTAGTTGGGGTAGGTAGGGTGGGGGTAGATGAGGAAGAATAGTTATAAAAGGAAGCCCTCGGGCCAGCAACCCCGTTCTTGCTATTAATCTGTGTGATGAACTTTGTAGGAAATCCCACAGGACTGGCACTGTATTTCAACCTATCTCTAGCTGCTCTCAGTGCGAGGGACAGGTCAACAACATGGATACCATCACAGAAAAGAATTTCATGAAACACATGCACACCCGGCAGATTAGTTTACATAAGCTGCCAACCTCTACTGTAGATTCCAGGACAGTTCACCTGCAACACAAGGTGTTTTGTAATGTCACTGTTCTAAAAGCACCAAAACAATCACATCATTTTTTTTAATTTATAAGACTGAACATAGTTCATCGAACGACGACTCACCGGACCCTGACAATATAGACGAGCACACAGCATCATGAAAACAGCGACTGCCGACTTCAGGGAGATAATATTTGAGGCCAGACGACCCCAAAGACATTAGATATTCAGTATAACCTTTCTCTTCCTGTTCTTTATAACAGGTGGATGATGCCAGAAAGTTCCATGAGCTCTCAGGAGACAACTCACAGGTACATACATACACAGACTTCAATCTGTCGATATGTTTGCCAGTCTTACTGTCACAGTATGTGTCTGTATGTGTATAAGAACAAATCATGCGCGTGTGTGTTTGAGTGCTTTCATTTTTTTTCCATACTTTGTGACTAGGTGGCCTGTCTGGACAATGGCTACTCCTGCCCAATCTGGAATTCAGCGGAGGTAAGAGGTCAACTTAGAAAACTCTTCTCGTACTTCACTTAGTTTAAATATACCCTCCACTTACCCTACAATAATGTCACTTATACTCATCCTCTAGTCTTTTATTTAACCGTAATCTATAAATATAATCTTTATACAAACTTTATAATGTAATCTATAAATTCGCTCACATTTGTACTGATGGTGACAACCAGACCACAGGACATGGACTGATACAGTGTGCATGTATATGTCGGAGAGTTAGTTGATGGAAACCTAATTTTTCAGGCCGAATCGCACATAAGATAGACAAGGGTAGGATAGTGCTGACCGGACAAACCCACCCAGGGTGAGAGTTAGGCTATTTTAGTCGATGACCTCACCTTGTTCTACCCACCGAGCCGCCTTTCATCTCTGCCGCCCCTGTCCTCCCGTACGCAGTTACACAAGGTAGGAGAACTACACCGGTGGTACTCTAACGGCTGTTCCCCCTTCCTTTCCCTCCGGTCTCCGCCCACTCGAGCTCTTCTGTCAGCGGAGTCAAGGAACGGCACCCAGTTAATAAATAGCCTCCCTTACAATCGGAGGCGACCGGTGGAGCCCGGCCTGGCGGCCCCTGTGATTGCGTATCGATTTCACGGAGGGTAAGCTTGTGTGGGCGGCCCGCTCTTTCCATCCTTCCGTCATTCTCAGGTAGCGCAGTAAACTCGCAGGTGAGGTGGGGGGCGACACTTGGCTTGGAATGTAAAAGTCCTCTCCACGTTCGACCTGTACAGTTCCAACTGGGGTGGCGTGCCCACCCCTTTTTATTCGATTGAACCTCCAAGGGTAGCCCATGTATCACCCACACCCACACTTCTTTGGATGTTCACCCGCTTTCAAGGGAGGCCAGTTGTCAGGAGGCTGGTAAATGAAAGAGCAGGTTGTGCCGGTCAGTTATCATCCCCCAACTACTTTGTCGTAATTACTCCACACCTGTGTGGTGGGCATACCTGGTGTAGTGGGCTGATTAATTCATATGGCTGCCTCCTAACCTTTCTGTCAGCAGCCTCACAACAAACTGTAAAGGTTCTTCAAAGGTAACAGACTAATCTGGACACACTATTACCTGACGAACTTCATAGATGAGTTAGTGATGGCATTCATCACATAATTAAATACACAGTTAGAGCAGCCTGTGTATGTGTGTGTGTGTGTGTCCATCACATTTCCAAGTATATTAACAAATCACCCAGGGTAATGTTTTTCCTATTGTATTCAGATATTTTGCTGGCATATTAAAAAATAAAAAAAAATAGTTAAAAGAAAATATATATATAAGTAGACAATCGTGTACTTAGCCTAGCCAGTCCTGCCTCTTGTATTTTTCATTTTAGTTTACTTTTATCTTTTCTTCAACCATTTCATTCTATCAATTCTTCCCATTCCTTGTGACTTTCAGAAAATGATTTGCTTTTGCAATTTGCGAATATTTTGTTATGTAGATTAGTTGTGCACTTCACTCTCACTGCTATAAAGTGGAAAAAAATCTTAAAATAAAGTCGCACACAGAACGAAAATAAGGAGAAAAGGTGGACAGCGGCCTGTTCTAGACAAACATAAATTAGTAGACATTAGTAGACATTTGATTCCGAGGTCGTCGTAGAGAACTTGGAAGAGGGGTGGGAGATGGAGATACTAATAAAAAGACCATCCCTCCTCAGCAAGCAATAACTTATCATAACTGGGACCAAGCTTAGATATTGACCGAACAAACAAACATTTGAAACAGCGAAGGTTCCATTAACAACTTACCCTTTCCTCATTTCTTCCCCCACCACTGGTAGAAGTGCGAACGCATTGATGTATAAAGTCATGGCATTGTTATTATGAATAATATTAATTAAAAAAATCTCGGCTGAAACGAAAATTATGACTGTGACATTCTTCTTTGTTGAACACATATCCCCACGATATTATTTTTAAAAAATTGACAAACTAAGCTATAAATGGGAATAAGCTATAAATGCATGTAGAAAGATTGGTTGGTTGATTTAGCAGGAAAGTGCTTCCACCTTAAGCAGTTTTTGCACTTTGGGGAAGAGTGAGTGGGGAGGAAACCGTAGTACCCGGAGAAAACTCCCTGCGAACCGATGTCAGTTTTCCCGAGACGAGATCTGAACCCAGAGCTTCTCACTGCAAGGGTGGCAAGCGACTGGGCGCCCTTTACAGAAAGATGTAGAACCGGGTGGAAGAAAAAGATGGCCGTCTGGCTCACTCAGACGAGTGCCACCTCCGCTGTCCACTAATTGACCGACGGGAGGGTCCGGTCCGTCTGGTGTCCGTAACGAGAGGTCTGTGCTGCGGCCGCTCATTAGAGCTTTTGTTCTCCTTGGTCGTCAGCCTGTGTGTGGTACATCGGGCAAGTCGTGGGCTCAGTAAAGTAGTTCTTCCCTGTGTGTGGCACATCGGGCAAGTCGTAGGCTCAGTGAAGTAGTTCTTCCCTGTGTGTGGCACATCGGGCAAGTCGTAGGCTCAGTGAAGTAGTTCTTCTCCTGTCGAGCAGCACGGGTAACATCACCTCCTGTGAGCAGCCGGGTGGCGGACGGGGTGGTGGTCCGGGTGTCGTGTTTACTAGGCCCCCGCCAGTGTGTCTGCGCGGTTAGGTTCCTTGATGACTGCCACCAGCCGCTGGAGGGAGCGGTGAAGGGAAATAAATGGTAGTGGTGTGAACTGAGAAAAACAAAATCCTTCCAAGCTGTGTGCGATAGATATATTCACTTGCTCTGCTCGTGCAGATTGTGGCAGTAATTGTAATCATATACATGTAGATATTTATTTTTTTCTTGTGCATGAAGTAGTTGTAGTGTTGTGATGTTGGTGTCGCAGTGACACTTAACGGTGACACTTTTTATCCTGAGGTCTAGTTGTCTCCATTTCTGTCCTTTATGCACCCAATACTCCAGGGATTTCGTTTCCATATCCGATTTGTCTACTCATGAATTAATAGGTAAGTTAGTATTCTGGCAAGTTGACAGGTCAGCGGCATGTCAGTGTAAACATTTGCCAGAAGTCGACGGCGTATGGTTTAAATATTTTTCATCGGTCGGCGACGGGTGGAGTGAGCGAGTGTCTATGTGAGACAAGGGAGATCGAAGAATCCTCCAAAAGATGGTGGCTGACGGAGAAAGGATGGCCGTGGCGCCTAGAGAAAGAAAACAAGAGCTCATTTGGGGGTAAAAAGTATGGCTACTCCACCCGCGGACACAACGGCTACAACAATATTGACGGACGCTGAAGCAAGGCACTCAAGTTCAGCGTGGACAGGAGGGAGGACAATTGGGAGGGAAGAAAAGAAGGAAAAAATTGAATAGAGAGCGAGTAACCGCAAGTAGTGATGTTCAGTAAATAAAGACATGGGGAGCAGGGGACAGGGAATTTTAGGGAAAGTATTAGTAATGTGGGGTCATTAGGTAAAGTGGATGTTATGTAATGCGTTTGGTCTCATTATCCGACAATTGGAATAAATATCAGGGATAATTTATGGTATGCCTTTTTACATGCGTGTGCGTATAGGAGAGGCAAATTAACAGGAAACAACACTGACATGCGCATGATGGCATCACATGACAGTGTTTGCTGTTAGAGATTGCATCTTCACTCACCACCAGTCCCTTCAACCCTTCTAACTGGCTGTCTCCCTTGCGAGTAAAAATCACTCGAGAAAGGTTTAGTTTAAAGGACACTGGCGATTCCTCACTACTTCACTTGGAGTGAATGAAGGTCCAGTGTGTACAAGAGTGACGGTCGGGCAGTCAGGACCTGAGGCAGGATGCGAGTTCTCCTGACAGTTGTATCCGTGAAGGAGGAGGGCGTCCACTGGGAGTCTCATTGTTGCTGTTAGTAATCGAAGACATGTTTGGGCCCCATTATTAGAACATTCTCTTCTCTACTGCCCTGCTCTTGCGATCTCCTCTTCCACTCCGTTGATTTTTTGCCTTCTTTCAGAACGCAATTCAGTGGTGTTTATTGAAGTATATGTGGTTGTTATTTTCCACAAACCGTAGAGGCTTACTCCATCTTTGTAAGCGCTTTTGCAAAAAAAAAAAAATAATAATAACAACAACAACAACAATAACAACAAAAAAAAAAAAAAAAAAAAAAAAAAAAAACCAAACCAAAAAACAAAAACAAAAAAGAAAAAAACAACAACAACAAAAAGGCGAACAAACAAACAAAGCAACCAGAAAATAAGCTCTGTTCCGTTTTGCTCAAATGCCGTTGTTTTGAGCGTAAGTATCAAAACACTCGAGGAGACCTGTAAATAAATGTAAACATCGCCCTCTCCTAGCAAATTGTTCTTTACATACCAGTATGCCAGCGTATGAGTAAAGGTTCTTGATGATTTCAGTCTGCTTGGACTAAAGAACAATTTGAGAAGTAAATACGGTAGAATAGCCCGCAAATTACCAAAAAAAAAAAAACTCCAAAACCCCAGCAACAACAACAAAAAAACAAACAAAACAAACAAAAACAAAAATAAAAACAAAAACAAAACAAACAAAAAACCTTAGGACGACGGTGAAAATTGACGAGTAAAGAGGAGACCAACAGACAGAGGTATTCACGAAAGGAATGGGAGGGGAAGACATGAAAAAAGTCGGAAGATGGTCACCAAGAGATGATCTCTGCGTGCGCGTGAGTGCTCATGTGCATGTATGTGTTCTATGAAAGAAAAATTTATCGGACAGCTGAACTCCCCCACAAACTGCACGAGCAAACAGACAAACTCGTTGAACAAAGGAAGGCTGTGGTGGGTAACTGAATAGCCCGCCAATAAATTCTCGCTCAACGCCACCAAGGACTTCACACCGACATTTGATAAGTTGTTTACTTGCGCAATCATCTAAATTCAACAACTAATTAATGTGCCAAGGAGTCGCCTGTGCTACCGAGCAAAGCAGACTTGAGGTAAACCTGCAGGAATCGAGTCTTTCTACATCTTTCTCCCTTCTCTCTCTCTTTTCAAACTCGGGACAATTCAATACACAGCCTAGAAATTGCTTCCACTTTGCCGCATCATAAATCGCTTACCCGCTCAGCCACCGTGAAGCCAGTCAGCGGAGCCTCGCTCCCAGGCGACAGGAAAAAGAGGCGTGACCACAGCGGCCAATCGCAGACGCGGAGGGGCGGGGCTTTGAGCCGGGGGGTCGGCACCCGTCAGCGTGGCGCGCGCGCCTGCGAGTAGCGGCACCAAACGTCACACGTGGGGGCCAGGCGCAAGACGTCCGGTGACAGGCGCGCGTGACGACCAAACGAGCGTTTTCTGTCAACTTTTTCAAACAAGGCGACCGCTCGTGGCACGTGTGGAACCAGAGTCCAGGCGGCGCGCCCTGGGGTGACACGAGCACGTGCAGTTTCTCAGTTCCAGTGACAGCTCTGCCGAGACGAGGACCCCAGCAGTCGTGGAGTAACTTCACAGCAGAGAGAGAGAGACAGAGAACATTTCGTTTTTTTCTTTTGAAATTTTTTTTTCTGCTCAGTAATAATCTTGTGTTTACCTACTTGCTCGTGCTTAGCCTCGATTCCAGCGCCTTGTGCAGAAAAAACTCATCTCATCAGGAGCAAAGAAAAATTTAAAGACTTAAAAAAAAAACTTTTGAAAGACCAACCGTTTTTATGTCAGCCATTTTGCAAGACAGCTTCTGCACTAAGGAGAAGAGAGAAATATAAAAGATATCGGTGAAGAGATAAAGCAGGCGAGGATTATCGGTCAGGAGAGAGAGAGAACAATATATTTTGTTGTCGGCGACATCAACGGCGGATTCGGGTGACGAGAGGTGGTGAGGGCATGTCAGCACTGGACTAGCAGTTCATCAAAGCCAGCATCCAGCCCCAGCGGCTCCACCATGTTTGCTTTTCACGGGGCGGTGAGTAGGGGGCACAATTCGTGCCCCGAATATTATTTTCTTAGTTTCACAACTGTTTCTCTCTTTCTCTCATATCCACTTGAGTGTGTTCTCTCTGTTCTCTGTGGCAAGCAGGACTGAGTAACCCACTTTCTGTTCCCATTTACATTGTTGTATGTCAACTATTTTTCGCCTTATGATCTACGATATATGTATTCGCAATTTTGTAAACATTTTTTTTAAAATATCAGTGATTATTGATCGCTTTGTGTATTAACTTTTGTGTGTTTTCCAAAATAGCTTTCAGTATTTATTTGTATTTTTTAAAAAAAAATTTCCCTCAAACCTACTTTCTTACCATTATTTCTTGCGATGGTATTGAAAAAAATACTGGAAATAAAATAGTTAGAAACACTCGGGAATTTTATTCAAATACTTTTTCTTGTTATAATTTATCCTATATTCACAAATATATACTAATCTAATCATCTGTTCTCTTTAAAGCTTTTTAAGATGTTTTTGTTTCCTTTTCATCTTTACTTTCCTTTTATTAAGTCTGCTGTCAGTTCTCCCCTCAGAACTGTCTGTGTCATGTATTGTTATTTACATCTTCTCTGTGAAACTCGGTTTTTATTTCGCCTTAATAACAAATCAGTTGATGTTGAGCAAATCAATTCTCACTTTTCAATAGAAATCAACATTTCTTGATCTCTTGTGTTGCAACACACATTTCCTAGACTTTGGCAATGTGGTAAAAAGTTTTGTAGAAGCGTTTCACATGCGCTCTTGTATACATTTATCATTGAATCTGGTATTCAAATACATTATTATTGCTATAGTAAGTCTCCAGATGTAGTCGCGCGCGTACATACACCACTGTGCATATAAATATATATACAGAACAAGTTTTGTTCTGGTCTAGCCTAATTTCCCTCGCCTACCCTGCTACCTGCCCTATTCGTTCCTAATTCTCCACCCCACCCTCTACCCCTTCTACGCTCTTTTTTTATTTCTTTGTAAAACTTAAAGCCGACATTTACACGTCTCATTTAATTCTCATACCTTCAGCCGGTAGCTCGCCTGGAGTCGTGTATTGTGTCCTCATGCTACCCGGCGTCTACCCAGGTGTCAGCTTGTGTTGCGCTTACCTAAACTTACCTGGTAAATAGCCTGCCGTGAAACTTAGATGTCAAGCCGTGTAACAGCTACAACAGTCCTTACCTTGGGGACCTCGGGAGATTATTGTTAGTGGGTTTTTTCTTTATTCTTTTTTAAACCTTCCTCCCGTTCTTATGTTTTTTTTTTCCTCTTTCTTCATTTAAAGTGAGTTTACTAGATTAATCAATGCAGCAAGATCGAGGATTTAAAAAGTTTGTATCAAATTATCGCGAGTGCAACTTGTGTTTTAAGATGGAAACTTTAAAATTATCGACCGTCTGATTGTGTGAAGTAGGATGGAAAGAAAAAAAATTAAGCCAAAATGTTAAGTTGAGAGAAAGGGGAAAAACAAAAGAGAGATGAAGAGAACGGAAATAAGAACTTTTCATTAACATCTGATTGTCACTTTATTAAAGCCAACTATACCACACATCCACACACACTTATTTTACTCTGAAATAAAGATATACGAGAGTAAGAACAAAGCGGGTTTTTCATAAATGGTTCTTAAGAAAAAGGCCTCTCGTTAAAAAATATGTGTGTTAGCTCCATTGTCTTATTTTATTTTGAGAGGCAGAACATCACATCTCTCGACCCCCAAAACCTCATTACTACAACAACGACAACAACAACAAAGTTAAACTGAACTAAAATTGGAATAACCCGCGTTCTGGATGTCCACTTTCAGTTAAGAGAATGCTCACATAGCTACCCCACCCTCCAATTCTATCCTCAACTGTTTATCAACTTCACGATAACCGAAACTTATGACTGGGTTTATGTGAGCTGTCAGTGCACCCAAGAACTGTTGTCTTGGGTTCGTAACGAAGACCTAGGGTTAAAGGTCTCAAAGGTAGCCAACGGGCACCGACCTAAAGTTCAAAGGTTTGTTTGTTTTTCGTTTGTTTGTTGTTTTTTTTAATCCCGTGCACTGTGAGACTAAGATTTGGAGCAATTCTACCGCACGGAGGGAGCTTAATAACAGTCAACAGCTTACTATTATTGCGTTGATAATTATTAATGAGGGGAGGGAAAGAGGTAAGACTCCCCCCTCCAGGTTGAGGTCCAGATGAAAATAAGTTGCCAGTCCTAACCTAACTGAGTGCGGTCTGAACAGTCCACTTTGATGTCCAGACCGGGGAATGAAAGACAAAGCTTGTTCTTCCTTCATAGATACACAGATGATCTCTTGTCGCATTAATAACTACGGCCTGGCGAAGTGCAGAGGGTAGTTAGTAGCTGAGCATCAGAGGTAAAATAACCTCGGAGGTATCCGTAGACTAAAAGCAAAGCCTGTTAATATATGCAAATATCTATGTTCCCCAAAATTTTATATGCTGTTTTCTCATTCAGACAGCCATACACACAACCCCGGCCTCAACTGTCTGTCTGAATACAATTCGATTTTAATTTAAAACAACGGCTATTTTAATGTTAAAAGTATTTTCTACAACTGTCGTCAAAGCAGTTGAGTTATATCTCCTTCAAACTTTGTTATATTGTGATAATACAGACAAGACTGCAGTGCGATATTGGGAGTATTTCTTTGTCCGAAAATGTGATAACGAACAAAAAACTAGAAATGGGAAACAACTTCATCCTACAAAAAATTGTTTAGTTAAAAACTTTTTTAACAAGACAAATTGTTACTCGTTACCATAAAACTAATTTTATCTAATCTGAAAAGAATTACAGATGATCTGGTAAAAATAAAAAAAGAAATTGATAGAAGAGAGACGTGGGGAGTAAGACATAAAATCTGGTCAATTGAAAGGGAATGCGTCGGTTGAGCCGGTTGATAAGTAATCAGTATCTTTACTGCCCAGACCCGTGAACGATACGATAAAATGAACAAAGCAATGGGTTCAATGAATACAGGGCTAGGTGCACAGCCAACGGACTGTCGGTGTCGTGTAGAGGAGTGAACAATGGAGGGAACATGGAACAGGAAATCCATTGAGTGAACGGTAGTCACTACTAAAGTTATACCAATACAAGAAACCTGTATTATTCTAGAAGCTTCGAACAGGTCTGAGGACGTTTAAAAGACTGAGAGGTCTTTAGTGACCTCTGACCCGCACGCAGGATGACGATCAGGTTTTTCGGGGAAACGGGGTGGCTGTTCCACCCAGAGTGATTTCTTCCTTCCCATGTGAAACTTTACCGACATCGTGTTTGTTGTTGTTGATGATGATTTTAGAAGGGACAGTACTTTCATCCGTAGGCGATTTTGAACTAGTGTGTTGTCTTTCTGTTGTTCTTATGAGGTGGAACTGGACCACCGAGTTAGTAGAGCGCTCTAACCAACTGGTTTAACTGGCCAGACATCGGCGGAAGCGGATAACCGAGTGGTTAAAGCGCTGGCGGCCGAACTGAGGGGAGCGCTGGTTCGATACTCGTGTAGCACAGTGATTTTCCTGTCACAAACGAACTTCATATGGGGGTTCTGGAATGTAGACAGAAAGGGAGAGGATGGGCAGTGCCCTCATATACAGCGGGCCCCGAGAAAAGTCAGGAGCCGACTTTTACCTTTATTGTCTTACCGACATTTCATACTGTTATTTTACGGACATGCTGCTGTCCTAGCAACATGTTTTGATGTTTGTTGTCCTTATGTAAATCGGCAACTCCGTCTTAGTTTCGTCTCATTAACAGCAATCCCGTAGAAGTTAAGAATATTTGATTTATTATGTTGTAGCTTTATCGTAACCCATCAACATGCGTTTAATGAAAATTGAAGTATTATCTTTCCACCCGACCTTAGTCCACTATTCGTGTTCATCATTGTTATATACTCACTCTTACTATTTACATGTGTACCCAACTTTTTAGTATTCTAAACCACTTTTACACCGATTTGTTTAGTTTTAGTAAAGACTGTTTTGGCGGTTTATATTTTATACAAACATGACACATGTTCGAACAGGGTTTCCAATGTGAGCTCAACACGAGCTGCAACCACAAATAATATTTTTAAAAACCACATAATCAGTGGCGTCGTTGACGAACGTGCATTTGTTCTACAGATGTATAGTCTTCCTTACTTATATATAAAGTTAACATTATATTGCGCGTTTAGGAAGGGGGAGAGAGAGAGTGTGCAAACGACTTTTATTCTGCTGATATTGCTTTGATGAATAGGACTGCAAACATCTTTCATCCACACACGGCCAAGATTCGAGACCAAGCTTAAGATGGAAACTGTTTTTTCATGGTCTGCGTGGAAATCTTGATCCTCTTTGGTCGGAAATTTGTAGTTTTAACCGAGGCTGCTAATTATGTATATAGGTATTATTATTTGTAATAAACGTGCATTAAAAGGAAGACGGCGACAGTGAGGGAGAAGTATATTGTATAGTATATCATATATCATATGTGGCACAAAATGTAATGTATCATGTATTGTGTATCGTAAGTCGTTTGCCCAAGAACACCTTTGGCACACACGTAGCACCTAGCAACGAAAATGCTTGTTCCTCGTAAACGAGTGTAAAGACAAAGATTCGGACATCTTGTCGTGCAACAAACCCTCCCTTCCATCGTCGTATCTTCCCTTCACTCAACCCCAAACACACACAATACATGTTAAAACAGAAGACAACATGTAGAGGGGAGAGATGTGAAGACAGGGGAGAGAGAGAGACAATGACGGCGACGAGAGAACCTGCGGAAAAGTCAATTCTCTCTTCTCTCTTTCCTCCATCCCTACAAACAGGCGCGCTCTCGGGGATCCACGTACTGTGTAATTTTCGCGCGTGCTTCTCTCGCTTCTATACATGCAACACTTTTTTTTTTTTTATAAAAAGGAGGAATAAAACTTTTCTCATTCAAAGACACATAATGAAGCAGCTCCTGACTACTGTGGACAAGAAAGTAGTTAATACTGCTTTACACTGCCATGTACTGTACATCCTGTACTGCTCTGTATTTGTAACATTCTGGATGGAAGCCTCAAAACAAATTTTTTGCCTGTTTAATATTATTATCATCATCATCATCATCAAGGACCTTGTTTTTAACCAACTGGACTATTTTAATCTCAATGACCAGGAATACTTTGACCAATCCGTCAAATGGCATTTTAATTACTTTTTTTTTTTAACGAGAATTGTTATCATTTTGGGCAGGAGTGACCTCGACAGACTGCAGCACGACAGGTGATAGCTTAATGCGATTGTCCGAGCTGTGTACAGCAGAGCGTGCGCGTGCGTAAGTGGATTACATCCTCGCGCAGCCTGTTTGCCGCCGCTCCTGCCGCTGTTGCCAACTTTACCTCGCTCGCGACCTCGCGCCGTCAAGGCGGGTCTTCGGTCGTTTGACCACGCCCATCCCGAGGGGGACAGCCAGTCAGATGCGTGCGTTCGCCCAAGCCGTCTGTCATGCAAATGAGGATCGTTGGGGGTGCAATTGGCTGCCGAGAAAAAAAAACAGGAAAGCGTGCGAAACTTGACGAGGACAAAAAAGTAAACGGCGATGATGGTGTAGAGGTTTAACGAAGAAGCTGTCGTTTATCTGACCCCCAAACCCCTTACCCCGTATCCAGGACCTTCCCTATCCACCCATGGCACCCCGATCGGAAGTGAAGAGGCTGTGACAGGACGTAGGTGACAGGCGGGGGGACACATCGTCAGACATTGGACGGAGGGTCTTGGATGATGACCCAGCGGGGCTAAAGGCACCCCCACACTTTGTCACCATCCTCTGGCGACTGGGGCTCACGGCTAGATCGCTTTCCCGCGACTACCCTCACTTTGCCGCCGTTTGAATCTGGGTGGTCCCGGGCTTCTCGGCTATCCGACCCCGCAACACACCATTTTATTTATCTACACTGTAAGCCACAGGCGAGATCTTTCGTCGGGGGCCACACACTCCCCCACTCTTCCTCTATCCATCCTTCCATCCCTCATGACCAATTATCCCAGGTCAAGCTCTCGTGACATGCGCATAGGGGTTAAGAAACCCACATTAAAAAAATAAAAACAAAATCTCGGGCTTACGATTAAAGAGCGAGAGTAAGACGAGAGTGCAGGCGCGAAGTAGAAAAAAAAATTATTGAAATGCTGTAACCCACGGCGTCTCTCGGGTAAGTGTCGGCGTATTGTTGTGCTGACTGAAACGAAGACTTCCTGCTAAGTAGCAGACGACACTTTTGTGTCGGTATGGCGGCAGTGGGTCGCAAAGCCGCCGCCGCTGTTGGCTTGAAACTGCGCTGCAGCTGTACAGCTGCACACGTGACTGACAAAAGAAGAAGAGTGGGACTGTGAGGCCAACAGCATGGTGTGGCCTGGCTTCTGCTGCTGACACCGTCGATCACTGCCAGCCGGTCGTGTGGGAAACGTCGCCGACGCTTCTCTTGATTAACCCCTCCATCGCGTGCGTCAGTCACTTGCTCTGGCCGCCAGCTTTTTTTTTTCTCTCCTTCTTTTTTCCTCCCACTGCAGCGAAGAAGCCACGACGGGTTTTGTTCTTGCACAACTGGAGGGGGGACCAGGTGAGAATTTTCACTCGTCATTTGATCCTGACAGGTTTTGTTGCCTTACCTGATAGTCCAGGTGTCATCATGTTCATAGCGCGTTGTGACAGGTAAAGCTCAGGTAGACATGGTATCGGTCGTGACACCTCCCATGCGGCGTCTCGTCGTGACCCTTGTCTTGCAGTGACGCCAGCGCTGACTTTTTTACGATGGTAGAGAAACAACAGTAAACTTCCACGCTAAAATAGTTTGGACAGTGGTTTAATGAAAAATGCCTGCACACCCGGGATATGTAGGTTGCCTACACCCGAGTCCGTGACACTTTTTTTTAAAAATTACATTTTGTTAGTTTTTTGTCCCTCATTACTTCACTATAGCCTCTCGCCCACCTCCTCCCACGTGTCTTTATATATATATATATTTTTTGTCTGAGTGTAAATACTCGCGAATTATATGCAAAGAGAAGAAGAGAACGATAAATAAGAAAGAAAAAAATATGAGACGGAAATATATATTTTTAAAAACCTGAAGACTCAAAATTTATTTCTCGGAAGACTTGGTTTTGTCTTCCAGCATCTTTGGAGTCCATGTGCTTCATCAAGCAAATAAAAGCTGAAGGTGGAGGGAGAGGGGAAGAATAGAGAGGTTCATGCACGTTGACAGACACAGGACAGTCACGGATTTACCCTCCTGCCCCCGTGTTCCGCCGCCATGACACAGCACCAGCACCCGTCCTGCCTTTACGGCCTCGTGGCAGCCACTCTGGCGACACATAGTCGGGGCGGATGGCGGCGATGTTTACTTGTTTACCGCGCTTACATGCTTTGCTTACAGTCCTTACCAACCACATCTTATTCTCTCAGCATCCCCACCAAAAGAAACAAAGCGATTATTAAACAAAGTGGACCTCAGCGATCAGCAACCCTCGACAAGACCAGAGTCGTGGACGACCTTACCTTTGGGGGAGAGGGTAGGGACTGGGGGCATGCCACCGTGTTATGTTTATTGTTACTCCATTCACATGATAACTGAGCGAACTGATGGAACATTCAGGTTATCCATGGACATTGTTCGCGTTGTCATGGAGATAATTGCCCTAACTTGAGCCGTGGGAACATCCTGAAATGAGATTTGGTAGCTGAAGATCGATACATAGGTGAACTATTCCGTTTTAGCAAATTTTATTTATTTATATTACTTTGTTATTCTAAAAGATCTTACCACACCAATGTTTGTTTGGCCGATTTTTAAATATATTTTTAAAGTCACATGACCGATCAGCAATTATAGTAATTCGACATGAGACGCGGGATAGTCTTCTCTAATTTAAACAATGGAAATACTTTCGAAAAATAAAAGTATCTCAATACGATGGTCTTTTTTTCCAATTTACTTTTAACAAAGACGGCTTTGAAAAAAAGTATAGAAGTGGGTTCATCAATGGGCTTAATTTGTTTTTAAAAGACTTCTCCGCCATATCGAACACGAACAAGGGAGCGGGTTAACTGGCGGCTTCGGGCTGGAAGCAAAAAATGTTCGTGGATATCTTTTACACATTTGAATGTAGTGTACGCCTTCTAATGGTCCTCACTAGGCCTCTTTTACTTGTTTATTTGACTGTGTTTGACTTGTTTGTGTTTTTTAGCCCGCCTGAATGGTCGGGATAGGGGACATCGTTTCAAAGAAAAGCAGAAAAAATCAGATAAAGGTTTGGCTTTCTGGTCAAGCCAAAGACGAGATGCTTGTGAACCCAAGTGTGGTTATGAAAAAAAAAACCAAACCCCCAAACTAAGCGAACATGGACAAACCGTAAAAAAGACAAGAGAATTTTGGAAATAGTAACTATGTAATGGTAAAAAAAACCACACCCAACTTCATTACCTACAAATGTCGACTATCAATGCCATGAGTGGAGGAACCCTGAAATTATTATTACTTTATTTTATTTTATTGTTTTGTTTTGTTCGTGCGAGTGTATCTTCGTTTGTTTGGGTGAATGCATGCATGCTCTTGCAAATGTGTGAAAGAGAGAGGAGAGAAAAAAGAAAGAACTTTATCTGGAACGTTTTCATTTTAGCACAGTCATTCAAACTATCTCCGAACCTACCCTGCTTAATGCATGCGCCAGCAACATCCTTAACTTCCTAGACAACACTTACACACTCATCATCAGTTTTGTTATTTACCCTCTGCCCCTTATCAACATACACGTGCACACATTTCTACAGTAACATATTGACAGTGACAATAAAATGGGTTCATATACGCCATCTCAGCAAAATATTATTTCACTGCATTGGCCATCTCTCTCTCCCTCTTGCACGCACGCACGCACCCAAGGAATGCTCGCACTGCATGGTCGAGACAGAAAGAAAAACCCCGGGAGGAACAGAAGAGCGGGACACACTCGGTCGCTCACTTGTGACGTCAGCATTTGACAAGTATTGTTGTTGTTCATGGTGTAAAAACTGTAAACATTTCATACCGGAAGTGTCACATTACAAACTCGGCGGATGACACGTCCGTGTGACATTTACTGTAGCTTCTTTTTGATCTTCTAGACTCTAGAGTTTATCTGTGAGATATTCTATCTCCGAATTACTGGACTCCCAACTTTCTATGCAGTTAGTTTGTGTGTGTGTGAGAGAGAATGTAACGGATTGTTGTCCTGTGAGTTCTGCCAGCAGATGATCACGCCGTTTTATCATGGGTAAACAGCTTTTGTTATCATGTTGGTTTTAAACAACACCGGTAGTTCTGTACAAATCTGAACAAAACTGTCACGCTTAAGTGTCGTTTAAAAAGAAGCTAAACGGTAATCTCTTTCCTCCTACAACTTGACCCGGTTTTTTTTTTTTTTTTTGAATTGTGAAACACCCCATCCCCACCACCATTGTGCAATTATTGCGACTGTTGTTATATCCGCACTGGCGGAGGAAGATGCTCAGCTTTATGGAGACAAACACCATGCTCAACTTGCCGCCTCAGTTTTGTTTTGTTTTGTTTTTTTGCCCCCCTATTTGACAAATTTTGGGCACTTGGCGGCGACGAAGAAGTTCAAAGACAGTTGAGGCTAGTTTAATATGAACAGGTGTGCAGGTATATTCGGACACGATGTGTATATTCGGACACAAGCGTACGGAGGTGGGCGAAAAGATGAAGGAAGGCTGTCCGCGTGTAGTAGTAAAGGAAGAACAAGAACAAAAATATTGGTTGTAAAATCAATGAATCACTTCATCAAGAAACAACAAAATATACCTCGTTAAACCAAAGCAAAACAAAAGCAAAATAAATGAATGCAATGAAGGTTACACGCGAGGAGGCACAGCTTCCAAAGTAAAATCTTCAGGCGTAGAATATTTTTAGCTAAAACGAGTTTTGATGTTTAAAAGCGCGTCGTGCACTCGGCCCCATGGGTTTACTGTCGGGGGAAAAAGTACAGGGGATGACAACAGAGTTTATCAAATAACACTTGTAAAGCTGGTAAATCGATTCAGTTCTTCTGCTCCCGTGTAAGAGATGACAGACAAGATAGGCAAACCCTTGTTTAGAACGAGAAGCTATTATGTGGAGGGGTGACTGGGTACGGGAGGGAGCGGCCAGTGTAAAGAGTGGATGACTTTATTATTATTAAAAATAGTTATGATTAGACGAATACTCTTGTCTCATTTGTTTCCTTTCTGCTTTGAGTTTTGCTGATTATTCTTGTCAGCGCTTGATTGTATGTACAAATCTTTCTTAAGAATCTTACCCGAACACACAATTTGCAAATTGTAAAAATATGGTTAAATTGATTTTACGACCGTTATGTTTGGAAGGAAAGAAAAAAAAAGGTCAAACACGTGGTCGTTAAAACTCAATTTTTCTAGAAAGAGATTTCAGGCACAGAAAGCAACCACTAGCTCGGTTGACGATTTCTAAATACATATTATACAGGAAATATTCCCTTAGTTTGCAGCTCATGTTTACTACATAACACGTAATAATATCAAGATTCATTAATAAATACCTTCTCATTTTCGGGAGAAAAATATGTACAGTAGGCCTGTGTCAGGTGTAGCTATTATAGAACTTAAGCACGGAGGGACTGGACACTTAAGATCATAAGACTTTCGATCCATTATATTCACCGAAAAATTATAATTCAGAAAGTAGGAATTGCAGAAATGTGCGTCAGGGACATCTAGGTGTTTCCAGCAGTCATTATGATAACTTCTGTATATTTTATTTTGTTTTTAGTCAATATACATTTGAAAAAATCCTGATTATTAATTCTAAAAGCAAAAAGCGAAGTTCAAAAAAAAAAACCAAACAAACAAACAAACAAACAAACAAACAAAAAAACTACGCTTGCGTGCATAACTGCATCATCCTGTTTTCCGCCTTTAGTTTCTTCAAACATTTTTGATCGAATATTCTAAGCTCAATCTAGGAACTAAGCACGAGAAATAAAGCCCCCGGCGTGTTACCAATCCTGCTTTTACTTTTACTTTATTGCTGGAAAGAGTGCGGCGATCCGTGACTAGAGGTCACACTTCTTTAATGGCTTTCAGCCAGTCGGACAACTACCCTCCGGCCTCCCCCGGATTATAACGGTCAACCCTGTGCTGGTGTGGCGATCCGTGCTCGTGCTTGAGTTAATTAAGATCGCGGGGTCACAGGCAACGGTTAGTGTGTGCGTGCGCGCGCGCATGCGTTACCTGTAGTTACACGAATGAATGAGTGATCAAGTAAAGAAATCGTTTACACGTGTGAAGTCACCCTCAAGGTGGTTCTTTGCTCTTACTTGATCTTGTTTTCATGTGTTACCTGCCTAAGGTGGCTGGCATTCTCACTTCTGTCCAGTCCTCCTGGCAAGGTACGCACCTTTGTCACGGCACAGGTCACCTTGTCAGCGCCTGCTTTCTCACCTTTTTTGCCAGACAGTCTCGCCTCGGTTCCACCAAGGACGTGTACAGGTGGACTGCTGTCTGTCTGCCAAGACCAACGCTTAGTCTCTTGCGAAGTTCGCTGTTAGTCTCGGCTACCCGTAGCAAAGAATGTGAATAAACCGGAAGCTTTGACGTCTAATGCCTCGTTTTAGCAGTTAACTGGAAAAAAATCCTCTGCCAGCAGTCCAGGGATATTAGTTCGTGGTTCCAAGGGTGGCGGCGGTTCTCAAAGGAAGATAGGTTTAACGGTCCCCCGCCCTCGGGAGCTTCGCCGCTAGGCTCGTCACACCTGTGTTGTTTTGTTTGACCAGTCTCTCATGTCGACAATACAGTTCGTTACGCAAAGAAAATATTTACTGTACTTTCTAAATGCTTGGCTGCTTCTTCTTTATTATTATTACTACTACACGCGTAGAAGCTACGGGAACAATTTTATCAGACTTACGATCTTCTACACCGAGCCTTTCAAGCATAGGCAACACTCAAAGCAGAAGATCGCTTTAGAAAGACTTAATAGTTGTAGACCGACAATAAACTTTGCGTGAATATTTGTTTTCGCTTGATATGTGGTGTCATTGAATACCTGTGGCAATCACTAAACAATCACCTGATCCCGTCTTTTTTTAAACATTGAATGACACATAGCATTGACCTTACAGAAATGAACATGAATAGTAATGACGATGCAATGGCCTGCTCTTCATCACAGGAGTGTCTACCATAACAAAGTTCGATGACCAGATAAGGCCGAAATTAGCTGAGGATCGACGACGTGTTAAAGTCCCTCCCGATTACAAGATGTGATAACGAGTCACCTAACTTGTCGAGTCTCAGCCGAGCGCGGTCATGCGATTGGTGACAAGAACGACACTTGAGTGGTCACGGTTCGATGAGCCAATGTCCGCCGGCACTTACGTCACCCGTGGTTCAGGTAGTGTTGATAAGCCATTGTTTTCAATCACTTCCCGTTACCGTTCTACTTCCGCCCCTTCTATCCCCCAAAACCTCGTTGAACTCACAGAGCGTTCGGATTGAAGGAGGTTCGGAGGGTTTAGCAGTCCCCTTATGGACAGTCCCCCAAGGGGAGAGATTATCAGCTTGACTGCAGATTCAGAAGAAGTTAGTCGTTGTATGACATCGCACATGGATACTCCGTCTCTATTCTTTTTTCGAGAGTAGTTGCGACTCTGAAGGCAAAACAAAAAATGCTTGTCCAGGATTTCGACCATACCAAGACCGCCCAGGAGTTGACTTCGTGGTCAAACTATCCCAAAAAGTCAGCGACACACTTTCCAGCCAGTGGTCCAGTCATCTGAAACTTCGTAATTGACAGCAGCAGATTCAGAATCCAGACTCATCCTCCTTCACTTCAGGAGCTCCCTGAAGTCAAGTGAACTTTCTGCGAACTTTCAGCCGCTCTAACCGTTGGGCAACAACAACAGCCAGGACTCTTTCATCGCCTCGCAGTTCATGCAATCTCAGGCAGCAAGCGACCAGCCACCAAAATCGCTCCACCTTCGCACCGTCGCCTAAAGAGTCAGATTACATCCCTGCACCACCACCACCACCACCGCCACCAGCAGCATCAGCAGCAACAGCAGCAGCTACACCCAGCGGCTATCAACAGAGCGCGTATGCAGGCCTCCCGCGGCATGGCGTTGAGAACTTTATTAGCCGCCCGCTCGCCAATTATCCGCAGCCAGCAGTATCTCATTATCCGTCGCTACCCGTGATGGAGCTGATGGAGACCCGCCACCAACCGACAGCCTACCGCCCGCCTACGGAAGCCAGCACGGCGGCTCGGTACAACAGTATGTTTTTCCGAAATGGGACAGGCGAGCGTTACTCTCGATTTCAGTCGCCATTAGCAATTCAGGTACGTGCCCATTCTTTTTTTTTCTCCCTCCTTCATACCCTCTTTTTGCCCTTACTGGCTTTCTAAAATTCCGACAGCCCGGGTGGGTTTTACTCACATTTTGACCGGGTTCCTTGGGTCCTTCAGGTTATTTTGAAAACGGTTGTTTTAAGCGACTCGGATTTGTTCCCCTCGAGTATTGTGCGGGGAAAGTTCAGAGAAAAGGTCGGAGCCGTTTGTGGAAATTGTGGAGGGAAGGTTTTGTAGGTTCAACGTGAAGTCAGGAGAATTTAATGAAGATCTTTGCGAGTGGTTAAAATCGGCAGAGAGATAAATTATATTTACGAGTGGGTTAAACTGCTTACATCTTCTTGGTTCGGATATTATGGTCGTTGGCGACCAGATCACATACAGAATTCTCCACTTTTCTTTGTTGTTTTATTTTCTCTTTTCCATTTATCGTCTGTGTATTTTTTTCATCCTTTATGTATGCCTGTCCCTCTTTCTCTCTTTGGGGATGGGTAGAAGGGAATGTATGCGTGGTTGTTGTGTTTGTTTTCTTACATTCCGAATTGTTTTTCTCCTCCTGGCGATAACTACCTTAGCAGGTGTGAGGAGCAAGGGGGAGCAAGTAAACCCAGACATCGATGTCTAGTGTTTTCGTACAGGCGACAGCACCCTGGTGTCAAATAATTATTTCTACACACTAAACAAGTAAAAAATGTTGTGGTCAAGAAAAAACACGAGGTCACCACAGTGCAACGATGTCTTCCTTCCGAAATAAACTGTCAATTGCTTATTACTTATGTCTAAAAGGGAAGAAGGAGAAGTTCGGAAATCCCACCTCATTGTTAGGTACTCTAGTTGATCCAATCATCTTTTTAGTGGTATTATTTTAATTTTAAAATAGAACGACCCCTGACCCTATCAATATGGAGGGAATTTGTGACAGCTGTGTGTACATCACGAGATGACATCTGCCTGTGGTCCATCACGGTGAGGTCAATAGAGTAATGATGGAGTGCCCCGTGTTCATATCTTGTCTCAGGCACCCTGTTTTTTTGTGGTTTTTTTTTTACATGTGACATCTGTTTACAGGTTCGACTGTGTTGCTGTGATACAGTCTTAGTAGCTGTCACAGTGTAATCCACTAATTTCTTCCACTCTCGGTGACAAAGACGCAGACGATGCCTTTGTCAAAACGTTTGTAATTTGTCTTCCCTCTGGGTTGTGTCAGACAGATGTGGCGAGAACTGTTCTACCTGCATGTTTCAGCACCGACACAATTTTAGAAAATCCTTTTTTTTTACTTGAATGTTTTTATTCCTTTATCTCTTTAACTATTTTTTTTTCTTCTCTCTTTGCAGACAGCAGGTGGCGCCATGTTCGAAGACGACCTTATGTCCGGACGGAGGGCATTCCCCCTTTCTCACGGCCTGGTACCCACCCCGCAGTTCTCTTTCGGTTTCCCGATGCACTCGCCGCATGACCCCATGTCTTTGGCTGCAGGTGAGTCTTACATCATACAGTAATGATGGAGTGACCCGTGTTCGTATCTATATACCTAGCAGTTCATTGTCCTCCTGTTACCCCGATGTGGGAGGGAAGGATTAACGGGTAACTGAAGATGGCAAAGTTCAATGGCGCATTGCCATTGGCTCTCAGATTTTTCGTGCTCCTGATCATGTGATCCATTTTACCTCTGACGCCAACCATGTTGCTGTTTGACGATTAGTTCTCAACAATATAGACAAAACAATATTTTAACTGTTATAATTTTGTAGAGAGGTAAGGAAAACATAAACATTTGAGTTCATTTATTAACCATAACTCCTTCAGGTCATGAAAATGAGGAGAAAGAAATAGGTGGGTGTGGCAACACAGAACAAAGGATGAGAGGAAAAAAAGCACGAGGACATGGAATATATGTATATATTTATTTTTTAAAAATGCTGGGAGGGGAGGCAAGGCTAAATTACTGTCACGTCACCCATAATGGAGACAATAAATTAGATGAAGCAATCAATATTTTGGTTTATTTGACAAACTGAAAAACTGTTTTGTCCGGACCTGTGCACATCTCGTCACGAGACGCGGTGAAAACGTCCTTCGCGAGTGAGTCTCTTGGCCCGCTGAGCCACTCACATGAAGGCGTTATTATTCAGACATGGCGTCTCGTTTGTCGCCGTCGACAATTTATTTTCGCGATGCAGAGATATCTTTACGAGGTCTACCTTCGACCGTGTAAGTGAGATTGATAGGAAATGTCAAAAAGCCCCTGAGCAGGGTAACATCTTGCCATTGTGTAAGATTCTCCCTTTCTCTCGTTCTCTCTCGTTCTCTCTCGTTTTTTCTCTACTCTAGCTTTCTTGCTGTAGACAACTGTGCTTTAATAAAGTGTGTGTGTGCAACTCAGCCAGGTGGTGTAACGATTCGACCTTCGATGATGATTTCTCTTCCATCCTTTCTCTCACAGCTTCTCCCTTCCTTTCTTTCACGAGATCGGTAAACACATCCACCCGTATCTCGAGGCTTGCACGGTTGACAACCTAGCACAATTTTCTCCTAGTGTCAAATAATTATCGGTTTAATTTTCGTCTTGCCTGCACGGTGCGCAGGTTTCGTCAGGTTTTCGGGGGAGTAGGGGAAGGGGAGGGTCGGTTAACGTCTGCAACTTGTGTTAACTGTAACTTAAACTTGGCGGATACCTGCTTTTTTTTTTTCTTTTTTTTTTGTTACAGTCGACCTTACCTCTTCTTGCCACACACATCTCTTTAACTTTGTCAAGCTAAAGTTTTCTGGACTTAAATGAGCTATGGTGTATGGGCTGTCAGACGGAAAAGTATAAAAAAAGAGAAGGAAGTGAAGGGAAAAAATAAAACTGGATGAATAATAATGGTCTGTTTGAATAGATAACATAAAACTCTTTGGTGGCCACACGGTATTCAAGCTTGTGTAGTGAGGGAGCACTAGTTCTTTTATCAGATAAAATGAATATAAAAAATAAAAAAAACAGTCTAGTGTCTGCTTTCTCGATTTTGTTTTTTTGCTCTTCCTTTTAAACGTATTTTGTGCGCCATGTTTTTGTTTTTTTTTTAAAGTGTAGCCATGATGTTTTAGCAAGATTTAACAGTGAACGCACTGTTGAACACTGCGGCGGAAATTATTGTAATTAAATTTGTTGTTACTATTTTTATTTTTGCGTCTGTTATATTTCGTCTTGCTATTTCTACAGACGCCGGGTTTTTTTTTTTTTTTTTTTTTTTTTGTCAGTAGTCTAGTTTCTGTTATTGCTGATATCGAAGTATGATTAATCTTTGTAGTAACAGGTGAGGCCACAAAAACGTGGTGCGAAGAAAGATATCAGCAAAACTGAAATAGTTAAACATTTTTTACTCAAGTCTACTTTTGCACAAACTGTTTTTACCCCCATCACGGATCACTGTAACAGATGGGTCCACTATGTAAACATTATTTTATGTTTCTGTTGTTTAAAACAATATTCGGAATGTAAGATCCAGCAATGATATGGTAAATTTGGAAAAGTGTACCTGCATCATTGTAAAGTAACAGAGGAAGGAACCTATGCGAAAAATGTGTCGATGGTCAGCACCATGTGTGCAGCAAGCTATGCAATAATTAAATAAATAAAAGCGAGACGATGGAAAAATTAGTTACTCAGAACTCTACGACAGTTTAGGTTTGTACCTGATGTTCATTCACATTATTTGGCTTTGTCCTGCGTGTTTATTTTAATGTGTAAACATTACACTCATGCTAGTAATCCTATTGTATGGCACTCGTTATAATGTCGTGTTGTTGTTGTTGTTGTTGTTGTTGTTGTTGTTGTTGTTGTTGTTGTTGTTGTTGTTGAGACAATACCAACGAGTCACTCTCTGTTCACAGTGGGGCAGTCACAACAGTTCGGATCTTACCCTCACCTGCCGGCCCCAGACCCTAAGCGCATGCTCGGCGGAGTTGGGATGGGCGTTGGCATGGCAACCAGTCCTGATGCGGCAGACAAGAACATCAAGATCACGTTGGAGAACCGAGACTTGTGGAGCAGATTTCACGCCCTGGGTACAGAGATGATCATCACGAAGACCGGCCGGTGAGTAGCTGCCTCTCATCCCTCTCTCTCTACACCCTCCATTTGTATGTTAGCAATCTCTTCTAATGGCACCCTTTATCTCGTAGGGTTTTTACTTCTAAAATACCAGTGTTTTTTCTGATTTTACACTGTCTTGTCTGTCTGTCATGTATTTTTCATGCACCTGTTTTTTTCTATTACCATTTTCTGTCCTTCCTTAACTTCGTCAGCATGCCGCTCCATTAGCATCCATTACGTGAAAACCTTTTACGACACGTAAAATAAAACTTAATTAATAAAATTAGCGCATGCCCAACCCACCCCTCTTCCCCAAAATAAAGGTGCGTAAGTGAAATACAGCATTCAGGAGGATTACACTTACATTTCTTCCCACCCCCCACATCACCTTCACCTCCTCCCTGTCCGTTTGGTTTTTCGTCCTACACCCGTGTCCTGCTCTGGGTGGTCCTGAAATTGGTCTGGTCAGGTTTCGTCTTCTCTCGGGTGTAATGAAAATTGTCTATTCGCGTAAGGACTGGTAATAGTGGGGGCAGAGGTGACTTTTGTCTCCATTTAACCCTCTTCCCTCTTCTGCCTCTTATTGGTGGCCAAAGTGGGATTCACTTTACTCTTCAGGGTGTGAAACGCTTGATCCACACACCTGCACGCGCACACAGAGACCTAGTAGCTGCAGGTATGCTAAAATCAGCTGAAAATGTGTAAAATAATTATTTTATATTATTATTATTAACATCAGAATTAAAAGAACAAACGTTAGGATGCTGAAAGCATGCTTTGGTAAAGAGTACGCCATATTTTCGAGGAATGGACGGACGTGTCGAACATTCTGGGGTCGGCTTAGAAGAATGTTTAATTCAGTGATACAATAAGCACACTTTCCAAATAAGGGTTGGTGGCGGCCCCGGTAGGGACAACGAATGAACAATGCTTAACAATTTAAAGCCAGTGTTGAGTTTGTTTGCACTAACATATGCACGGTCTTCTGAAGGTGCTGTTAGCGGGACCCTAACTTGTTGGGGCTCTTGAATAATGGATGGAACTCCATCAGCAGTTTGCCTCAGCTCGATGCGATGGCGGCCGGACTGACGTGCAAATCACGTGATCATAGGTAGCCAATCAGTCGGTTCGGTCTGGTGAGATCGCTGATTGCCGTGTGTGTGTACGTGCGTGCGAGAAAGTTCAGTATGAAAAAAAAAAATAAATAAATAAAATAAATAAACAAACAAACAAACAAAAACCGAAAAAAGAAAGATAATTTGATATTAACGCTCTTATTTTTGAACTTAACAAATATGGCGTCTCAGTTGCTTTGACCTTTGCATGATGGTCAAATGGATAACAGTTTATTGTTGGACAGACAAGAATTTCTGTAAGCTGTATAGGATTAGTAAGATGTAAGATTAAATTTCAAATTCCTATTTTCAACAACCGACCCCAATCCCCGCAAAGATACAATAACATAACAACATTAAAAACAAACACAAACAACTGTGATACTCGCTTTCCTGTGTGTGAGAACCTCTTCAGTCTGCAAACGTAGCGATGTAAATTGTCCTTCATTTTAATCTCGTATTTAGAAAGCAGACCTGCGTGCTCTACCCCAAGATGTCGTCATTAAATTGGAGTGGCGGAAACCATTTGCATTTTATTCGCTTTGAGAGTTACTCCCCTTTCTCCTCCCATCCTCAAAAGCAGCCGTAGATTAAATTTTAACTCTATCGATTCTGACAAGTTCATTAATCTCGCCTCCTTCTCTCGCGCAAGGCGACACCTGCTAATGATCGCCCGAGAGGGGTTAAAGTGTCAAGAAACTGTCAATACCTAGCGACTCTGATTTAGGCGGACGAAATTTATTTTGATTGGTTCACACCTCGCCAAAACGATGTCAGTGTCTTTTTTTTCTTTCTCTCTCTCTTTTTCCCTCCACACCCTCCTTCATCCTGACGAGAAGCGACAAAGGTTTTTAATTTAATGGGTTGAAGAAACACCCTGAGGCCACCCACCCAGCATCGCAGGGATAGAACAGTTAAATGATTGTTTTTACCTCAATTTGTTTATTTGTTTGTTTTGAAGCTGTTCTCGATTTTATTAGGTTTCTTTTTAATTGAGGTTGGTGGGCGGTGGATGTTTACACCCGGATAGTGTGATATTGTGAATTAGTTTTAAATGGCGTCTTTGTCAAAATGTCAATGAGTCTCGCACAGAGTTCTGCAGTGAATCACCAGCTCTCTTCTCTTAAATGAGTTCTTAAAAATGACCACAGGTCCTTTCGTCATCCTTCAGCAGCTGATGGACGAATATTTTCCACTCGTGGTTTTACTTTATCGTATTGTCTTTGGCTTGTGAATACCATCACGAAAACCAAGTCCTGTCTAGATGTAAGCATTAATTTTACTCCATCATTGCTTTCATAGCATCTTGATTAATTGGGTAAAGATTAAGAGATTTAATAGAATTAGCAATAGTGTAAACAAACCGTGAATTTTGTAAACAAAAGGAGAAAAGTTAACTGGAGAGAACCAGAAATGGATGTACGTTAGACTTGGGAGGGTTGGTGAGGATGACAGCTGGGCACCTTATGTCAGATGGAGGTTACAACCTCCATAGGATTAAGTACAGACACAGTTCCTATTATTGCCGTCCTTATTGTTCACTCTTCGGTTTCGAAGTCAGAAATGTGAGCGTGCCCAGATGTACTGAACGTTGTCTCCCGGGGGTTGCCCCGAGTACGTTCACTTGGGTTACATTCACCTGTAAAAGCTAAGTCGGTACACGTCCTTTCTTTAGATGAAACCCCCTACCTCCCTAAATCTGCGAGCAAGACGATACAGTGCACATTATAATTCCAACCTGTTTGTACAATTCTTTTTATATCGTAGGATCAAGTTTACAGTGTAAATGGGAATTACTCGCGTTTTGTTATAAGATGCTGCAGTCGGTAATGGCGCCGCTCATGGTGGCTTCTGTTCACCTGCATCTCTCGGTCGCCCACCTGCGGCTCATCAGCCAAGTCACACGGATAGGCAGGTACCCCTCCAACAGGACGAGTACCGTCATCTGAGACAAGAGCGGGGAAGGTCACTAATGAGTTCATTACGAGTGTTATTTTAGCCACGTGCTGCACTCAGCCCTGAACTGCTGGGAAGACATAAAGCCTACCTTGGATGGAATCAGGTATAAATTGGCGACTCGAGGCTGGATAGCTCACCTTGGAATGTCCTGCTGACAGATGTGGAGTTTAGTCTGCAAAATGTGTCATGTGATGCTCCTTGACGTGGGGTTTAAACTGTCGATACTTAAAAATTGTTTACCCTCAGGCGTGGCTCAAATGAAAACGAGGGATGACTGTGTCTAAGACAGGTAAAATAAAGATTTGACAGGTAACTTAAAGTCTCGCAGTGCAAAGCTGTCAAAATAAAATAAAGCGCCACAAGAATGGATAGTGGGCATTGTTTTTGTTTATTTGTCATGAACTATTTATAAACTATTTTTTAAAAAAGTCACAGGGGCTATTCGCGAGAGCTTATATTAAATTGGAGACCTTAATCGAGCAAGACAAGGGAGCAGGTCGGTGACTGACATCGCCGTGAAGAAATGTCGGCAGCCATGTTGGGTAAAATCTTAATTAGACAAGAAGGCAAGTCTTTACTGAAATCGCCGCAGACAGCCATGGCCGTTGTTGCCGTGAATGATGACATGGCCGACACGCCTGTGTGATTAGTGCAGCGACCGCAGCACGTGTCTAGAGTCCGGCATTTGTCGCACAGCACGTGCCGCAAGACGAGAGGCGCTGCAGCCGATGGAAACCTTCAGTGGGAAGATGGCGTCTCACTGCAGCCTCCTGCGTCGCTTCGACTTTGCTGTAAATGACGCATGATGCGTGACGTAATCTGAGGTTAATGTGATGATGCAATTTGTCTTGTGACGACATTCATTCAGAATGCTCAGAGTTCTTGCCCTCTATGCACTCTTTAGGCGAGAATTGACAGGAGCTGGGTTGATAATGGAGGGAAATTGTTTCATTTAATTGCATGTCTCAAGATGCTGCCAGACAATTTCTAAAATCTTTGCTTAGGCTTTAAAAGTTTGCTGTTCAATCAAGACAGCCATGTAAAACTTAAGGGTAGAGGTTTTAATCAAAATAACGTTCTAAGCATGTCTGTAACACATAGCAAGAAACAACTGATTTTTTAAAAAAATTAACAATTAATTCCTTCGCTTCTTATTCATTACTCGGTCTTTCCTTTTCACTTTGTTTTCTTTTACTGTTCTTCTCCTACCTCCCTTCTTCTCTCAGTATGTTTTTGTGGTTGCTATCTTTCCACATCGTTTTGTTGGTTCTTTTTAATTTTCTTTCTTTTTGTCTTTTTTTTTCATCTCGCTCCTGCTCGTGTCGTTCTTCCTATTGCTCTACCGCTAGCTTCCCACCCCTTGCTAAACGACATGTTTATTTTCAGGCGAATGTTCCCAACCATCAAAGTGTCTCTCAATGGTCTTGACCCGCACGCCAAGTACATCCTGCTGGTGGATATCGTACCCGTCGACGACTGCCGCTACAAATACCACAACTCGGACTGGGTAGTCACCGGCAAAGCTGAGCCTCACATGCCAGGCAGGCTCTACATCCACCCGGATTCCCCTGCCTCTGGTTCTCACTGGATGAAACAGCCCGTACCCTTCCACAAGCTGAAGTTGACCAACAACAACCTTGACCAAAACGGACATGTAAGTAGTCGTGATTCCTCTTTCTCCGTTTTTGTTTTTTTTTTTAAATGAACTAACGTCATTCCTATTCGTATTCACAAAAAAAAAAAATTCGCTTCTCATTCTCACTAAATGTTGCGAAAAAGTATTGTATTTCTTGTGGCGTATATAAGTAGGTATTATGAAAGGAGGTTTCACAGTAGGCATCGGGCTCATAAAAGCTGCTCTGTTCAGATAAGAAATGTTTTATACGTCACTGAAGTATGTAACGCGGCAGGTGTTACACTCACAAGGTGGAGGTACTTCTCCCTCATTTAAGCTTTGCATTTATCTGGTTCAGTTAAGGATTCAAACAGCATCTAGTGACCGGCAGCTAGTCATTGAAACAATAACGGTCAGAATTCTGCAGCTAGGATGCCGGATGGAGTGAGCGTTTAGACTAAAAGTAAACCGATTTGTTGCGGCTGCTGCTTGGGTTGAGTTTCAGTAGTACACCCTTCAACCACCCCCCACCAAAAAAAAATCCCCCTCTACAAACTATTTCGTTGAGGCGGGCTTGTGTTAGGGGACGAGGGGGAGGGCCATTAAAATTCCAAAACACTAAATTTTCCGGAGAAGACTGGACGGGAGGGCAAAAGCGAGCTTCCTTGTCGCTACAGATGAATGAAGCCATTGTTTTCAGCCAGCTTCCCATCCTCCTCTCACGCAAGCCCCGGGTGTGGGTGGTGGGGTGGGTACCGGTCAGGAATGGGGGGGAGGAGGAGGTCCTAGCATCGGGAGGGAGCTACACACGATAGGCGAGGCTGGGAAGGGCTGTGCATGGAGCTGGATGCCCACAGCTCAGGGACACTTCACGGCATCGCTGAACGATGGGCCATCACGTCTACAGGACACTTGGCAGTTTATGTGACACAGGAAATCCTTAGCTACATGATACATGGCCGTTCCCAAGGCCGTTGGACCCTCAGCTTCCTCTTTTCTGCGACCATTCCTGGCGTTTTGCTTGATGTTTCAGCTGCGACTGTGAAGACAAAAGAAGATGGCTTCCACTTTAATACCTTTTCTGCCACACCTTCCTTAAAACCTTTCTTTAAATCTCAAATTTCCTCACACCCACCCCGAACAAATGATGTAAAATGCCAAGAATTTAACAGAATTTGATTTACGATATAAATTTTTTAATTTACATAATTTCTTGACACAGTTTTATGGTACGAAAAAAAGTAAAATCATTACAGAAACGGTTCTGCATGGTATCAGTCGTCTCCCCTGAGATGATAATTGGTCATATGTGTCTAATGATAATATAATCAAAATTCAGGGGTTGGGATGTGTGTGGGATGTGTGTAGGGGGTGTAACAGACCTGACCTTGTGCATATGGTGACAGGGGGGTCGGGCGCGGGGTCAGTAAGTGTTTCTGGCACGCTTGGCGTCAAAAGGAGGTCCTCCAGGCGGCGGCGCTGCTCCCCGCGCGAATATTTCAATGCCACTTCCACGACGCGGGCCATTCTTCAAGCGCCTGGGTCCCTCCATCCCACTAGGTGCCGACCTGCCTCCTAAAGTGCCGCACAATTGTGAAGCGTAGCTCCGCGACCACCATCTCCATGGAAACAGGTCCACAGAGAGACTGCAGCCAGGTTTTTTTCACCCTTCTCAATCCAGAGCTTCAATTTTTCTTTAAATGGGATGGGAATGTTTTAGAAGACACAGAGAGAGAGAAAGAAAAAAAGAGTTTTATCACTTCGGTCATTTTCTTAAAGAGCAAGGGAGGCTTAGTTTAGAGCTTCGGTAGGTCTGAACAACAGCATGCGGGGGTGGTGATGGTCTTTGTGAAGCTCTTGGTTCGTATTATTGTTCTCATTTTTTTTTTTTTTTCGTTGTCTTCGTCTTCAAGTCAGGAACTTAGCACGTGCTAAGATTGCAGTCGCGAGCGCTGCTTGAATAGATTTTTGTAGATGAGGCTGTCTGAAGACAATTTCAGGAGAAAAGACTAGCAGGCTTAAAAAAAACTAAAAAAGAAAAAGGAGAGGAAAGGAGATTGAAAGTTCTTGGATCACGTGATTGCTTCGGACCCTAGAGGATGTCCGACGTGATACGTGGGCTGTTGAAGTTCGTTGGTGACTCGAAGAGTTCGATACACTTCCAGGTACTTGCTGATGGTTTGCTCGTCTGGGGCTTAGTTACAATTTCAGCAATTCTTCACCCAAGTTGAAAAATAAAGAAAATGTTTAAAATGTTGCTAGGTAATTTCTGAAATTCCAGAAAATTTCTAAAATGTTTTAGAGTCTTATTTACTCACCCTGTAATACCCTTAAGGTCATACGCTGACCTCTTCTCGAGACTTGTCCTTCCCATGGATATGATTTGTTATCATTGTTCCTCCCAGAATTTTTATCATTCCCCTTGCCCTCCCTCCCCCAAATTTCTTGTAAATATTTACGATCAGTTCGGCAGTCAGCTTCTCACACGCACCGCTTTCTGACGACACTGTATATCAATTCTCCGGCGTTAGAAACTCGTCGTGGCCTTTGACCTCCTCGCGTGCGCGGCGTCGCTTTGTTGTTGACGGCCACGGTGTGGTAATGAAAACGTGTGAGGGTCCAGCAGGCCGGCCGTGGGACAGGAATCTGTGACCGAGAGTCTGGGTAATGAAAATATGTCGCCACTTGCGTCCCCAGCTCGGCCCTGGGAGGATGCCGTGCAAAAGGCGGGACACCGCCTGATCGAAGCTGCTTCGGCGTCAGGTCTTCTGAGGCCCTCGTCAGAAGGGGTGACGGTGACTCACGCCCAGGGTGCCTCCAGCCTGACGCCTGCAGGAGCTGGGATCAGAGGTCAGCGCCTTCTGCCTCATCACTCCGCTATATAAACGAATCCGCGTAAAAAAAACTAAACCCCGAAAAACAACAATAATAATAAAAATAAAAAAACAGATGGCGTTGCTTGGTCACTGAAGACATGTTGGTGTCAAAGATCTGTGTCATACCTGCTACGTAGTCTCTCCTTCTCTTTCAATAAAGACGATGGTCTGCACATGAATGTTTGTTGATCTCAGAGATGGATTTGTGGTATAACTGTATAGACATTCGTTCCCTTGGACGTGTTTGTGTGAAACAGGAATTTCTGGACTAGGGTCAGACCTATAGACAGAAACTGTCAGACTCCCCACACATATTTTCGTGAAAAACAAACAAACAAAAAAACCAACAAGAAAACAAAAACAAACAAAAAAACAAACAAAAAAAAAAAACAAACAAAAAAACAAACCAAAAAAAAAAAACCAAACAAAAAACACAAAAAAAATCAAAACAAAAACCTCACAGTAGTTTCCAGAACTTGAAAATTTTGAGGCCTCGAGACGCTGAAGGAACTGCGCACCCATGTTTCTGAAGACCAGGAGCTGCGCAGTTGCTCGGGACGATGGGTGGGGAAGAGCGTTTGAGGGAAGTGAGAAGAATGGAAGAGAGAAACTCAATTTCTAGCCTAGCCAGATTTCTCGCAACTGAATGCAAATGGAGCTGTTGACATTAACTGGCTTTGGAGAGACAGGTTAGCTGGTGCATTAGCAGCAGCGCTCCTGTTTTTATATTTTTTTTATATTTTGCAATGGGGAGAGTTGGTTGGGTGTCGGTGGGTGGGTGTTGGGGAGGTACGGGAGGCAAATTCTGCAATAAATCAGATAGTTACAGACCTTTTGACTCTTTCCCCCACTCCCCCTTCTCTCTCTCCTTCTCCCCCTCCTCCCACTTCTCTATCCGACTCTGTCAGGACGGAACAGGAAGTCGTGTCAAGGGAGTCCCGGAGGTGAGGAGGCAGCAGGAAGGGGGCGGGGCGCGTGATTAGGGGTTCATTGGCAACTCATAGCAGCTCGTGTCACGTGCTCTCAAGAGTGGGCGGCGGGGACTTTTTCAGCGAGGGAGGATGGGCGGATGGTTAGTGGCGTGGTGGGGGGATCTCTTGGGTCATCGTTTGCAATAGTTGATGAAGGATATGAAGAGAGGACTCGGGGAAATTTTAATTTTAAAAACCTTACATGATTCCGTAACCTGCACTTTTTTTTTTTTTTTTGTCGCTTGTCCTTCCTTAGGACCTCGACCTGTCTTGGTGTCCACAAAAGGTAGTGATGGGTAGATGTGAAAGATCATGTCAAACAAATGTATGCGAGAGGTCAGCTGATCTTGGTGTGTGCCAAAATGTAGTGCGATTCTCATTCTTTAACTTCCGTCTTTCTATAACAGTCAAAACGGCAACTTCATTTAAACTAGAGGTATTACTTTAAAAAAAATGTAAGCCCAAAAAGATTAGAAAACACAATAGAAAAATATGGAAAGGCAGAATAGAAAAATATAAGACAGAATACTAAGAAAAAGAAACGAAATGAATTGAAAAAAAAAACCACGCAAAAACGAAAGAACAAATCAAATAAAAGGAAAGGAATAAATTAAAAAAGTAAAGTAAAAGACCAAAAAAAAAAAAATTAGTTGGGTAAAAAAATGGGGAAATGAGTAAGTTGCGGGGAGTTTGCATGCTAAGGAAGCGATCGCTGTACACGATGTACCCGGCGGCACACGCCGATCGCCCGGACTTCCTCTCCCGCTGAGCTAATGAGGACACACGGTTCAGCGTTAGCCTCATCTGGGGTCAAAGGTCGCGTGTCGTACGGACTGGCATCGCGCCTGGCATCTCGCCAAACGTTTCGGAGTTTTCGCGCGGAGACGATGAAAACGTTTGCTGGTAGAAGTGGGGGTCCCCCGTCCGCCAGAGAGATAACCACACTCCGCGCGGCAGGGGCGTGCGCGCGCACGCGGTCCCCAAAGACCCGGATCACTTTCCCGCCTCTTAATGAAGGGAGGTAATTTCGCTCGAGCGCGGTGCACGGCGACCATCGCTCATTTCCAGCCCCTGTTTCGTTTTCATTAGTTGGAAAGCTTCGCTGCTCGTCCACCAATCCTTCTCCCGTCGGAGGCGGGGGTGTGTTCGAGGAAGGGGATGAGGGGCAGAGCAAAATGTCGAGATGTCAAGAGAGCAGATATTCCAACAAAAGATCAGCGCCGCCATTTTGTTCGCACCAAATGCCCTTTTTGCGGATAATTACTGTCAAAACTGATTCGCAAAAATCAGGTTTCAGTCAAGCTTTTTTGTAGTATACAGCTTAAATACATTTCGATATATGATCTTTAAAGGGTGCCGTGATGTAGCCTCGGTGGCCACGAACTAACCACAACAAGGCCAAAGGATAGGGGATATCGGGTAGAGAAGATTGTTAAAGAGGATGAAATTGTTATTTGTGAAGAATCTGATCACAGTGTATTTTAGACCGGCTTTGTTTTCTCCTAACCAAGACCTTTCATTTCCGATGAACAAACCCGCCGTCTAGATTCTAGAAGACTCTCAAGATCCCACAAAAGTGTAAATAATTTTTCATTTTGTGGTCGGTCTTAGGACCACAAAGTAGGATTTTTCTGCAGGTGATGTAAAAACTCTTTTGACAATTTATTCCCCTTGTGTCCATCCAGACACTACGTATTTCAAAAAAAAAATAAATAAATAAAAGACAGCAAAACTTGAGATGAATGTTAAAAATAAAAGCAAGCAGTCGAGCTGGAAGTAGAGGGGATGCAATTGTAGGGCTGACAGAATGAAAGAACGAACATACAATTGTAAACAGCGAATAAACGAAAGTTAGTAACTGTACATATTTATTTACATATTCACTAAGCGCGGACAAACATTGCTCTTTCTCTCTCTCTCTCTCTCCTTTTCTCTCCTTTTCTCTCCTTTTCTCTCCTTTTCTCTCTCTCACACACTCAAAATGTTGACGGAGACAGCAACGGCTTAGTTTACATGTACAAAACGCTGAATGTGGTGCAGAGAACACAACTTGAAACCACCCGGGTTTTGTTTCAGCTGCTAAACACCCGCTTACAGCCCGAACACAGGCATTTGTTATTCGGGGTGCATTAGCAGCAGAAAGAAATACATTCATGAATCAGCGGTCGTGACAGTTTTTTTTTCAAGAAGAGAAAATAAGTGGCGGCGGACTGGTAACCTGGCCCTCCTGCAGGGAATACACTGCACACAGCTTGTCTTTTTCTGCCTCCAGCGGCTTCTGGGTAATCAGTAGGACCCACTCCTCCCTCGCCTCCCCCTAGCTCCCCTCCCCACCCCTAACTCCAGCGAAGGAGTCAAGAAAGGGGAACAAGGGTTAAAAGTCAGGTTTCATATGGATATAAAGCGTATTTGGAATATATTTCTAAATTACAAGTGTGTCTGCGCGTGCATGCATTTGTGAGTAGGGTGTGTGTGTGTGGGTAGCCTACCAAGGGTAGGTGGGGTGGTGGTCGATCTCGTTTTTCTTTCTCGCCACTGTGGATCTGTGGACACGTAAAGAACACACTGAACACTGCTCAGCAATTACAATGTACACGAATACTTATGAAAGACGGGGCAGTAGATTGATAGGATGTGACAAGGAGACAGCGTACATAATAACTTTAGTACTTAGTGTTGGTACAATTGCTTTTTTTTTCTGTAGGGGTGGTGGTGGTGTCAGAAATTCTGTTTACAAATTTTTCAAACAGACCTTTTTTTTTATATCTCGAGTCTGAATGTTATTCTCCTTAAGGGTGATTTTTTAAAACCATGACTTTACAACAACACGTGCTTCTGTCGCCAGATCATCCTCAACTCCATGCACAAGTACCAGCCGCGATTGCACGTGGTGCAGGCCAACGACATCTTCACCATGCGCTGGAACACCTTCAACACCTACACCTTCGATGAAACTACCTTCATCGCCGTCACCGCCTACCAGAACGAGCAGGTGAGTGCTGCCTTTGTAGTCTCCGCATATATATCTATATATGAAACCGAAGGTGTTTTGTTTGTGATGGCAAATACCTGTGTCTATAATAACGAGTGTTTTTCGGCAAACTTTTGTACACACAAACTTACTTATATATAAAATAATCTGTTCTGTCCGAGGGTCTCTGGACATGAGTTAGCAAATAAGATTTTCAGCTCTTATTTTAACCGTCGTGGTGCTTTGCATCATTGCAAAAATATTCGTTCAGACCCTTAACAAATCATCATTGCCTAAAGAATAACAATTTTATTTTAAACTAGTTTCCGAATTTACCAAAGTACAGACTCCCAATTCCATCTGTGAAATAAAACTTTCAACCTCTTCAACATCTTATGGTTGTGACGTCATGCGATGGAGGAGCGACTAAGTAACGAAGGTGTGTAACAACAACGGACGTGAATAGGTGGACTGCTGTCTGTCTGCCAAGACCAACGCTTAGCCTCTTGCGAAGTTCTCCGCTGTTAGTCTCGGCGAGCCTAAACATAGAATGTGACTAAACCGGAAGCTTTGTACACTCCTGCCTCGTTTTGGAAAAAAATCGTCTGCCAGCAGTCCAGGGATATTAGTTCGTGTAACAACAAGCCACAAGCTGGACCGTGGTCATCTGACGTTACCCCGTGAACTATGAACTCACCGGTACAAAAGTCAGGGTCTCGACGACCAAGGACAGAGAGGGTCCTAGTCGGACGGACCCTTGATTACAGTTTCACGTCTGCCGGGGGTCCGGCCGGCCCGAGGTTAATCAGAGAGAGTGAAATATTCACGCACCCGGCGTTGGATTAGAGGGCGGGCGCGGGCTGTGTTCCTATCAACACCAGCGCCTGGACAATCGCCGCCATTAATCTTTCATTACGTCATATCTGGTACGTGCTGCCTCCCGACAACCAGTATTTTTTTTCAAAGCCTTTGACTTTGAGAGGCCTGCGATCCCACCAGCTCTTGATCGGTATCGTCTTGGAAGCCCTGGTCCTTGCTGGACTGTGCTGACGGCTTCCACCTCCATGCCGTGAGCGCATTCTGACGTCGGGTGCCATAACCCTCACCCGTCCTGCTCGCTCGGCTAATGTTTAATTTGCAGACGGGTGTAGGGCACTCGAGTTTCTCTCGTCAGTGGTGTGGGGTGTGAGTCTTAACTGATGTTAGACTCAAGCTACCCGAGAGTCCGTTACCAAAAAAAAAAAAAAAAGTTCGCGCAACCAGCAAATTTAAGTAAACAAGTTCATCAAGTCCGTGTGTTTATTAACATTTTCCCTCCTGTCCGCCACCCTGCAAACTGAGGCACATTGATGGGTAAAAAAAAAACAACAACAACAACAACAACAACAAATAAATAAATAAACAAACCCACTGGACAGAATCTAAAAGTGATTCCCTCACACATACCCATGTTTTGGGTCCCTTGATGACCATAATTTGTGTTTATGTAAGGTCGACACACGCAGTGCAAACACACTGATTCATGTCCCTTTCCACAAAAAATTATTTTATCGTCTCTCTCTCTCTTGTGTGTGTCCTTTTTTTTGTGGGATTTTTTTTTTTATTTTTTGGGAAGAAGGATGGGCGGGAACACGATCGCAGTCAATCGCAAGTTCCCTGAATATTGTCAGCAGACCATTGCAAACAACAGACCTCAATATAATGTAGATGAGTAGCTATTCAACTACTAATGTGATCTACCCTCAAGCCCCACACAGCTGCTGCTAGTCAAGTGGCTAATGTGATCTACTCTAGAGCCCTACATAGCTACTACAATTTCGATTGCTAATTGGGTTTACTCGATGATAACAGACTTAAGTCCAGCGGCGAGACCCTCAATAAAGCGAATCATCCAGTGTCTACCCTTACCATGAACCTCTGACATTTGGTATGGTCTACTAAAATCCTCGGCTTTGATGTCGGTTGTTTCAAATAGTTTCCAAACAATGTTTTTTGTTCTCGTGTTCAGTTTTAAAGACAGGTCCACCGTAGTTCTGAGCGTTCGGTGGTGTGCGTGGTAGAGGGACGGGGAGAAGGAGGAGAGGATGTATAAAAAACGGGCCAGTAGTGTGATGTTGATGACTGCTCATTCATAGTTGATGCTAGCCACGGAGGGAGGTTGGGGGATGGACAAGGATGATGGTGGCACCACTGGCACGAGCCTTGCGACCTGAGGCACTTAGGATCACGCATGGGTGACATGCAGGTCCCACGTGATATGGTAGAATTTAGCTTCCAGGTGATGTTACATCTTCGGATGTTTGTAGGTGATGACAGTCACCAGCTTACCTTGTGATTCTAGGCATAAGTTTGACTTCCGTTTATTCTGACATTTCAAGTGCATGTAATGTCAGTGTGATCCCTCACGTGATGACCCCCTTGGACGATGTTTCTCGGGTGGGTGAGGCGTGAAGTCCTTTTTACGAGTGCACACGATAACGATTGATCTTACCTTACAAGCTCGACATGAATAATGTTCTTTGGCGGTAGATGGTGGAGGAGGAGCGGGCAAGAGAGTAAGTCCCTACCCGGGTTAATTTGAAGTCATCCGGATTTCTCAGAGTACTTGACGGCTTGGACTACTGGGGGTCCCGACCTTCTGACAAAGTCTAGGACTTCGATTATCTTCCTTTCATACGATGAGACCCCGAGATGCTTAACTGACTGACAGGGAGAGTTTTTTTCAAATCACAAGCCCCGTTCAAGTGTGGGTGTTGAAAGTGACTGGTGGCTAACGTTTTTTGCACGTGCAGCCTGAGCAATCACGCCGTCACCTGATGAAATATTGAGGCAAAAGCTGCCAAAAGTCCTTCCAGAGCTTGGCGAAGTCTGTAGAAGCTGCCCTCTGTTCCCATCGATCCCTTTGGTCGAGTTCAGGAGGAGAAGGTGTGTATGTGTGTGTGTGAGTGTGTGAAGGGAGGAGGAAGCTATGTAGTGCGTGTGTGCGTGCGCACGCGCCTCCTGTAGGGGGAGCTCATGTCACGCGCTCTCCCTGACGTTAAACGTAACACGAGGATCGGTTTTAAAATTTTCAACAGGGTGGCACGAGCTGCCAATTTTCTTTCAAATCATCACACTTTAAATCAAATAAAGATGAGGTTTCCGTGTTGCAGATGGAGAGTGTCCTTTTATAAATTGATGGGGAGGGGGAGGGGGATTTGAAAACTCAGAATAAAAAAAAAATCACGATCGAGATAAATCCTAATTCAACTGTTCGGGGCACTATTAGAGCTCACTTGCCTTGTTGCTGTAAGACACAGAATATAGGGTTAAATAGGACTGACAACGGAGAGGTCTGAGTGGAGACTTGAGGGGGAGAGAGAGAGAGTGAAAGGAAGTGGAGAGAGATCATTAAAAAAATTCAGAAAATAATTTAAGTACTAAATAAGAAATAATATAATAAAAATAAAATAATAAAATTCGTGATTTATCTAACGCATAATAACGTTCATGAAGGAGCATGCTCTCAGGAGACATGGACAGAATATAAAGGACGGAAAGAGAAGCAACTATGCAGTAATGAAATAAAAATCTAGAAGACAGATAGAAGAATGAGGGAACAGTAAGGAGGGAAAGTGCCATAAACCTGCAGAGAAAGACGAGAAGTCAAACTAGTCAATTGACTATAATCACAACTATTTACAATTATTTGTATTTTATATTAGTTTTATTTTTACAATTATTATAATTATTTTAATTATTTACAATTGGTGTAAGGAGTAATGCACGAGTTTTTAATGCACATGTAAAGATTGATGACGGGTAGATGGCGGATAAGCAAGGGAAGAAAGCACTGTAACTCTGACCCCAGCGACTTTGTGGTTGTCTTGGTGACAAGGATGGTGTCCGGTCATCGGACCAAGAGCGGAGTAGTCTGGGATGTAAGGGAAGAGAAATAGTCCGGGCAGGTACTAAATATTGGATGACGATGCAAAAATAAATTGTTAACAATGGAAAATGTGTTTCTGTTGTTGTTTGCAGATCACGCAGCTGAAGATTGACAACAACCCGTTTGCTAAAGGTTTCCGTGACAACGGCATGGGACGAAAGTAAGTATTGACAACATGTCCGAGGGTGGTGCATAGGTTACCGCAAAAACTGAAGGATGTATGAAAGAAAGAATGTATTGGCATGAAAGTGTATGCGTGTGCGAGCGCGTGCGTGTATGTTTGTATGTTTTTATGATGTGTGTGCTAGTAAGAGAGAAGGTCGGGTAGTTGTAACTTTGGTTTCTGTGTTCTGTGTAGGGACCACAGGATGACAGCACTCAAGCGCACCGGGGACGAAATAGTTGGAGACACTGAGAAGTGTGAGTATTCTTCTTACAATCCTGCTAAAGGCTAACACTACTACAATAATATACTAATAATACTAAATAATAATACATGCACAACCCTTCACTTCCACTATATCTCCTGCTCTTCTCTAATCACTCCAAATACTATTACTCTCCACCACTGCTGTAATCCTGTTACAATACTAACTACTACAATCCTATACTAATAATAATACATAACTGCTGTAATGCTGTTACAATCCTACTAAACACTAACTACTACAATCCTATACTAATAATAATACATAGTCCTGCAAAACTCTACAATACTTCTATATCCTGCATTATTGTAACTGTTATAATCCTGCACTGCTCTCACTACTGTTACTCTCCACCACTGCTGTAATCCTGTTACAATCCTGCTAAACACTAACTACTACAATGCTATACTAATAATAATAATACATAGTCCTGCGAAACTAGACAATACTTGTATATCCTGCATTATTGTAACTGTTCTAATCCTGCACTGCTGTAACTACTGTTACTCTCCACCACTGCTGTAATGCTGTAACAATCCTGCACTACTGTCACCGTGTTACCAGTCGGCTGTAATGCCATGACACTGATGCACGTGTGTGACACTGTCACCAACCACACGTGTGGCCCTCTGCGTGTCCTCCGTGACGAGAGATGTCGCCGTGGTGGGGAGACGCCGAGCTCGCCGTGTGTGATGTGAAACACTGACTTGTTTAGTCTGTCCCCCCCATCACAGGATGGCACAGTGAGGAGGTAACACGACACCGGACCTTTCCGGCCTCCATTTGCGCCGCGTCTCGGCAGCTTCGAGTTAAGATGACGAGCTAAGCTCGAGCAGTAACCGGGTCATGATGTCACCTTTGTATAGAACGTCACAATTATTTATGACGCTGGACAGCCATAACGGTTCTTCATCGGCCGCTTTTAGTTTTATTTTTAGTTTGCATCCTTTTGTCCTCGCGTGTCAGGTGTCGGCGTGTAACAATTTCTGATTGCGTGGTAAAGCCCAGTGTTTTCTGTCTTCTTTCTTTCCTTTTTTTATTCTTTGTAATAAAACACTGATGATAACTAATGTTCCAAGCAAATTACTTCAGTAAATGATCATTAAGGTTTACTGTTTCAAAAAATGAACTGAGAAAGTAAAGACTGATTGAAGGAAAATGTTCCTGCCGTTATCCAATTGTCAGTTGAAGTTTAGCAAAAGTCTGGTTAAAACATATGCATGCTAAATCAAGAGAGAGAGAGTTGAGGAAGGGGGAGAGTTTTGTTAGGAAGGCACAGCCTGGCAGTTCACATCGCAATGGCATGTTGGGTCGACAGGCTGTGTTCCGATTTCTCCTCGCATTTTCCGACAAACCGAACGGTTTTGCCGAGGGTCTGAAGTTGCCGCCGACACCTTTGGCCACTTTTTTGCCCTCATCCTTGGGGACGAAGAAAGAGAGAGAAGAGAGCAGACTAAGAGTAAGGGGGGTAGTAGGGGTAGCGGCTGTGATGCGATTAGCCGTCTCCCACCTGAAATATTGATGAGACGCCAGTAATTAGATGAAGGGAGCGGGGCGTTGAAAGATGGCGGTTCAAATTTGACACCTCGCGTCCGCCTGTAAATTGCCTTAACTGCTGGATGGCACCTGTGAGGTCTTAAATTCCGTGTCTCTCGCCCTCTACCCCCCTCTCTCTTCCCCCCCCCCCCCCCATTTGTGCCCCCTTTTTACAACAAACTCCAACGTGGCTGGCTTGTACAGCTGGAAGTTCCAGCAAATCGTACATCGCCCTCTTTGCCCCGGCTTATTGAATTTCCTGCAACTATCGCCATGGCAACCGATTCAGGCTTCTTTCTTGATGATTTTGTTTCCGCCTGCATGCTTTCCTACGTGAACTCGTCCCCCACTTGCTTGTAGGAACGATTTCTGTTGAAGTGCTATGTTACCAACACATTTTGTTGACTATTCCCTTCAAGTTTTAATGCATGTGACAAGATGACAATGGATTTCTGATTAAGAAGACCATAATCGTGAGATGAATTCTAGAAATAAGCCAGGGGACGTAATGAGGATGTCTTATCACAAATATCGTTCACATGTCGTCTCACCAGTTGGAAGTGATGAGAGCTGTTGGTAGGTTTGTCCTTTGGGATATGGTGGATGTTCTGGTCAGGATCGATTCTCATTTAGGAGATGCAGTTGGTAATTTTTTTTAAATTAAAATTGGGGATTAAATGACTTTGCGATGTATTAAAATAAACTCGTAAATAGAAATACTCCGAAGACTGTAAGGTTTTTTTTGTTTTGTTTTTTTTTTTTTTTGGATGGAGGGAAGTGCGTGCAGAGGGACGAAGAGGAGGACCGATAGGCTCGCAGACGCCGGTTGTCACGATGAACTTAAGAATTAACACTTTACCTGACTCCGTCAGCCCGTCTTCGACCTGAGGGCGAGGCGGCCCTCTACAGATGACGCGGGAATAAATAGTTAAAGAAGCCTCATCTTCGTCACGGAAACAACGAGTTTTCGATGAGAGCTCCGATAGCCGCCTCCTGTATTTTTCATCCACCGACACCCATTCGTGCACAGTTATGCCCCTTGAGTAGAACTCTGGCACGGCAGGCGGTTGAAGGGAAAAAAGAAAAACGGGGAGGCAATCATTATAGAGATTGCAGGAGACGATCAGATAACCGGAAAAAGCAGACGAGAACAAGGACTTTAACTCGCGCTGCAACAAGATTCTTTCCCTTTTGTCGCCCCCTTCCTTTCCCTCTTGTAACAGGTTTTCCAGGTTCCGCTTCACTACCCCTGAGGGCTTTTATGACAGGACAGTCTGGACTTCAGTGATAATCTCAAGTTATTATATATAAAATAAATTTGAAAAAAAAATTACTAATGAAAGAATCAACAACAAAATCTGTTTTTTTTTTAATCAAAAAAATAGCTTGGGGTTTCTTCAGAAAGGTAGTTGACTCCAATCAAAACGCTCCACGCAAAGGTATTTAACGAAAATGTTGAGTTACTTTTTTTAAACATGACCATCTGCATGTTTGCTGCAGCGGATGCAATCAAACGACTGAAAGCCAGCGATGACAGCACGGACAGACCGCAGATGAAACTCAAGACTTCACCGTCTGGACTCTCCGGACACCTCGTCAAAGAGGAGCCTCGGGACTCCAGGGCGGACAACTCGGAATCAGCCTCGCAGTCTCCAGATTTGTCGCCCCACTGCGGCACCGCGGGCCTGCAGTCCAAGACCTCGACAGACCTGGGACCGCTCGGCGACAAACGAGGCTCCACGCACAGTCCTTCCATCTCCGCCAGCTCGGCATCTTCACCCACCCAATGCCAGTTCGCCGGCGTGGGCGTCGGTGTCCCCTTCTCTCAGTCCTGCGCCCTGGGTGGCGGCATCGCGGGCGGCGGCGGTAGCGGCAGTGGCGGAGGTGCGTCAGGCGAGGGACAGGTGTACTACCCGCACCACCCTGGAGTCGGGAGGATGTCCTCCTCCTTCCTCCCTGTCTCTTCTGCGTCCATGAGCGGCTCCCCGCTTCTGCACACGTCCATGAACCCCTTACACTCCTCCCAATCCGCTGCCCCCTGCCGCTTGACGGGACAGTCCGCGGGGGGACTTCCAGACTGCTCTTCCTTGCGCCAGGCTTCCGCGCTCTCCTCCTCCACGACATACGGGGGATTGCGCGCCGGTGGCAGTCAGGCTCCTCATCCTTCTCTCTCTTCCTGCACGTACATGCAGACACCGCAGCCGTACGCCGCGCACCTGACGTCCAACATGCACATGATGAACATGAACTTCTCGGGTCACATGGCCTGACGCCAGATGGGCCGCGAAGTCAAAGTTCGCAACGATCCAGGCCTCTACGACGTCTGATCTCGAGGCACGACAAAGGCAAGAAGAACTTTCCATGGAGTTCTAAACCAGTGGAAGCATGATTGTAGCTTCTCTGGTACGAATCTCGCCGAATCCCGGAAACGGACATATTTGCAAGTCTGCGCGGAAACAGTTTCTTATGCTGCGTGTGTATTTGTCGCGACCGTGAAGGACAGAGCGAGGAAAAGCCTTTGAAAAAAAGAAGGCTGAAGAGACGGTATTAAAAAAGTCGAACTTGGTGATTGTCATTGGATATCGGGGACAAGCCTTTTCTGGCGCCATCGAGACTTGGCGGGGGTCCGCGGTGACGCTGCTGATACCACCAGGTCGCCCTCGCTGCTGTCGTCAGGAATGTATCGTAGTTGTAGACACTCGGACTCAGACAGTAGTGCGCGTGCCTAAGCAATCAAAGTGTTGAACTGTATGACAAAGAATTTTCTCTGCGCGAAAATCCGTTTTACTGACTAGACAGAACAGACACCTGGGGGATCCCCGACCGTTTTCCTCCTCATACCATTTTCCGAACATTTCTTGAGGTGCTATTGTTTGACAAGGTGTATGTCTTTAATATTTGAGACACAGTAAAAAGAGAGTGATTGTCCGAAATCATTTTCTTTGTGAACGTGTTTAAAAAAACCCAAACAAACAAACGAACAAAGAGGAATTTAAAATTGTGAAAACGCGCAATACAACACACTTACACGTCTGTTGATGCCTCCTCTTCAGCTGCTAAAGAACAAGCTTACGACATGTTTTATTACTCTGTCTTTGCAAAACCGCCATGTTTACCGTTTTACTTACATTCTAACCTGTCTGACATTATTACCTGGAAAGAAAATAGTGAAACTGGTAGTACGGTGCGATGAAAAAGACAGTTTTCCCTCTTTCTGAGAGAGGAAAAAAAATTGGTGTTTATTGTCTCACAGGACTGAAGAGTCCACAGAGGAAACCTAACTCAGGAGTTACCGGTCATCAAAAACGACACTGTTCTTTATTTACAGCAAGTGTTGTGTTGATGGACAGAAGAGAACTGATGTTTGTTTATCTCGGGTAGACTCAGCTCTTGATGTCCGACATGATCGCCTCGTGACCTGACCGACGGTTGGAAGAGAACAGATGGAGCCTGCTTTTCTGACAGAATATTGTTTGTCTAACTGTCAATACTTTTTACATTCTGGAAATCAGCGAGTGATGTTTTGACCTCAGCAAAGAGGAATTCTGGGAAAGAAAATGGCGCCCGGAAGCAGTTCTCTGACAGCAGTGTGTGTGTCTTCTGCCTCCCCGGGGCAGTTACACGAGGTGGTGGACGTGTTGTAGAAGTGAACAAATACACAACAATGTTACAGTGAACGGCTTTTGACATCTCCCGACGAGATGTGAACAAACAAATGAACGAGGTCGTTGTGAGAGACATGGCCGTGTGAAGGCCAACATCTTTGTGACCGTTCGTCCTCCCAAAGTCGAGCATCTTCTTCAGTTTAAACACTCGCTGACATCTCGGATCCAGTTTCATTCCCAGGAATCACAAGGAATCCATGACTACCGTTTGTAAGGTGCGAAAACAAACCCTCGGTTTTATGTTGATAGTCACAAAGGTTCCGGATTTCAGATTATGATCTGTGATTATGGTTTTAAGCATATCTGAATATGTTTGCTTGCAGTTCGATGATTTTAAACCAAACATCACAGATAATGTGGATTTTAAAAACAGAACATAGTCTGTTTTGCTCAAGTAGTAGAGAATTTGGACAGTTTGAAGATATCTCAGTAATTTTGCTAGAAATGTACTCAAAACCTTTCTGTAGAAGTTAACATAACTGGCAACATTCCACTCGTTATTTTGAAACATTCCAAGAAACATGTTCGGGGCTAGCTTTGAACCCGAGAACTAGTTGCTTGGAACGACTATGTCTGTTTTTGAAACTTTAGGAGAAATTTGCTAGTCAAATACAAATAAAGCATTGAGGATAAGAGCAAGACATTTTCCGATGACGTTTATCATTTACAGTATAACCGCCACTTATTTTTAACTGGAGTTAGATTGTTAACATTAGGATAGACAAAAATAAAAATAAATTTTACATCGGATTGTTCTGGAACTTTTCACATTGCCACAACAATCTGCAAAGTTGTATAAATAATTATTTTCAAAATTATCTTACATTTACAGATGGATGCACAAGTAAGTTATCTCTACTTACAATTTTAATGTTGTTCTTAAATAGTATGTTACAACGAAATTTTCATTGATAGAAAAACAGAGCAAAACTAAAAAAAACTTCACTATATTAGGGTTAGACGGGAAGGAAGATGTTTAAAAAGAAATAAAGTTCCCCAAATATTTAACAATACAGATGTAAATGAAAAGGATTGAGCTCTGCAAATGTTAAATCCACTTTTTGTGTTACCTCCAGTTTTAACATGAATCATTTGTATGTATGAAGAGAACATTTTTATGGAACGAATTTTGGACACGTTTTTCTTTGCATTGTGTGTCTGTTCTCTAGCATATCCTTCTCCACATGTCTTCACCACCTGTTGTTTCTAGGATGCACCATTATGTACTTTGTGTCTTCTTCTCACCTTCTGTGTATCTGGGTAAAAATGATATTGGGGGAATAAACGAGACTCGAACCTCACTGAAATCAGACAAAAGAATAATAATGGTTTTCATTTTGAATCTGTTGAATTAGTTGCAGTGCTCTCCTATCAATCAAATTAAAACTTTCTTATAGAAACTACATTTTGGAGTTGTGTGTGTGTGTGAGAGGATGTTTTGAAGCCGTTTGGCGATTGCAGGTGAATTAGAAATATTACCCAGGGTGCAAGTGTACATCTCCTGTGGGAATGATGGAGGAGAGATGGAGTGTTGTGGTATTTTATAAAAGATCCTATTAAAATTTCCACATTGCTACACTACCAAGAAAATAAGCTTCGTTCGAAAACAGGCTGTTGGGTGAAAACTGTCGTCTGCCGAACTGTCTCGAAGGACCTCGCGAACAAAACGGTTATCATCGAGCGCTACGTCACTTAGATGGCAGATATATATAGCTTGGTTCAATAAATAAAAATAAAAAAATATAAAAATGTGTTTTATTCATTCTAGGCTTCGGTGAGTAGGTACATGATCGTAAACAAAGACGCGAGAGTCGGGAGGAAAACATCTCTATTGATATTGTTATATATTCAAAAACATTTCATCGACGTATTTCTACAGTAGTTTAGGAAAAAAAATAATAAAGCCAATTAAATTTTCTATTTTCGGTTAATGATAGCTTTCGGTTAATGATAGCTCTCGGTTAAGGCAAAATTAAAATAGTTTCTTGATGTATAATATATAGAGAGATCAACATTCGTCAGGGTGAATTGATAAAGCACAAAATAGACGATGGAATGTAAATATAAATAATTGCACAAAGGCAAAACAAAAAACAAATCCATCTCTGTTCCAGTTTCTTTTGGCTGCTTTGTGCATGTCTTGTTGACATTAAAATTAATCTATACAAATAAAAGATGTTGTAAGTAGAATTATATCTATTTTGCTTTATATCTAAAGAATTGGAAAAATAATTATATTGTGAACGTCTAGGTGTGATTTATTAAAACAGTTTTTGATTTTAGACAGTGTTGTCACGAATTTATACAAATAAAAGTCTGCACTAAGTCACAATCTAATCATCCTTTTTTTTTAAAAAAAGGACACAAATATTTTTTAGTCTAATATTCTGAGATTTAAAAAATATTTTCAAAGTGCAGATGATATGATTACATTTAAAGAGATGTTGCTTCCACTTGAATTACATCAACATTGCCAATCAGCTTACCACACATCTGTTACACATTTGATTTCTTCATGTAGAATTCTTTGTGATTCCTAATAACATTCTACATTTTTTGAACCAACATTATTTTTGAAGAAAAAAACTATTTAGAATTTTTAGATGATTGGATGAGCCATGACAGCGTGTACTGTTCACGAACAGACAACACAAAATTAAACATATATATAAACAAAAAGATTTTGAACAAAAGGCTGTATAGCTTGAGACCTGTTAAAATGTTTTCAAAGGCAATACATTTTCTCGTTAGATTAATTAATGCCTCCTTCTAAATTAGCCATAATTTAAAGGTTAGTGGTGCAGCTCTGTAATCGCTCCCCGATGGATATACAAACATTATTTACCTGCCGCCTCCCATGGCAGGACATAGTCTCCCTCTCCCTTTCAGTACAAAGTGATTTCTCCCAGTATTTTAAGTCTGAGGTAAGTGAAAGACTTTATTGTCAAATTTTTTTAACTTGTTTGTCCTGTATCGATTCTCCCTTCTATTCCTGTTCACTCAATAATGCGATCACTTGTAAAAACTATATTTAGAGATTGTTTGTCAACTAAAGTGTGTATCCGTTAACTCCTTCTATCACTTCATGTCTCCTCCACTTATTTGTATATTCGCACCCTCTGTGGTGTGAGATGTTGCCAGCGGTGTCGGCAATTAGAGAATTAGACAAGTTAAACAGCGGGCCTGGGCCTGAGAGACCCTGACACTTGGCTGAGTGCTCACTGACCAGTGTGTCTGCTGTTCACATCGTCTGTACACTGGACGACTGCAAGCCAGGGGTAGGCAAAATGGAAGGAGAAAATCGCGAGTGGAGCAATGTGCTTGTCAATGGGATTTATCTATTATAAAGACATGTGTGCACTCCAGCGCTTGATATCAACAATTAAAAAAAAAAAACAACTTTAAAAGGAATCATGAATAAAAAGAAAAAAGTTGTAGGAAAAGCAGACAGAATGAAGCAAGGGTACAATTAAATATACAAGGAAATAAAATAAAAATGAAAGAAAAATGTTGTAGTTCACCGGCAATATTTGTTATGGTTGTAAAGCCAGTTTTTGATATATCTTTATTTATGTATGTATATGCACAGAGGATGACGAGCTTTTCGCTATCATCATCCACTCAGTGCAAAGGTACTGGTGGTGTGGCTACAGATGTACTTCCTTGACACTGCACCTGTGGCACGCAGTGAGCTTCCAAGCTGCTGATGCATGTGCTGTCCAAGTACATCTTCCTCCAAGTTTTTTTTCCCCTCGTAATATCCGATGGAGAGTAGACTCCAACGGTCTTTGTCAGGAGCTGAGAAAGTAAGCTTTATCACCAGGACCGTCACCTTATTTATCAGGCAATTATGCAGCCGGGATGGCTAAGAATTTATTTGGTTGGCGATGAACTGGGGGGAACGACAGATCGAAATAGAGTCCTTGGCGAGGTGAGCAGGCGAGAGGGTGGAACTGTGGTGCGCATGGCGCCTGTTGTGGCTCGGGTTACGTCCTGTCGCAGTTTGCGTGTGTCGCCCCACACCTGCCTGCTTCCCTCCCTCTCTCTCTCCTCATCCCCCAACCTCAAGTGAACGCTCCTAGCAACAACTAACAGGCAGGAGGTTTGTTCAGACTGCGCAGACTAGTGTATATGTAACAGCTACCAGGTGAGAGTGTATGTACCAACTCTACCGAAGTTCATCTCGAACTTCGTCTGTAGTGATAGTCTCGTTAGTAAGTTGGTTTTTTTTTAAGGTAAATTACTTTCGGTTTTGGGTTTTTATTTATAAACATACACACATAATAATGCATGGACATGAACACATATGCAGATACACACACATTATCATCTTCCCTCCCCCGCACCGCGCATCTCACGTTGTCCTCCCCCTCACATCACCATTTCCCTCTCTCTCCAATTTTGTTGCCATGCCAATTAAGAACAAAGACCAGTTACTCAGAAAATAAATCTTTACAAACAAGTCCAGCCAAGGAAGCCAAAATATTCTCTCAAGAACCCCAACGATGGGCCCAAATTTCAGAACAGAAAAAATTAATTAGGGTGGTTCTGTCTCCTTAACCCAGTATCTCCTACCCCACCCCCCTACCCGACCACATACCCTTTTAAGCTTCCGTGTGGATGGAGGACGCGGCGGTGGCTGTGCCGCTCGCACACCGCGCGGCAGGCTATATATCACTGGGCTGTCGGCCAGGCGACACCGCCGCGTCGCCAATGGAAATGACCGGCGCTTGTCGGTGCTAGCGGTTGCGCGAGTGCATGTCGCCACACGGCATGCAAATCAGCGCCATGCCGGGTGACGTGTGGCAGTTAGGATGGTAGCGGTCTGCCAGTCTGTTGTAGGTGTGTACTGCGGGTGTGCAAACAGCCAAACGTTGGGTGTTTGTGTACTTTTGTAGGTATTCATATGGGAGGGTGTATGTCTGTGTGTATGTATGTGCGTGTGCATGAATGAAAGTGTATAATATGTTCGGGTACATGTGTATAAGAGTTTGTATGCACGTGCGTGTGTGTGTCTATATATTTGTGTAGACTGTTGAGCAAGTGTGGTGCGTGTGCGTGCGTCTGAGAACGTATGTTTGTGCGTGTGCGTCTAAGTGTAATTTTTGTGTGTGCACGCGTGCGTATATCTGTGTGTGTGTGAGAGAGAGAGATAGCTTCTATGTTAGCGAAACATTTTTTCAAAAATCCTTGGTAAATGTTTAAATTGTTGTGCTTTTTTTGTGAGAAGCGCACGCGGATTTCACTTATTCGTCACGGAGGAACGTAACCGTTGAGCATGTGACCAATCAGTGAGCGGACATTAGTCACGGAACCTAGGGTCATGACCTCTTTCCAAAAGTTAGAGGAAAACTGCGATGTCTCGTGAGACATATTTTTTGTTCATGTTTTAGGACTCAGTATCTTTAAATGGGATGAACTTATACATCTTAAAATAATTAAAATAATTGTGCACTGGAGAGAGAGTAGTGGAATATACGAAGATCTACCCACGAACGTTCGGTGCCATCCATATTCGCCAGGATAGTCAACAGTTAGCACATCATCACCAAATTATAGTCACCATCAGGTGTGATTATTCGGCTTGGCAAAATTTTTAAAAAAATTGTGAGGGAACGTCTCTTGGAAAAATGTATTTCGTTAATTAAATAAAAAGCACTGAGGGTTGTACTAGTTGCAAAACTACAGTGATCACCCTGAACCACTTGCAGTTCAGCAACAAAGCATTCCATCACGAATGTACAGTTAAAGGGGAAAGACACGTAAAAAGCTGCTTTGGGGACATTTAAGTCTTTCAAAGAAGTAAAACTCATGTTTTATGAGTTTTCATGGTCTGCAGTAAACACACGGGCAGTCAACTTTTCTTCCCCCTTATAAAGCCTTTTGAGCAAAATTATTTGATGCTGGAAATGTAACACCAACTGTTGACAGACTGATGAACGAGCGCAGCAGACGATAAGCCGGTAAGAAATGGAAAAATTTTATGAGGAAAGTGTCGAACACCCTGTTCGTCTGTCAGCAGCTAAAGCCAAGATCCAGGACCGATGGTTGGTGTCTCATAAATTTAAAGTTATATGTTCAGTTTGACTGCACACGCACGAAATACGAGAAGCTTTAAATAATTGCCCTTAGAGTCAGCCCACAAGGTTTTTTTTTCTTTTAAGTTGAAGAGTATAAAGCTTCTTTTGTTGGTATTTAACATCCTGCCATGTAGGAGCTAAACAAGCACAGCTGCAAACCAATACAGTGTGAAAAAACCCCAACAAACTAACAAAAAAACCCAACCAAACAAATAAAAACACCAAACATAAAACAACAAACAAAAACACCAAAAAAAAAAAAACCAAAACAACCAACAACAGCAAAACCTACCAGAGGATACGGCGACTTTTTAATTGGTTGAATAATGTATTTACATGTAGTACATTTTGTCTTTACAAAAATTTTGTTTTTACGAATATTCATTGTTTGTTTATAAACGGAAATGTTCCAAGTACACAATACTAGTTCACAATTTGACTTGGTGTATTACGAGGCCACAATCTGTATTAATAATGTTTTGACACTACAACCCAGTCTTGGCTAGACTCTCACCTAAGAGAAATGAGTTTGGGAGATTTTTTTTTTTTTTTAGTTTCAAGTTTTAGTCCAGTATCCTAGGTAACCAATCTTACTCATTCCCTCTCTCAATTTCCCTTCTTCTATAAAATAGCATGCTATGTCTCTATTTTTCTCCATATAAAACACACTGCTGCTGCTGCTGCTGCTGCTGCTGCTGCTGCTGCTGCTGCTGCTGATGATGATGATGATGATGATGATGATGAAACAACTGAAAGATTTTTTTTTAAAAAAGCAATAAAGTTATATTGCGCTGAGGAAACATTTTTTTGGTAAAAGCAGACATCACCTCTCGACATATTTTCTCACCTGTGCAGCTGACATTTTCTTGCCTGACACCTGGCTGTCGACATTTGCTCTGAGTAAGTGCTAACGGCGTCAGCGCCCATTGTCTATAAAAGGCCAAATTTGCGCCATCTGGCGACAACAGCATAAACAAAATATTTAAAAAAAATTAAGCTGAGAATCGAAACGCTAAACGCTGTTGTGTGCCTGAATTTTTTTTTTTACCAGCGACTGGTAGAAAAAATGTTCCTGGGGGGAAAATAAGATTATATTGAACCGTGAGGACGATTTCAGACTTTCAGAAAACACTTCTCGACTCTTAGGATTATATCAGACTGTCAGATGAGCGGAATTCTCTGTCTCTCTGTCTTAGTCTCTGTCTCTCTCTCTCTCACACACACAGAGTTTTGGTTTGTTTGGCAGGTGGTGATGGTGTGAATGGTATTGTGAGGCGGGTAAAGATTGGTACTAATCACTTACAGACCTACCCAATCGATCCGAGTTATTAACAGATACTGGTAGGCAGAGATAATATAAACATATTCTGTACGTTTCATCGCCCAAAACACAGCGGTTTATTTATCATTTAATTTCCAAGTTGACGATTTGCACCTGTGGTCAGCAAGTCCCGGGAAATCTCGCTTCCTCTCCCGCGAATAACGTGCTACGTCAGCATAGGTGAGGCCCATGCTGTCTCGGTAAGATTAATGATGAAATGGCGAAGCAATACATCGAGTTCATCGGATGATCATCTAGCCTCGAAGATTAGTATTAAACCTGATGATTGTGAAGGTTCAAAACCCCAAACACGATATGCTCAGGCAGCAGGCGACGATAAACGAATTCATCCTACGATGATACCACATCGCTGATGTTCATCAACTTTTTAAAACTTAGGTGATCATTATAATTATCATGTTTCTCGATTTACTTAGGTACTATTACAAAGTAAAAATTTACCGTTGGGACCGATTTTCATTTTTAAACGGCACAGTTCCGTTAATCATCGTCAACAATTATTGGTGTAAACAACTTTTTACACCCAAACACCAAACACCTCTGTCAAAACGACCAACTGAATACATCTGGAAAAGCTAAACACATATAACCTCTTCATTGCACTAAACTATACTGTGGGTAATTCTTTCATTACCTGAATTACCTTTCTATAACACTACGCCATGTTCTGGACAAATTTTAGAGCAGAAAGAACATTCCAGGTTTATTTCTTCACAACATTATGATGTTATTAAATATTAACATTTCCTTTTCAAAATCAGAACTGCAAATAGTACTTCATAGTAAGTAAGGTGTTTGTTTTCCCGTCTGGGCCTTATCAACATTTAAAAGATTTCTATGGTTATTAATAGATGTTCACATTTTTTTGGTCTCTTCCCACGCTGTGTGTGTGTAAGTATGCTTGAATGAGTGTGAACGTGTCTTATATATATATACCTGTGTTTGTGTACGTGGGTATTTCCTTTTTCTCTCTTCCCTTCCCCCTGAATTTATAATGAAAGTAACCCCCTGGATTTTATCTCTCAGCGACCGGTAACCGAATAGCTTTGAACACAGACGTCAGTCTAGGGCCGAGGAGAAGAAGAGATGAGACTCAAACTGTCCAGAAATCCCCTTTTTTTATCCTCCAGCCGAGACAAACCTGTGCCTGCCCCACGGCACAGTCACCTGGGGTGGTCCTGTGGGGAGCGACGATAAAAGAGCCGTAAATATGGCGGAGGCGGTCATTTAAACGGGTGTAAAACGGGTGTAAAGGAGCGCACAACGCCTGTGTGTCAGTCTGCCACCCAAGATCCAGCCGTGCGCTAGAAACAGGGTGTCGAGAAATTAGCTCTAGAGTTACCCGCCCCTTCTCGCCCACCCCTGGGTAGGTAGGTAGGTACCTAGAGGAATAGCTGCGTCTTGTCTTACAGCAGACATCATTGTCTGGCAGAATGTATTTCCTGCAGTAAGCCGTTATACCAACTGATCACTTCTGGAATGCAAAATATTTTTTCACTTTTTTCCTGTTTTTTCCCCCGTCTCTTGTTTTACAATCCATTCTTTGTAATAGTAATTTATCACTATAATAAACAAAATAAATAATGCAACCATTTTATCCAAACCTTTACAATAAATTACAAAATACCGCATTTACAGAAACGGTCTGGGTGGGTTGAACAACCGTTCTCATCTTACAATGCTTCTAAACATGACTCAGCCCTGCAGACACATGATCAAGTAAACGTTTACATCCGGTAAAGATGGCGTCAAACGTTTTATTTGGTAAAAAAGTTTACAGATATAAACAAGACACTCAAGGTTTATATTTGTAAATATTTGTTGAGAAGGCGCTAACTTTATTTATTGAAGAGGCGCTAAACGTTTACATATGTAAAGAAGGTGCTAGACGTTTACATTTATACAGAAGGTGATAAATATTTCTATCTGTGTGTTGTTGTTTTTTTTTTTTGTTTTTTTTTTAAAGGCGTTAGACGCTTCTTGCGTTTCGATTACCATTCATTCAGCTTTCACAACACAGCTCTCAGACGGTAGACAAAGATGTCGGTATATTTTTGGGTGTAATGGGGTTCAAGGGTTAGAAGAAGAAGGAAAGACTTTGTCTGAGTTCTTGATGGAGTCGAAATTAATGCCGGAGCTCAACGCCTACCTGCAGTAACATTTTTTTCAAAGTTTTTAAGCTATGTTCTTTTTTTTTTACTGGGTATTAATTGGCTTGCCACTGTTTTCAACTGGAGACTAATTTAGCCTGCCAGTATCTTTGACTGAACATTAATTTGGCTTCTCAGTATTTTTGATTGGATGCTAATTTGGTTTGCTAGCATTTTCGCTGGGTATTTATTTTCTAGTATATTTTACTGAATAATAATTGACTTTTCCAGTATTTTTCCATGCGATTGTTGTGAGACTACTTTTCCTATATACACAGCATTGCTCATCTGACCCAGTCGTCCACAAAGCAGTTTAAATATTTTTCATAATATATTTCCTCCGACTCAACAAAATGTTTCATCTGACCTCACAACAATATTCCGCTTGTCCACAAAACTTGTTTCGTGTGTATCTGTCTCCGGAACAATTCCTTTTTTCCTCTTTACCCGGTAAATTCCTCCCCCACTTTTTGACCACAACATACACAAATGATGTTAGAAGTAGAAGGCAATATTAACAAACACCAACCAGTGGACTGAGAGCGGATTCAGACATTAAATTATGGCTTCTGAACTATGCACGTGTTTATTTTTGTATTTAAAGAATGATTTCATACTGCTCAACAATAAATTATCAAAAAAAAAAAAAAA
>SRHC01001146.1:67803-84105 GCA_004794325.1 Pomacea maculata
AAAAAAAAAAAAAAAAACCAAACAAACAACAACAAAAAAACAAAACAAAACAAAACAAAACAGTTATTTCGCTTATTTGCGAATAAAGTTAAGATTTGAAAAAAAAAAAAAAAATTAGTGGATGCGGCTTATGTACAGGTGTGCTCAAGAGACCGAAATTTACGGTGTACTTGATTATTTCTTAATACTTAAAAAAAAAATAAAAATCCTAGACTTTCTTAATTCAGTCTCCATGGAGACCTCCTCAACTTGTGATGACCCACTTCCCGTTGTACTTTGACTGTCCCCAGGCCGCTTTTGATGTTGTCTTTCAATTAAATGGTGTTAACTGCTCGCTTAATTAATACCTAGCGAGCTGCTCTGCAGGCCTATGATCAGCCTATTGGCTTGTAGTGTACACCTGTCCACAATAGACTCACGTGTCGCACCTGTACCCATGAAGCCACACGATCGCGCTCTCCATCACGTCAGGTAATCTCAGTTACCCGGATTTTCTTACCCGTAAAGTGAGATCAAAGAGTTGTCGGCGCCAGGAGGGTGCCGTGGTTCCGACACACCGCCGACGAACAGGAAATGGGGCGTGGACACACGAAGGGTTGATTGACAGGGGAGGGAGAGGTAAAGTTTGTGGTAGGGGGGATATCAAGAACGATATTAGATCATTCTTGTACAAACACGCGCTCGCACGCGTAAACTGCACGAGCCTTGCACGCTTCAACACAAACACAAACTTGTAGATGCGGGTGGGTAAATGAACACAACACCAGGGGTACGTTCGCTGCCATCCTCCATCAAACTCTTTGTCTTTTGAGACACAGGTGACCCCGGGGTCTTCCTCCCAAACATCGTTCTACAGTTCGAGAGTTTGCAAACTCCCGGCATGCAATCCTTTGAGCTGCTCAAGACCCATCCCCCAACTACTCCCTACCCGACTCCCATCACCACCAACTCTTCATGCCTCTCTGTTCTCTCGGTCCGGCAACCCTATCGCCCACGTGACCGCGTTTAAGGGGTTAATGGTCCGTGAGATTAGTTTGAGTCACCGAGACTGGCTGACAGCGAGGGATGGAAGTTTCCACTGTTTGTCTCCTGTTGACCTCAGCCCTGCTCCGTTTTCCGCTTCTGCGGCTTTATGGCAATGTCATCAGAGGTGTGACATTTTCGCTACCATGTATGCCGGGTACTCCTTCGAAAAAATGTCTGTGTGTCGACATGCATGCATCTCGGCCGTCCCCTTCCTCCCGTCATTGAGTGATGAGGAGAACCATGGAAGACAGACTAAAAGATTGTGTATGTATGAGCTGACCGCCCGACTGGAAGACTGTGATAGTGCAGACGACATCGACATGTTTCCACACACTCAGAGACGCACCCAGAAGAAAGACAGTTAACCAGATGCCAACAAATATGTGGTTTAAGATCCATCCTGACAAAGCCATGGAGAACCAAGGTCTAGAGAAGGCTCAGAGGCTTCGAAGGAAGACATCTCCGTCGAATAATTAGAATTCACTGGGAACAGTGAGTCACGAGAATAAAAATAAGCAGATGCACAGACGTCAACAACATGAGGGGGAAGGGGTAGTGAAACAGAACGGGGTAGAGGTGACTGATCCACGTCCTGCAGATGGCCAAAACCAGGCATCCATACGTTGTCCTCGGGTGGACACCACCAGGAGGAGGAACGAGATGCAGGCCACTGGATACGTGGCGACGAACTGTCGATGAGAAGATGGAAGCAACAGGCAAGGTCAGGTCAGGTCAGTCCCATGCCCGGTCCGGGCGTAGGGGGGACCGTCCGGCAGCAGCAACAGACAGAAGTTTCCACCCGGTCCTGCCTTGAGCAGATGAGAGCAGGTCTGGCATCTCGCGTTCGGTCCATTCTTTGATGTTGGTGACCCAGCTTTTCCTCGGACGACCACGACGACGGCTCCCTTCGAGGGTTCCTTGTAGGATTGTCTTGGACAGGGTGTTGTGGCGGGTGACGTGACCGAACCAGGCGAGCTTGCGCCGCTTCACTGTTGCCAGAAGGGGTTCATGGGGGCCCACGAGGGAGGTCACGGTGCTCCGTACGTATTCGTTGGTCTTGTGTTCGCGGTACGAGATGCGGAGCAGCTTTCTCAAGCACTTGTTCTCAAAGGCCTGGAGTTTCTTTTCCGTTTGCGGCAAGCAGCGTCCAAGTCTCGCAGCCGTAGAGAAGGATTGACATCACGAGGGACTTGTACAGCCTGTGCTTGGTACTGAAGCTGATTGAGTTGCTCCGCCAGATCCTGTCCAGCCTGGACATTGCGGATGTTGCCATACCAATCCTGATACGGATCTCTGCTGTACAGCAACCATCTCTAGTCAGGGTGGCACCCAAGTACTTGAAGCTGTTGACCTCCTCCAGTTTCTGGCCGTTCATGACGATGTTGCTCCTGCTGTCGTTGGTGGAAATAATCATCACTTTGCTTTTTTCTGAGCTTATTTCCATGCCATAGGCCCCCTCTCGCCTGGAGAGTCTGTCTGTCAAATCCTGAAGTTCGTTATTGCTGCCTGCCATGAGGTCAATGTCATCTGCAAAGCGGAGGTTGCACAGGGGTCTGCCACCAATGGAGATTGAGGTAAGGTGGTCGTGGAGGGTTTCTTGCATGATTTTCTCAAGGAAGATGTTAAAAAGGATGGGAGAGAGTAGACATCCTTGACGGACCCCAATCGTCATCTCGAAGACCTGGCAAGACCTGCGACAAAATCGGCTGACTCGCCCCTGGGTCGAGATGGCTGGAAGAGATTTGTTGGCACATTATGCTCCAGCTGGAAGAAAGAGATGCATGCCACTGGGTACTCCGTCTCAACCGCTATTTCCTCTTGCAGCAGCCAGCCACATTTTCGGGAAAAAGGACAAGGACAGTTTTTATAAGGACTACGGTGACATTCCAGGACTACGTGATCAAGGTCACAAAACTGAAACATTTCTGTTTGGACTTTGTTTTCAGGAGCGGGAAGGAGAGACAAGCGTGAAACCCGCAACTGATGGCAGAACCTGATGCTATGGAAACGACCATAAACAATGCCTCCCACTTCAAAGTGCTTCCAATTCACGGACAGGTTGGTTGGCGAGCTTTTAAGTGCGTTACGTGGAACGTGCAGCAGACGTATGCTTGTAAAGCCAGGCTTTCGCCAAGTTCCTGCGCAGTATTCATGACCTCTCACCCCTGCTGATCTCTACTGTTTTCAGATAATACGTTTTTGTCAGATTTATGTGCAGTCTTGTTTAATGCACCGGGGAAAAATAACTCAGTACAGGGATGGCTAAATGAGGGATATGATGGGGTCCAGTTAGTTTTTGTCACAGTCGGGAGATAGATTATGTCGAGTGCGAGGGTAGATATGGTGATGGACAGACTGAAAGATCAAAATATTTTATCAGTACATTCGGAATAAATAAAAGAAAGAATCAAAAAAATAAATAAATAAATAAATAAAATAAAAATAAACAAAAAATACACATCTTACAGTTTCAGACATGAAAAACGTAGTTAATGTTTAAAACAAGCTATAAAGCTTATACTATCAGCATCCAAAACCGTACTTTGAGATATTTTAGGACCGTTCGGTGTTTAGAAGTATTTTGTGCCGTTTGTAATGACCACCAATCTTCACAAATATTTTAAGTCTTATTATTATATTTAATATGCTCAAAACCAATAATTTCCATTTTATTAATGAGACAGGTATTTCCTACGCTCAATACACTGTTTATGTTTAATATCATTGACTATCCTGTTCTAAAACTTTGAGAAGTTCACACGAAGTGGCTGGAGCAGCGCAAGGTCGAGCAGTTAAACTGTAGATTATGCACTAACCGCGCCATGAAGTAATTAAAAGCACACCTCGCACTCATGATCACATGACTCCGAGTACACTAGTTTGTCAGCTTTGACACATTAAGTCTGATGTATTGTCCGGGTGGTGTAACTTTAACCGGGTGGTCACGACTAACAGTCGTTAACAGTACCGACACCATTCGCACAACAGACAGACAACACAAAGGACGGATATCAGCGGCGATGGTGATTGTGCAGATTGCCACTTATTTTATGACGATTTGGAGGCTAAGGTCTTGGTCTGCGAAGGCCTCTTTTGTTTGGTCTGTGAGAAGACTTCTGTAATCTTCACATGTGAATGTCAACGCGATTGTTTTAAAATGTCTTCCTGTTCTTTCAGAATTCTGCTTGAAATTATTCCATTGAAATAATCGTGCTCTCCCTTCCATTTAACACACACACACACACAGAGAGGGAGAGAGGGAGAGAGGGAGGGAGCTGCGCCTCTTTTCAAATGGAACTCGTCTTACATCGCGCGTGATTTCTAAGACCGCAAACAATTTTCTTTACAGTCGTATAGATGTACATAATTTATTTATTGATTCATTGCACACATATATAAACTATTTATTCATTTACTTATTGGTGTTTCTTTGCAAAAGATTTTGACGAAGCTCCTGGACCGTTTGAACAACACCAGGTCTGAACCAGGGTTAGGGTTAGTACAGTAATTTGTAATTAAAGGTTGCTAATTTGGCCGTACCACAGACGGCGGTGCACTCAGTTTTCAGAAAATATTTCACATATAAGTCTTTGGATTTAACGTTAAAAATACAGTTATTAAAATCATAAATCTTCACTTGTGCTATTTACTGTATATAAACTGGGCCATGTCATTACTTTCTTTCTTAACCTTCTTTGAATGCCGAAGGTCAGACAAGGACTGAAGAACATTCTGGAACGTGTGTTTTGCTTGTTTGAATTGAGAGTTGAGATCATGCTTGTTCTTGCAACACATTTACCAAATCTGTGCATCCGTGTCTTCACAAGAGATAATTCGACCTGCCGTGTCTGTTATCTCCGCTCGCCCGGTGGACCCACAAACGCTAATCTATCTCTCACAAGTGATAGGGAGCAGTCAAAATGTCTGAATACCAGCCATAAAATTGGATCGTCTTCATCTTTTGTGTTTGTGCGTGGCTAACGGGGCGGCGGGAGATCTCTAAATCATAATCGATGGTTAAACTGATAATCATCCACTTTTTAAAACTTGATGTCATCGTACCGTGTGAGCGCGGCCTTAGACCTGACAATGTCAGTCCGAAACACAAGAAACTTCATGTGTCCGTCAGTAAGGCAAACACGTATTTGCTTCGTGGGTTATGTGTTTATTACCAAGGCTGTTGTCTAGGCCCCAACACCTGTGTCAGGTGATTGGAGGACCAGGTGCAGAGAAAGGGTCATCTCTCTAGTTTGAACAGCGGTGGGTGGAAGAACAAGAATGGATTTGATGACAAAACTATTAGCATTTTCTGCGTTCCATGGTCTCATCGAGATGTGCGTGAATCCAGTCCAGGCGCTTCTTGTTCATCCCCATGTCAAGAAATGGCACCCAGAACAACAGCTGGAAAGCAGAAAACACACACACGCGTAGTGTGTACAGTTTCACTTTAGAAGGGCTTCCATATTTAATAATAATACAAATTATCAACATGCTAAGTTTCGTAGAGCTATTTATTTTTTTTAAAAAAAGGACTTCTTTGACTACACTGAAATTTGATCTGCTTGGTACTGGAATTTTAATATTTTAATATATTATATTTGCTGCTTAACTGATGATTTCCTCACTATTTCTCCCAGAAATGCAATATTAATATAATCTGTGTTACATTTGTGACTTGATATATTTTTATTAATTCTTACAGAAATGCAGTGTTTATGAAACACTCGTAATAAGGGCTTTTTAAAACATGCATCTAGAAAGATTAATGAGTTTCCAAGCCAGTACCATATTGTCTCTATTTTTTATTAAAACATCTGTTCTTTCCGTTCTTCCAAGCATCGCTTGACATTCAAGGACAAGTAAATGAGACGCAAAATTTGATGCGGGAAAAAGACAAACAGTCCCAGCTCACCACATTGACAATACAGGCACCCGGGATGCAGAGAGGAAGAAAGCCGCTGGAGAAGGCCCAGATCTGTTGACAGATAGGACCACATACTGTGTGTGAGAGCACTTAAAAACCTAGCCAAGGTTTTCTGAGATTGATATATTTCCGCGCGAGTTTCACTTTCACTTGTACACGTTCTACAAACGAGTTGTCAAATCAACAAGGGTAAAAATTAACATACAACCGAAAGATTAACCTGATTTTTTTGTGCTTTTTATTTTTGTATTACCTTCACAGTGTTCTCCTCAAAATGCATTTCTATGACGTCGAGCCACTCAACACGCGTAATGACAAAAATTTGTAAGAAATTGTTCTCCTTCTGAAAATATAAAAAAACAAAACAATTAAAAATCTTTTTTAATTTCTATTCACCTTTTTAATGAAACAATACAGGTGTGGTTTCAAACTTAATTCAGTGGTAGCTCGGCACTCGAGCACAATCCATTCTGGTAACGGTTGAGTGCCAGTCAGTTCGAGTGCCGAGCACTTCTTCCTCAAAATAAATAAAATAAATGTATTTAACTTGTTCTGGCATCCACCAAAAGCTAACTAATTTTAAAGTTCAAAGTATTTTAAAATATAGCCTACATAAAAAGGTTTGTTTCAATTAGGTTTCATTGACAAATACAATTTAATCATTATAGTACAATATATTTAAAACTAAAATCTTAATGAAAAATGTATCACTTCTACTTCTTTCACCACATCGACTGAACCACGTCGTAGTGAATGGTTCATTCAGACACAGGTAGGCTACTCTCAAATTGGCAATAAGTTCTTTTTTTAATTCAACTGTTGTTCTCACTGTTTTCCTCTTTTATTCACTTGTAGCACTATAAAGTTTCTTGAGTGCCATGATAACCGTGTGGTATACAGATGTGTGTATACACCAAAAACAAAAACAAAAAACAAAACATGAAATCGTAAAGAAAAAAACCAGGACAGGTGTTTGCTGATAGAAATCGACGCGTTGATGGTTTCCCCTTTGTTTCAAACCCGTAGCATCGGGGGTAGCGTGGTGTCTCAAGCAGATTTTGCGCACAATGCCCGAGTGCCGAGCAAGTTGGCGAGCACCGAAACAGAATTCTCTAAAAACTATTGGTCGAGGATCGAAATGTTCAAGCACTGAGCAGTTCTAGTTCCGAAGTAACATTGCATGCGAAGACACACACACACATTTAAAGGGAAGTAACAAGTCCAGCTCAAGTTTTTAAAAGTAAATTGTTATCTCCCTTTATGCGTTATAGCTTTCGCTTTGTCCATGGATGCGTCATTACAATTCGTGCTTTGTTGAATACGGGAAATTAGCAGTTCGCAGTCACCGCTAAGGAATAAGAAATCAAGTTTCAAAAGCTGAAATTGTTTTAATATAGGTCAAGGATTGGTGCATGCATGTTTGGAGAGTTAGTGGATTCATTCTGCCTGTGCTTGGGACTGTTGAAACCCACATTTTACACAGACCTGTGTCTTATTGCATTTGCACTAAAATCATATGACTCATTTCTGCTGCAAAAAACTGCATGCATGTGTTAAAATAAAAACAGCACCTTGTTGATGGTATAATCGGAGCGAGTCCTGTCCCTTACAATGACAGCCTGAAGCGCACTGCATATCCTGTTAATATTTTCCTGTGGAGATGAGTCACGTGATTCCCAGCTGAAAAAGTGAATATCTTATATTCGTATCTGCACATATATTTCCTTGATGTCCTTTAACTTACATTTCACCATATTTACAGATGGTAAGTAGTCTGTAACCTTTTCTTTTCTATTCAGATGTACTATAGCACCATGATAGCATTAGCAGTCTGAGGGGATTAGGATTGTTATTAGCTGTAAGAATTAGTTTTGAGATAATGTAATATAAAATGCATTAGTTCAATAAAAGTATTCTTTAAAAATCTTAGAACAGTGAACAATATAAGAAGCACAAATTAAACACAAAAAAGTATTACACTTCTCTGTGACTGTGCAGGCTGTTCAGGCCTGGTATCCATACGGCAGGTCGTAGATAGCTTTGCAGAGGTGCTTGCAAACATGCAAATACACTTGCTTTTGCTGCAGATGATTTCCCTGCCATACCACATTTCAATAATTGAAGGGAAAAATCTGAATTTATATTTTCACTTTTGTATGGGCTGCAGACCATTTATTTCATTTCATTTGTTTCCTTTAGAAACAACAATCAACTGAAATAAACATGCAGCTGGATCATGTGATAAATTGGATCACATTATCTACACACATGAGTAAACAGTGTTTTTGCTATAAATATTTAACAGGCACACCTTACTAAATCTGTCTCATGTTTAAAATTCCTATCAATACTAATCCCTAATGAAAGAAAGTCTAATTAAGTAAGCCAATGCAAAGTTGTCATAATGATGCAGTGATAAACATTTATGCAAACATAATATATTACAATAATGTATTTTATTGTGTACATTCGTACAGAACAATTTAGTGCCACAAAACTAAATGAGAACACCTGTCAGTGGGGTTCCTTCATCTGTTTCGCTTGATCTGGACATCTTCCCACTTCTATCTCTTGCTTCCATATCACAATATTTTAAACATACCTACAATGTTTGATGCTATGCAATTTTATCAGCATGTGCTTGTTATCTTTTGATTACTGATAACCCGTGAGAGCAAGTAATATCTGCGCGGTTTAAGATGCTGAAGCAGACCATACGTCCGTGAGCAGACGCACTAGTCTGCGCAGAGCTAGCTGAAAGTTTCGAAACATAAAAAAATATCTTCTTCCTCTTAGCCTTAAGTAGTAATAAAATGTATTAATAGTTAGATAAATCAGTGTTAGGTGAAATATGTAGGTTATGTGACTCAAATCGAAACCTTATTGCGAAACTAACAACACAACTTCCTCAATGGCTGACCTAGTGTTTCCCTAAGAATCGATCTTGTGACTAAGTCGTGTGATGAGACAGGACCTCCCTGCAGTCCTCTCAGACAAGAGCGTTCGAAGGTATAGTTTGAATCAAATTGACTTTTTGAGGTTTGACCTAAACCGTCAACAGTTTATGTTTTGTCAGTTGCTTAAAATTAAACTTTGCATTAAGAAATAAAGAGCAGATAAACCTTAGCAGTCTCGAGTCCGACTACTCACGAGTGTAACAGCAGCAGGTAAGACATTTGGTATACATGCAGACTGAGATGTTTTAAGGTAAAGAAAACTGCAGCTGTAGAGAGGATTTGTTTTACCCTTTGTAAAACCGAAAGCTCAGGATTATTATCTTTCAGCAGTAACCTGTTATATAATTCATAATCAAACGCATTGTCAATGTATAGATTTGGTTTATCATTCTTTTCGGAACAGTTAACTGTTGAGCGTACAGCTGATTATTAATATTACTACAGACCGTAGTACTGTTTACTGTTTTGTAAGGATAATTTGTCAAAAGAAATGCTAACAACAGCACAAGGTGATGACTGCTTCATTTAGTTGTTTCATAAACTTCATAAATGATATTGATATGAAAAATTTCTACCAAGAAAATATCTTCCTCAGATTGAAGCTTGTCATCTTTTTCATAATTTGATGTGTCTATTATTTTAACATGACTTTTGTAGCTGGCTCAGGACCTGTCCAATTCTGGTATCAAAAGTGAGAAATATGTGAAAGAAAGTCTGCAATCACACATACAGTAAAGTCAGTAGGATGTCTTGTGTCTGAGCCACTGACAAAAAAAAAAAGTCGACCCAGAGTGTCCTATCTAAGAATAAAAACTCACAGATGATACAGTCTGTATGTTTTCTATGTTGCAGAGAAACTCAAGGGGGACCAGTATTGAAAAGCAACAGATGTTATGGCCTACTCTGACAGCTGTTGCTCTCTTTCTGATACTCACTTGTTGGAGATCATATTTTAAAATTAATCAGTGTTCTGAGTGTCCATTATTGAATTCACAATTTTGAAACAAGTCACAAATGGCTCAACTATTTGTCATGTTTTGATTTGCTCTGGTGAGTTGTGGAACCTATAGTAGCATTACCTACTTGTACACTTTTGTGACCACTAGTCTTAGCAGCAGGGCTGCCTTAACGTCCATCAGCTTTCTCATGGCTGCAACTGTAGCAACTGCAGGCAAGAAAAAAACTTTCCATATTGACGAGTCAGATCTGTTGTGCAAGAATGGCTGTGGTTACTATGGTAACCCTGCATGGCAGAATTTTTGCTCAAAATGTTTCCGTGAGGTGTATCAACCAGCACGTCAAGCACAGCTACAACATGATGCTTTGCAGGAAGCAAAAAGGTTTGTTGAATTTTTGGTTGTTTTTGTGTATATGTAGGATTGGTAGGTGAGGGGTAAGAGAGAAAGTGATAATAAGAAATAAAATGTATGTGTCAATGTGCAAAAATGTTGATAATTTCTGCTCACCAGTTATTAGATTATTAACTAAATTCATGCAGATATATATGCATATGATTCTCTGATTTACAGGCTGGAGACTAAGCAGGTGGACACAAAGCCCTCTTTTTCGAAGTTTGAACTCAAGAAGACACAACAGGCAAATAAACGCAGCAATGCTGTGAAATCGATTTTCAGAAAAACCCCTACAAAAGGTAAATAAATAAAATATTGCTCATTTTTTGCTATGTTCTATTCATCATGCTGATCAGGCCCTTTGTAATTTTTTTATCTGAACATTTTATAAAAATGTGATTGTCTTTTAAAATGCAGGGACCTGATAAGAATATTATGCTTTTTTTCTAAGATATAGCCTCACCCACAACTGCAGTTACCCCTTCTACCACAAAAGAGACACGCCGATCAAGTATTGAGAGTCAAAAAGTAGGTGGTGAGTTTGCAGAGTTTCTAAAGACATTAAGGAAGCCACCGGCACTAGAAGTTTCCAAGCAAGTGCGTGGCTTCATTGAGAGGATGCAGTCACATCTGGATTCCCCTGTGGAAGAACTGTCCTATATGGTACAGGACTTCTATCAAAATCTCGCTGACATGATGGTCAATCAAGCAGTTTTTAAAGGTGTGTTTGGTAAATTTGAACAGTTGAAAGTTATGGCATGGTGATTATTTACTATTAATTTTGATATACACAATTTTTAATGTTATCAAGAAAGGGTAAAAAAACTAGATTTTTTTTTTTAAAGATTTATCTGCCATAGAAGTTACCATAGATGTTGCAGATGTATGCTATAACATTCTTGCAAGTTCTTAAAAGTTTTTTTTCCCCCTTTTTCTGTCCTTGTTTCTTTCCACTTACATTTAGGCATGTGGAGTTGTCTTTTTGACTCTCTGCCTCCTAAAACCCTTATGTTTTTCAAAGGCCTTACCCAAGATGTCATGGACAAAATTCTGGACTACACAGAGCGATATGTGTTGACACGGCTGTACCATGGGCTGTTCTGCCCAGCAACCACAGCAGATGAAGAGAAAGATCTTGCAATTCAGACACGCATCCGTACTCTTCACTGGGTGACAGCACAACAACTGGATCTGGTCATCAGTGATCATGACCCTCAGATAAGGCATGAGCTGGACATGGCAATTACAGGTGTGTGGGTGTGTATGTTGGTCATCATGCTAAGCAAGCAATTAGGTGGTCTTTGTGTGTGTGGGTTAGATATGGTACTAACCAAGCAACTCAAAAGTCACCTCACAGCAAACTGATTGTATTATCGACAAAGTTATTGAAAAGATAGCAATTTCATTTGTACATTTCACTCATTTTTCTTAATTGTTTATAAATACAGCAACCAGAGAGGAGTTTCCACGTTTTCATTTTCCTTGCAGCACTTCAGTAGCTCAAAACTTCCTCTTATTTAATCTTCTTCTTAAACTCTTAGTAATATCTTTCTGATCCTCCCTCTGCCCTTTTTTTCTTTTCTTTTTTGTCTTGCTGACCACTTCTAATGATCCATTAGTTACTGTTGATTTTCAATGCTGTGTTGGGGCCTTGTGGTTCTTATCACATGTGAGCACTTTTTTAGATACTATGTGCCAAAATAATTTTTCATGAATCAAACAGCTGTTAGAAAAAATCCTGTTGGGCAACTCATTATATTTATTATTTGGCTTTGATTTGCAGACATTATTGAAATGGACTGCAAACGTGCAACACAAGACAAGCTGGCCTGCATTGTGCGTTGTAGCAAACACATATTCCAAGTTCTACGTCAGTCAAAGGGGGCACCAGCTAGTGCTGATGAGTTTCTTCCAGCATTAATTTTTATTGTGCTCAAAGCAAACCCACCGTTGTTGCAGTCTAATATTCAGTACATCACACGTTTTGCCAACCCAAGTCGGCTGATGAGTGGCGAGGCTGGCTACTACTTCACTAACCTGGTATGTAAGGACGTTTTCCATCTCCATTATATGTGTCACTCAGTACATGAAGAAGCAAAGGGCAAAGACTATCAAAGAACACTGTATAAATGATGCAGATCTTCAGGTCTTGCCATATTGAAAAATTCAGCTTAAGTGACTATTAATTGTTAGTTAAATTGCAGGAGACATTCTCCAAATCTGAGCTACCACCTTCCCTAAATCCCCACCTTTTCATTCAGGAGATACAGGTCTTCAAACATTGCCATGCACACCAAGAGGTCAAATGTGCGATGTCATTGAAGCATGTGTATATGTTTAACAGCAAGGTTATAGCCTTTGGGAGCCCAGTGTATTCGATCATTAGATGTATCATATACTTCACTGACATCAAGATTCTGACCTTTTTCTTTGCATGTTGCTCTCTGAGGATTTTGTTTGCATTGTTAATTAGAAAGTTTCTGGTTGTAGCTGTTTCTAAATGTTTTGTAAAACATGACAAGCTGCAACTGAAACAGGGTCTGACACTGAGATTTTAAACAAAAATATGTCTTGGTTCTACAAGATGCAATTGGTGAATGGGTCTTCCATTACTATGCTTTATTGAGGAACTTACTGGTTTATTTGTTTTTTGTTTCAGTGTTGTGCTGTGGCTTTCATTGAGAACATCAGTGCAGAATCTCTTAGTTTGTCTGTAGCGGAATATGAACGATACATGTCAGGAGAGGCCACTCCGCCAGGTAGTGGAGGAGAACGTATTTGTGAAGGGCTGCGTTTGATGCAGCATAATCTCAAGATGCTGTCTCAGCTGAAGCAGCGACAGGTGAGGGAACATGACATGAACATTAAGCGCACTGATGTAATGTGATTGCCATGCTGGTAGAGACAAGGAACACTGCAGGAATAACAATAACTTAGTTTGGTTTTTTTTTTTTTTTTTTGGAGCTGTCCATTCATTTTCTGCATATTTAAAGCGAAGAAATGATTAATTATACTTTTTCAACCATGCTTAAAGCCTATCCAAAACTATTTTCTGTTGAGTGTGCTTAACGCATTATAGTAACTCCCCAAAACTGAGTTTAAAAAAGCTCTTTTGGACTGATAGGTTAAGAAGAATGAATGCAGTGGTGGGTTAGCCAAAATGTGATGCATAGAGTATTGCTGGTATGCACAAACATATTCTGCCTTTATGCTGCAAGCTGAAAGTAGCTGTGCATTTTCTGCAAGTTTATTGCAAAACAACAACAAACAATAGAAGGTTTTTTTTTAAATCTTCCTTTCATATAGCAAAGATATTTCAACATATAGCACATTTGCATTAATTTGCAAACAAATGTATTACAGGAGCGAGTTATGGCTGAAGCACTTCAGCTACAACAAGACATGCTTGACTTCAGAAACAGCTTTAATCAAGAAATTGCCCGTGTCCTTGAGCAAGCACCTCTGAAAATCAGACCTCGTAAAGTCAAGGTTGATCTCGATGCTATGGAAACAGATGCCACTGCTGCAAATCTTCCTTCCCCTCTGCAGCCGCAGCCTGCACAGGCAAACGTTGCGGAAGCAACACTAGCATCAGTGGCTTCTCATTCCTCAGAGCTGCTGAGTGCAGGCTGTGAGAATGTTGAGAACTTAGCAGCAGTACCACCACCAGCAGACGCACAACTAGCAAGCTTTCCTTTGCCACAAACCCCTCAACATGTAGATGTTTGTGCATTAGACAGTGGCACAAGCAAAACAGCAACCACAGTGGAACTGGCATTTGTCCCATCTGCAGGCACCATAGTACCCAGCAGAGTTGGGGAGGAAAACTTGCAAACAGAAAGACTGGAAGGAGAAATAGAAGTCATGGAACAGGTCCAACTAGCTCCACCAGAGAGAAGGGAAGAGCCCTGATAAAAAAAAAAAAAATTTCTAAGAACAGCTTGGCTACTGTTATAGTTTGTATAAAAATGAGGAGATGGCTGTGGGTGGAGTCTTCATGCTTGATGCTTGTAGATGCAATCTTCATGCTGATGCTGGAAGGCTGTTTTGTGATGAAACACTCAGCCACTCGTGAATGTCTTTCAGACTGGTCAGGCTTTAAAGCTAACCTGTCAAAGCCAGCATCTACAATTTTACATCATTATGAACATCCTGTCTCTATAGAAGCGTGGGTCTTAGAGTATAATTAACTCTTCCTATACAGTTTGAACCCACAAATGTGAACATCTTCATAGCTACACCACAGTTGTGTCGATATATCCATATTGAATGAGGTAAACTGCAAGGCTGTACACAGATCTGTTAGCTGACTCTGTCAACAGCATTGTATTTTGCTTGATCTTTAAGGAAACCAAGATAGAGTTGGCACTGAAGTATGAGGCAAGGAGGCCTGACAGACTACAGTTTACATTTCTTGTTGGAGATAAACTTGCATAAGTGGTGTGGAGGTTAATGTAAACAGAAGACTCAGCATTTGTTTTATTTGACTGTGGAATAAATGGAAGTGAATACCTGAAAAGTATAATAGAAGTATTTAAAGAATGACTTGACTTAGTTCATGATTGTAGAATTGGCTTAGAGTTGATCTTGGTATTTAGCATTTTGTAAAGACTGGTTTTGGGCACAGATTTTTCAAGATGTCTTTATTTCTGTTTCATTATAGAACATGTTCACATGCAATAAAGTGACATTTAGATTTATATGGAGACAGAAATAGTCAAATATAAAAAAAATTCAGTAACTGATACAGTTAATAAATTGATCTTTGCAAGAACTTATTCTGTTTAGGGTGGTGAGAGAAAGAAAGATTGAAAAAGGGAGATGTGTACATGCTTATGGAGGAGCTAATATGTATGATTGTATGCCTGCATGATGTTGTATAAGATCTGTTTTGGTTGCTTCTTGCTAAATATAGATGTGTTCTTCTGATGGTACTTATTTCTGCATAACAGACTTTCCTGCTTCCAAGCAAAAGAACAAAGTTTGAAAATTATGCTCATAAATTTATTGAATTTTAGGCTGTTGAAAAAAAGATGGCTGTTACCAGTTTCTTGGGACTGTACTAACATTTGTGAAAACAAGAGAAACGTAAAAGTAAAGATTTAAATAAAACTTGTGGGCTGTTAATTACTGAGCCTGGTATTTGTGGAATTCACAAAGAAAATTTTCAAGGAAATATTACTTGTTGAGAATATGTAAAAATATGTTCAAGGATATAGCAGGGAATTTTTTTTTGTAGAGTATGCAATTAAATGTGTAAAAACGGTGTTTAATACTTTTATAGATATTTGCATGTTTTTGACAAATAAAACGTTTGATTGGCAGTGCAAGATACAGCTAGGTCACAAAGCTGTAAAAAAAATTTTTCACAAAGGTGCCATGGTTTCTTGTTTTTGTATCTTGCCAGTTTTTCAAAACTAAATATTAACAATTTTGTATTTCAAAAGCTTTGGCTTGAAACACCACGTTTTAAGGTTTGTTATGTGTATTGCTGTCCAGCAGAAGTACAAGGGCAGATAATTCAAATGTGATCAGTTTGTGGCTGTAGTGGTCTGCTTTCTTGCAGCTGGAATATAAGAGCAAGTGAGTGTTCAAAATATTTATTAGAATGCTGATGACTTGGAAGATGTTTTATTATAGTGTAAGTGTTGGTTGAAAGTGAGCCAGCAACTATTGAGTCTACCTTGTAACATTACTGAAGTCAGCAAATGTGTATTACAACAGATATTTGTTCTTATTAATTTTAACAAAATAATTGTGACAAATCTCACAATAATAAAAAAATGTGGTCTTTACTGAAAGGTAAATAGAGCTTGTGATAGACTGCTTTGACCTAATGCCTATTAACTTAAACACCAGCTATAAGACATTCTCTTTTCTCAAGATGTCCTGTACATGTTTAATTTTTTTCAATCTAAAGAGGTTTCCCTTTTTTTTCTTCTTCATAGGTTGTAGCTGATAAACTGCCTCCTGTGATTGACTCTCCTCCACCCCCTCACCCTCCACTTTTTATGTTTTCATATAAAAGAGAAGATGGATTTAT
>SRHC01001146.1:84429-123408 GCA_004794325.1 Pomacea maculata
TGGTGAGTAATAAATAATCATTTAGGTACTGCAACTTTATCAGATTTGAGTTTCAGGATAGGGTTGTTCATTGTTTTTAGAGAGCGTAAATTTTAAGCCTTTGCATATATGTGTGTGTGTCTGTAAATGTGTTTGTGTGAATACGCTTAGAGTTGTGCTTGTGTAAATATGCTTAAGCAAGCATAAAGGTTAAGATTAAGTGCAAAAAAAAAAAAAATGAAGAAAAATTGAATGATGCATTTTAAGTAGACTTTGTAAAATCTGTCATATAGCAGATGCACAGAACTGATGGAATTAAGCCAAAATTCAGTGTCGTGACATCAATTGTTGCATTTTACATGCATGTAGGGATCTGTATTATGGAGACAGATTTCAAAGTGTGGAAAAGATATCTTCATGAAATATCCAGGGAAAGCCAGCTTGTGTCTCTACTTTGAAATATGTGTTTGTGTTTTAGAATCTGGGAGTCATGGAATGTTTCATAAAAAGCACTGTCATCTGGTGCTTCCTTATTTATATGAGCGTTAATGTTTCTGACTGATCAGAACTTGGGTTACCTGATATTTGGTAATTTTGCTGGTTTGGGTTTGTTTCTTCATAACAATTGTCATTTGGGAAATAAACATTTACAAAAATACCAAATACCATCTTAATTTGATTTTGTCAAGCAATTGAGTAATACTTATTCAGGTGGAGATTTGCTATATATATATCTCTCTTAATTTACTTTTGTTTTATGGTTCTTTTAATATATTTGGTCTACAACTGTGTAGTGATAGATAAATTATGCAACTTTGCACTCGAATGCACTAGATGTGTATCTTGAATAGTTATTATCATCATTATTATTTCTAGCAACACATTCACTACAAACAAGCAAAATTCTCATCAATAACAGAAATGAAGGATATTCTAGACAGAAAGACAATGTAACTTTTATTGATCTGTACAGTAAAAGAATTAAGATAAAAATGATGCTATACATATTTGAGCTCTAATTGAGTTGAAGGTAGTGTGGGCAACACAAGACAATAAGACAAAATTCAGTTATACCAGAATGGGCAGCAAATACAGCAATAGCCAGTACCCAATATCCAGTGCAGTATCAATAAACTAATGAAGCTTTAGTATGTATGCTAAACATAGAAAAATAGGTCCGTCCTGAAAGGGCAGGTAACATGTTTAGTCTGCATGTTTTTACCACATAACCCTATAAATGTACAAAACAGACAATATAACTCTTTATCTAATTATTGCTCTTTGCAAAAGAAATCTGTTTTCAAAGGCTAAGTCATTTAACTTAAAAGAATTAATCACATAGATAGGCCTCTTGTGTGTATGTGCCTAAGGGAGAAAGAAAGCAAAAACTAAACATTCTCCAAAACTGGAGGGGTAGGTAAGCTTAACTGAAACTTTTTCCAAAAATTAGGTACAGAGGATGTTTGACATAACTGTTAGAAGATCATGATGATAAAGCATTTTGGAATTCAGCTAAGAAATCAATGGTTGTGTGTCAATCAGAGGTATGCACTGTACAGCCACCACTGAGGCATGAATACATAAAGTAACATTATTGTTAATTTTTCATGTGAACTGGGAAAAGCATATTTGCAAAAACTGAGACAGAGGGAACTCAATATTTTTTCAAGCTGCTCTTGTTTTTTTTCAATGCAAGTACATAACTTTTGACATTACAGATACACATTTTCCACTAGATCTTAATGCCATCATCCTTCAACCAGAAAACCAAACAGATCATCTGTGTTCACACAAACACTTTTCAAAATCATGATGCACAGACTTCACAAAATCACTATCATCTACACATAATAAACTGCCAAGGATGAATTGCAAATAACTTTTCATAATCTATTAAAAAAAAGTTTGGCACATGCTTTCATTCAAAAATTCATTCAGTCACAGTTTTCAGATCATATATTCTGTGTATGTACAGTTTTTTGTTGAAAAAAATATCTGTCTACTGTTGATGTTTATTTTTAGTGCTGCATATGCACTAAAGACATGAAGTTGCAAAGTACTATATAAGCTGTAAGTCAACAGATTGTGCTGCTGTGAACACTAAGCTTTTTTAGAGCAACTAAGCTAAAAAATTTAAACTTTTCATTCAGAAAAGTATTCACTTAAGGACTTACTTCAGACACCACTTTTATGGTTAGGTGTTCTTTGAACTGTTGTTTCTCATGTTCGTAAGTTTGCCAGGACAAGCCTTAGTACCCATTGTACTTAAAAGGAGGATAACTGTTAAAACGGGCTGGTTCCTGGTAATGTGGAGGGTTGTACAATCCCCACTTAGGTTTGGGAACCTCTTGAGGAAAAGGCTTTTGATAGCTAAAGCTTTCTTTGTAGGAGCGATTATGAGGCATTTGTGGTAGTGTTTCCTTCATGATGACATCATTTTCATAAGGCACAAAACCATCGTGTGTCCGACTTGTGGGCTTGGAGGGCCGTTCATAATGCCAGTTGACATTTTTGTAGTCCACTGGAAACGAAAAAGTCACTTTGGTTTTAGAATGTGTTCAGCATGTTTACCTAGATGTTTATTAGATGATTTTATTTTTAAAGTACTTTATTTTAAAATCTGAAAACAATACATAACAGTCAGATAGAGAGAGTAAAATAATACAAAAATAAATTTTTTATAGGCACAGGTGAACTGTTTCAAATAGCTGGTCAGGCCATTGGCAAAGCCAGCTCCTCGCCACCCTTGCAGTGCACCATGCACGTTTTTTTTTTTTTTGGCAAAAGTCAACACCATCAGGGTGAGCCTTGGCTAGTTCAGTCAAACATCAGTCTTGTCTATGCTCGATTTGTCTGCTGCTTTTGACGCTTTAGACCACTTCTCCTTCAGTAACTTCACGCTACTTTAGGCCTCTGGCATGGTCCTAGGTTGGTTCCACTCCTACCTGTCTGATTGCAACCGGTCTATTAGTGTCCATGGCTCTGCGTTAGAACCTGTTGCTGTGCTTTATGGACTGCCTCAGGATTCAGTCCTTGGGCCTCTGTTGTTTACTGCTGATGTCTACCTACTTGGTCCTGTGATCCCCCACTTTGCCTTGCAATATCACATGTACACCAACAATACTCAGCTCCTGGCCCAGCTTGCAAACTTCACAGTCTGTTCACCAGTACTCAGCAAACCCATGACTCTGTCAAACACTGGATGTTGGCAAACAAATTAAAGCTCAATGGGGAGAAAACTGAAGTAATCCAGATAGCCTCTGCACACATGCTTAAACTGCCTCCCTCTACATCACTCACTTTCTCTGAATTCACCATCACTTTCTCCCAGTCTGTCAGAAATCTCAGAATTCTTTTCCCCACATCATTGTCCTTCAAGAATCATGTCAACTCAGTTTGCAAATCCATTTTTCTTGAACTATTTGGAATGGCCTGCCTCTACACAGCGGAGTTGGTACATGCTTTCCAATCTGGACTGAAAACATATCTCTTTTGGAAATACCTACTACAACAATTCCATTCTGTTGTCCTTTCTTCCCCACACTCCTATCTCTGCGGTCCTTTGTGTTCTTATATAGCCAACTGTTTGCTTTATGCATGTTGAGCTTGTTTTTACTTGATTATGATGACTACATCACACAGCCTCTTTCCCCACTACCCCTGGTAGTGCATCGTGCTTGCCTCTGTGTGGGGAAATGCGCTATACAAATCTTATTATTATTATAAGAATAATGTAATAGCATCACATACAATATATAAAAATTCATGTAGAAGCATTAACAGCCATCTCACATGTATTCACAGCCCATTACAGGGTACAGTAAATACAATACAGCTGTATATACCATATAAACCATGTAGACAAGGGAATTAAGCAAAGAAAAGAAAGATGTGTGTGGGTGTGTGTTTGTGTATGTAAGTTAAAAAAAAAAAAAATGAAAGAACAAAGTGAGTTGTTTTCATTCGTTCATGTATAGACACACCTTTTTAATTACTTATGCTAGTATTTATACCAAAATTGAGTAAAATCTGTTAAACTTCATTTTCATTCCCTTTTGTGTTTTATATTTTTTGCCTTTCACAAACATTTTTCATCTTATATTCATACTAGTTAAATGTTTATGGCAGCTGCATTCTTACCGCGACGAATGGTGTTGATGTTACGATTGTACCAGTCAGGATGCCTTGATGTTCCACGCCATGCATACCAATCTGGGTGTTCACCGCTCCACTTACGCCATCCTTCCTATGAAAAGATTACTGTAAACCTCAGAATTTGAATTAAACACTCAAATGCATGTGTTTTCACTCTCTCTCTCTCTCCCTCTCTCTCTCACACACATATATATATATATTTTTAGACAATCCCAATAGATGCTTGTAAAGTCACATACATTTCTTATGATTACACAGACTGAACACAACTCACTCGAGCTACATCAGGGTGACTGGAATGGTAAGTTGGCCATTCATGCAGCTTTGGATCCCTAAATATGGTATGAGAAAAATCATCAGTCATATGAGTTCTGTTTCAGTTTAAGTTCCAACTTCATTTTTTATAACACTCTTTGACTTTTTAATATAGAATCTATTTTAGACATCACTCTACCCATGAACATCATTATATCTGTGATAAGGAAGGGAATATGCGTGCTTTAAGAATTACTGATTAAGTTCTTCTAGAGTAACCAATCCAGTGTTCTTCTTTTTTAAATTGTCTCCACTTTGGGATAATAATTAATTGACTTTCTCACACTACCACCAAACATTTATAGTAAGATAGCTACAATTATAAGAAACAACAGCGTAGTATCATATTCTTATGTGAGTCCCATTAAATGGATCTCAATAAACAATTGTGTCACGTAGTAAAACTGATATTAAAGAACTGTTAAAACATGACAAGTCCTGTCTTAAACTATTGATCGAGAGTTGTCTACGTTCTTAAGTTCACATTATAATTCCTTATTCCGTTCTCAAAAATATAATTTACAAGCGAGAACCAAAAGTCAATGAATATGAGACTATGTAATGGGATGAGTTCCTCCTTCACCCACTCCACCCCTCTCATAGTAACTCGATCCCGCGTTCACATCGTCGCGCGCGATAATGTCTTACATGTATTAAAACTCACCAAACTTTCGGCAGCTTAGCAGGAATAGAAAGGAACTGGTATGCAGATGCCATTTTACGAACAGAGAGAATATCTCTGCTCAACGCAAAAATAATGCCTTTAACACCAAATAAGTTTCTCCTGCCTTAGCTGTTCGGATGACGGTACTTCGTTATACACTTGCTAGTACTGCACAAATAAAACAAATTTGCTTAACACAAAAGTAAATACATAAGATGATTTAATAAAAACATCTGATAAAATAAAATTAATGAAACTGATTTCTAGATAAAATTTTTGTTGTCCTTAAAATGTAGCAATACCATTTTAATTCATTTTTACTGATAGCATAAGCGGTCCACCCATGTTTACATCACCATGACAACCGTCGTTAGCGACTCTTTCCTGTTAGCACGTGTTAAATAAACGCAGATTGAGTGTCCGGTATCTAATGTAACTGTGATAATTTGGGGATAAAGACCGGGTTGGTGATCGGATTACAGGTTGTAACTGAACATTTAGGCATCAACAATGAAATTGTTATCATAAGGGACATAACTCCGCAGTGTCGTGAGCTTGCTCGATCTAACATCAGACGTAAGCTGGTGGTAAAGATTTTCAAATTATTGTTATCTCCAGCAACAACACTAACGATGGCTGACACAATTGTTTTTAAGCGATCCCAGACTATGTACCCTTACTGGGTGAATTATCCTCCTACCGTCCCTCAGTATCCTGCTTCACAGACGATGTTCAGGTGAGATCTATATGTTGGATAGGTAAGATTTTTATGCTTTATTGTTCTTCGTAAAATATCTTATATGTTCGCCATTTATTTTTGTTAATTAGTGTTTGTACACGTGCGTTTTTCTTTGTTTGTTATTCAGGCGTGAAGTTCCAGAGAAATTCACAAAACCCAAAGGTCGAGCATCATATCAAGTAAGAGTAGAGCTTTTAAAATAAGCCCTGTCTGTGTGTGTTAATTAAATATACTAACATTTGAATAAATTATAAGAGGTCTACAACAAAAGATGGAATAGTTAAAAATAATGGACAGAAATAGTAATTATTTCCTTCTCTTTCTCTATATGTTCTCTCTCTCTCTCACTCACACACACACCACCACACATATACACACATACAGAGAGAACAAGAAGGAGAGTGAAAAAACGAACTGCTTAGTCAACATTATTAAATATTTTTTCTGCTACATGGCATTGTTGGCTTGATCAAATAGAATCAATCTAGACTCTAAAAAGGCTGAATGTTGTTGGACTTAGGTCTGGGTAAGCAGAATGGGGAGAACCCAATATTTCTGTAGAAAAGACACTGTCTAACCACATCCTACTTTGTCTGATGTGCAGAACTGGACAGACAAGTGGTATGACTGGGACCCTCCCATCAGGAGGGAGGAAGAGCTGCCCAAGGTTGCAGACAGACGAGAACCTTGCTCCAGACCTTGGATGTACAGACCGGGCACTTCGGCCATTCCTACCTGGACCAAAGAGGTGTGGTATGGTGTAATGTGATGCGTTTGGTATGACCTGGTATGAATGGGTGTGGTGTCTATGGTATGGTATGGATATGTGTGATATGCCATGGGCCATGACATGACCTATTGAGGGTGTGGCAAGCATGTATGGTGTTGTGTAAAGTGTGATATGTTATGCCATGTGGTGTTGCATGACATGACCTATTGAAGTGTGGCATAATATGTGGTGCTGTATGTATGATGCATGTGTATGTAGTACAGTGTGGTGTGTGCAGTGGGGTATGGCATGGTATGGTGTAGTGTAGCATGACAAAGTTTGCCAATGTGCAGTGGTGCAGTGTGGCATGGCATTACATTTTGTACTGTAGTATTGTATGGCATGGCATTACATTTTATGCTGCAGTATTGTGTTGCATGATGTACAGTGCTGCATGGTGCAGTGGTTAGTTGTATTGTGGTTGTGTTATATGGTTGGGCGGCGAGGCCTTTTTTTGGTAAAGACCTTTCCCTTAGGGCCAAGACATGGCACTATATACATGGCACTATATATTTAACTTTATTATTTATCATGATATATGGTTAGAGTTATGGTGTTAGTTGGAATGTTATGATTCAGAGTTTATCATTTGAAAACCTGGTGATGCACCATCACAAACACTTATGTTCATTTACATTATTAAGGAATGGAATAGTTGTATTCAATGTCAGTAACTTTTAATCGAATTCTGCGTGGAAGTAGTGATGGATTAAAGGCAGGCATTGATGCATACTCAGACATTGCCGAAAGAAGAAAAAATGTGTCTTCAACCCACATTCACAGCTTTAGTGACAAGATTTCTGGGGTGTTTATTTTTTGCACAAATAGTCCAGTGGAAGAGGTAAGGTTTCAAAAGATGTGAGCCGCTGTTGGTGAACTTAATCCACATAAAAAATTTCCTTTTCTGTCGGCAAGGGCAAGGACTGGCCGTCAAACTATGACCTCTTCCTGCGCACTGGCTCCACCAACGCTGAGACCAAACGAGCACGTGCACTTCAGCGTCTTGGCTACCGTGACCAAAACCTGTACGCCTTCTCCAACAACATGACATCTACATACCGCCGCCCCGTCTTTGCTGCTCTAGGACCCATGCTTCGCCCCCCTGTGTATGGTCTGAATCACCAGCACAATCGCCATGGAAACATGCCTTTTGAAGATTACTATTAATGCAAGAAGAGTTTCAATTTACAGTGTCTTTTTTATTACTTCTCAGTGTGTAACATAGAGCAATAGATTGGTGCATTATATCCATAAAAAAACTGAGATTGGCGTACGCAATAAGATTTATAAAAAAGGCCTTTGAAAGCCGAAGTTTTTATATGTCAGTCTTGTCATTCTTTTACAGTCACCATTGTTGATGAGGGATATTGTCATCATGGATTCTCAAACAATTGTTGATGACTGATTGTCTTCATGCTGGAATCAATTGTCAATTACCGATCATTATGTGTTCTCAATTTTTATTTTCGATCATCATGAGTCCCCCACCTTTGCCACCGCCCAACAATTGTTGATCACTGATAACCATCATAATCCCCCTTCTCCCCTAAAAAAAAAAAAACCTTGTCTATTACCGATAGTCTAGACTGTGTGCCTTAAACAGGATTTGTGGACCCTTAATCAGGATTTCATTGTGGGCCTTCAGTCAGGATTTCATTGTTGGTCTGCAAATATGTTTTTTGTTACTGATCATTATGGACCCCTCCCCAAAACAATCTCCAATGATAATTTTTATAGGACCTTCAACAGCTAAGGTTTTCTTTCTGCTTCCATACTATTAAAAAAGAAGCAACTGGCCATGCATTGTACAGTAGCTGTCCCCACTCTAACTTTGTATTCATGTCACAAACCAGCTACTGTGGTGTGTTTTTTATGTCACACCCATAGAGACACTGACCGTTGCAATGACACTGTGTCAAAGATCATCTTCAGAACCCTGCAGCTGATTCCTATAGGAATATACTGGATGGGAAAACTAGCCCACCCCAGTCTGGCTGCTGTGGCAACTGATGTTTATAATGATATAGAATATCACCTTTCGCTGTTTCGATCCATCGTACGGTATACCCGTTGGTGTCATTGCACATTAAAGAGAATAGACTTTCTCAAGTTCTAGTTGTACTTGACTGAATGAATAGACTTTGCAGTGTTTCGTGGAAGCTAGAGGCACATGATTCCCGCATGAACACTCACAAGACTTTGGCAGCCAGCTGAACCCGCATTCATAATGTAACGTGGAGACGACTGTAGAAGCAAGACTCGAATATGACTGCGAATCTAATCGGATTAATTTTATTACATTGTTCACATTACTGTTCTCAACATCTTAAGGTCCAACTATATCGAAGGACAAGTTTAAAATTTTTTTTTCAAAATTGTTTTGAAAAGCTCAGTGGGTTTAACTCGGTAATAATTCACGAAACATAAGCGTTTCACTCCACGGCATCTAAATTGTTCTGGGTTTTGGAAAGCGGCCATGATCTCTTTCCCGTGACATAACAAAAAGAAGGCTGCACCTGATTGGACAACTTCTCTCTGGCCTATGCTACAAGCTCTCTCACTGGCTGCGAACTTTCGGACCTCGAAAGGGTGACGCAGTAATGCAAGGATGTCTCGGTCACATTAAAAAAACAAAACAAAACAAAAACAAAAACAAAACAGCAATATTCTGTTCAGGTGTGTTTATTTGCATGTAATTCCAGTCAAAACAACTGCATTATTTTCTCGAGTGAGGGGGATTGGCATCCCTAACTCAGAAAGCCAGAGCTAGATCTCTAGAAGTCTCACACACATACGATCTGGACCTGAGCTTGACTGTCGGGTGGGTGACACCCGTTCAGTTGCGCTCGTGTCGAAACAGCCGCAAGGCTCTTTGATAACTTTCGCTCACGGCTATATCACGTGACACCGGAAGGGCGTTTAGTTTTTCTCTGGCTCCTTTGCTTCCCTTCGTCGCCTCCGCTTCTTCCTCTTCCTCTTCCGGTTTGGCCGTTATTTCCGGTCGCGCGGCTTTCAGCTCCGCCAGTTCGCGCGCGCTGTGACGTAGGTTCTGGCAGTACACGACGTCATCGAAGCTGGCAAAGTCCACGTGCCACCGCGCGTGTGTCATGTCGTACTCCTCCATGCGCTCGAAGCGGTGACCCCACATGACCTCTTGTGGAGTATACGACGTCCTGGCCTGGCAGATCTGTGGGCAAAGGACAAGACACCGTATAAGGCAATAGACTGATGGTCAGCTAATGGCCATCTTTTCCCTTTCTAGTAAAAAGCTGAAAGATAAAGTGTTCTACAGGACAGTGACCACAGTCCAGATGTAAGTGGTTCACGAGGATAGGTCACACCATTTACCCCTCTTCGTCAGCCCCGGACAAGTCAATATACCCATTCCTTTTTGACGGCTGCTGTGTGAGCAGGATAGGAGGAGTTGCTTGGTTTTGAACCAACGACCTCTAAGGTGAAGGTACAAAAGAAAGAAAAGTAAAGAGGACTCAGTCCCGATTTTTTTAAAAAGGTCTGATGAAATGCAGTTGCTTTTCGACTAATTGAGTAAAGTTCAAGGAAATATACTGTTACTCTCCGCCCCTTACTTCTCCCGTGGCTTCAACGGTTCCTGTCAGAAACAGGACCAGCTCCATCCTTTCTGACATCAGATCCGCTGGTCTCATGTCGTAGAGAGGCGAGTCAGGCGTCAGGCGGTGTGTCAAAATGATGGGCCACATCAACACGATGCGACTACCCATTCCATGGGCTTCAAACTCCACCTGTAATTCGTTAACACATTCGCTTTACTGTCAAACACTTTTTTTAACTACACTAATACGAGACATTTCTTACATTTGTTGTCTTAAGAAAACACACTTTCTACTTTTAGTGTAATTGATATGACTGTCCGTCAATCTAGAAGGGCTGCTGTCACCTCCAGTCACTATTACAATAACCTATTATCATTAAGTGCTTCAGTCAACCAGCCAAACAACCAACCTTGTGCTGGTAGAGAGGATAGAAGGCTCCCTCTGGTGCGGAGTGCCTGCGGATCACCATGGCGGTCATGGAGGCGTCCAGCAAGTGAGATTTTCGCAGGTCACCCACTCGAACCTAACAATATCGCAAAGGGAGATGATTGTTGGAAAATGAGTCTCGTGATACTCCTTGAAAACTAAAGATTAAGATAGAGCAACATGAACACAGAACAAGATTTGACTGTCATGTCAAACTTTTGCACTTCGCTCATCTTCTGACACCAAGCTTCTTCGACGCCATGTATTACAGACTCTCTCTCTCTCTCTCTCACACACACTATACATTATGCATAAAGTACTGTAATTATAAAGTTCTCAACAACATCAACAATAATAATGCATAAATGTCCTTACCATTCAGGTGAGATTTACCTGTAAACACGGCACACCGTTCTCCAGACACACCACGGCGCGTTTGGAGAAGAGAATGGTCTGTGCCCGATACTTGGGTCTCGCCACTTTGACGAAGATGAAGCCTAGCATCAGCGTCTCCAACATGAACCCAATCACAACCTGCCATCAGCAACACCAACAAACACATCATCATCATCATCGTCGTCGTCGTCGTCGTCACGTACTCAAAGACCAACAACCGTGTGAGAACTTGGTTTTACTAGGAAAGATACCCACCTGAATGTAAAGCAGTGGAAGCGTGCCTGCACATTCTGCTCGAGGATAAGCGAACCCGTACCCGATGGTGGTCTGGGTTTCAATAGAGAACAGCAGAGATCCTGCAAACCCCTGGACGCCCTTCAAGCAAGCCGTGTGGTTTGGGTTGCCAAAGTTCTCAAAGTCACCATTGGAGTGACCCATCAGCCACCAGAGGATGGCGAAGATAAGAAATGAGAAAAGGAACGCGTTGAAGAGAATGGCGATGGCGTAGCGCCAAGGGAGATCAATCATGGTGATGTAGATGTCGGCCAGGAAACGACGTCGATGTTCCGACAAGCCTGAGTTGTGGATGCGGTAGTTGCCGTTCTTGGCGACTGCAGCCTGCAAAAGTGACCATTAGAAAAGTGGGTAACACGATACTACCCATTACCATCCATTATCACCAATTACCACCCATTACCACTAATTACTACAGATTCTTATTGGAATGGCGAGGCTGTCATGGGAAGCTCACGAATCCAGTTCTAAAGGTCAATGGTCTTACAATAAAGAATTTCACTCACTCTTTTCGTCTACTCTTCTTTTGTATTTCTTACTTAAACTCTTGAAGGAAAGCTCAATAACGGGAAAATATTTGGACTGAAAAGGGAGAGATGATTCATCACTGTGATTGTCTGCATGATTGGATGAATACACGATTAAATTACGATAAGTTGAAGTGTGATGCCATTTCCAAATACACAGATTGGTAGAGAGAACAGAAGAAAATTTGAATATGACCTTTCGCTTCACTTCCGGATCATCTTTTTGGCACCGTCTTCTGACATGATCGCGCAGATTCAGCCACAGGCGTCGCCACTGGCTTCTCTTGGGAGTGGAAACAGGTTCTGCAAACAAGAAGAGAGTCTGCCCCAGCTCCTCCTGTCTCTCTGTCGTGGTCACTTGGCTTTCCATTCTGTTCCTGAGAAAGACATTTTTTTTTTCTTTAAGATGTGGACTGTCCTCTCGAATCTCTTTTGTCAACGAAACGGATAAGATGTTTTTATTCAAATAAACATATATTCAGCGGGGAAAAAAAAGTTTCAGAGCCAGCTGGAATTAAGAACTGGGCATCTTACTATTGCTAGGAAGCCTCAAGCCAAGCCTTGTCGAAAGTCTTTTGTGTTATTAATTAAACGTTAGTGACATAGTTTCCTGTTTGCTTGATCTTTTGCCTGCCGTTAAAAGAATAAGTTAAGGATAAAATTTAAGTGCAATGAACAGCACCACTTGCAAAGATGATCTTGAAGCGAACATTACAAGTAGGCAGAAGAGACAAACAGCAGAAGAAATGGGCAGACGACATCTAAGAAGCCTGAAAGGTACCACGAATGGAAGAAACGGAGAAAGGTGGCTACAGTTGGTGGTGATATCGTCTGCTGCCATACGGCGAAGAGGCTAAGGATAACGATGATGAAGATATTAAAGATGATTATGTAGATACAGATATTGAAAAAAAGACTCATATTCAGGTTGAAAAAAAAAGATAAATAGAAATGATCGTTACTTACGTGTTTATCTGGCGCGGCTGCGTTGTGCTAGAATAACGACACCCGAAGCCAGGAGAAAGGGAAGTCAGTTCTAAGTCTAGGCTAACCAATGCTTCGATGTCAGCGGGGACATACCACCCTCCCTGTCCACCTAACAAACAGAAACATACCTCCTCACCATCACCCATCCCAGTTGGGAGACATGCTCACCTTGTTCCTACTTGTGGCACCTGTACCCAGCTGTCATCCGTCATTTCAAAAGCCCTTTCCATCATCTCTTTCAGTCAGACAGACGAAGACACATCATCTCCAATGATGAGTTCCGCTCACTCCTTTGTTCGTGCATGCTGGGCGCACCCGTCAATCCTTTGATTGAAGGACTTTCTCCAGAGCAGGGGCATTAATCTCTGTTCTCGAGCTCAACAGATTGCTGGGATTGGCTGATGTCGGACCTAGCCATCATAATTCAAGCTGTTCAGGAAGAAAATATGTCTGCTGTCCATCAGCATCCTTTTCTGAAGAGATGCATGGCACGTGTAAAGGCTGAAGTGCTTGATATGGGAATGTCGGGGTCAACCTACAGAGAGAGAGACAAAAACACGCGATGCTGTGTAATTTGTGTTGTTCAGGCTGGATGGTAGGCACGAGGGAGTAAAAGAAGGGAGGGTATAGTCAGCATGTGTGTTTCTGTGTACATGTGTGATTATGGATATGCGTTTATATGTCACCTATGTGGTATATCTGTGTATTTGGATATGTGGGAAAATGGTAAAGGTAGTCCCGTATTTTTCGGTTGATTGGGAGAGAAGTTTTTGAGGTATTAAAGTTTTTTTTCGAGGGTAAGTATGACGGGGGACGGTGGTGGTACCTATTTCTTCTCCCTCTCTGTCTTTCTTTCCCCAGGTACCTATTTAGTAGTGCGAGTGGGTGTCTATGCTCAAGAGTGCACGTCCATCTGTCAAATCGCAGGTTCGCTTCCCCGACCACTTGGACTGTTAGCAATACACACCGACATCAGCAGTCATCACGCAGTCTGCCTCACCCGCTATCAGGAAACATGGCTGCCACCAATCATCTTCAAGAAGGTTTTGTTTACAGCAAGAAGAACACATCTATCCTACCCTGCAAGCACGATTCTCTATGTCACATCATATTTTTTTTGTCAGCACGTAAATTATGCCAAACTCTTCATCTGCTCTGGACCTTGAGGCATGCGATACCGTCCTCCTGGACCTGCTCAAGATCAACCCACGTGACACCGACAAATGAGAACAAAGCAGGAAAAAAATGAGAAGAAGAAAGCAGGAAAAAAAATGAGAAGAAGAAAGCAAGAAAAAAAAAAATGAGAAGAAGCTGCAGGTAACAGCGTCTTACAGATGCACGTGCGTCACGAGATGACAGGTGTCAAGCGACAACAGACAGACCATCACCAGGTGACAAATGATGTCCTACTCGCCACGCTCAGCTATTTCGTCTCACATGATCGGGTTTCTTCTTTGCACCGAAGAGCAGTTAATCTTCTCAGACCCACTCTTTGTCTGTCCATGGCATGCTGACATCAAAGTGCGAGGTTACCGCCTCCTCCTCTGAGTCCTTTCCTCCTGATGTCTGCTGCGGGATTCAGGTAGCGTCTTGAGAGGTAGGTCGTGCCTTGTATTCCTTGCATAGGTCTTTTACAAGTACACAAGAAAGTTTAATTGTCTACGCTGTTGATAAAGCAAGGTGTCATTTAATATATTTTGCTACGTTGTCTAGATTTTATTAGCAAAGGCATGCATTCATGATCTCACATTTGGGGGTATAGTATTGACAGGAAAAAACTGTCGGAACTTAGAAAAACAAGAATTAAAGAATAAATTTAGGAATTAAATGTGTAGGAAAATTCTGGATGAAAGAGGCAGTGTAGTTGGCCTTCGATTGTCAAAGACTCAGATTCTGGGAGTCCATGGTTTCTTTTGTTCACCTTGCTGCGATCTTGGAACTGGTGTGTTGGTGTATGTTCCCCATCCTTCCGATACCAAGCCTCGATTTTTCATGACTTAATTTTTATTCTTTTTCCTCTTCGTGTATTCATTATTACATGCCTATACATTGTAATGAGCTTCGGGCTTTTATTATGAGGGACAATTGTTTTACTTTTATTATAACGAGCCGAGGGTACCCGGTCTCGCTAGAGTAATTGTCCCACGACCTCTTCCACTTGTGATGTTAATCATGTTATGGTCATTTCGATCTGCCACTATATTTGAGTTTCATTAGTAATTGATACACCTGCGGTCTCAGTGTAGCGAAATGATAAAAAAAAATTGTATGCATTCACTTCCTCCACTTCTGATGTCCCTTTCCAAAGTTATTATAGATGACATCTCATTTTTGGAGGGAGCTAGAGGAGAAGGAAGGGACCCGACTTTTGGAGTCAGGGGAGAGATACTCGAGAAGCAAAACTCCAAATAAATAGTGAAGATTTGTTTGTTTTTGTTTATTCAGTTTAGTTATTTACAGTTATTTACTGATGGCAAACAAGGACAACCCCGGCTACAAGGTGGAGGAGTTAACTCCCCAGAACTCTGCCTTCACGTCACGCGGGCAACCGAGACGCTCCTTGCTGGAGAAGGAAGGCAACAGCAACCTCAGCTTCCGAGGAATTGAACGAAAGCCTTTAATGTACCTGAAGGTGATACAACTTTAATCATTAGCATGAAAATCTAGCTTTTCTCTACAACAAGAATTTCATAAATAAAAAGATAAATAAAACTTCATACAAAAAACTTTGATGGAAAAGGTAGTCAGAGGTTATCCAAAAATGTCGCCGTCGATAACAAAAGTTTGTTGTCGACAATTGTCTGACAGAATGAAAATTACATGTAAGTGGGATTATCTTTGTTTCTTGTTGTGTCGGTATTTTCTTTCAATAAAAAATAAACTATTTGTAATACGATCGATCCCTGAGATAATCTTTTCTTATTTTTTTGTGTCGGAATTTGCAAGAGGATTTATCCCTTAGTCGGATATTCTTTTCTTGCTTTTGTGTCGGCATGAATATTTCTTGTCCCAGGACCTGTACGTCACATTAGTGGACTTGAAGTGGCGTTACGTGCTGGTGATTTTGCTGTCCGTCTACCTGCTCAGTTACCTGGTCTTCGCCGTCTTTTACTGGCTGCTCAGCTACATGAACGGTCAGTTCGGTAGCCGCGCCAGCGAACCTGGATACGAACCCTGCATCAAGAATCTGAACAGCTTTGCAGGTGCTTTCCTCTTCTCCATGGAGACGCAGTCCACCATCGGGTTCGGACACCTGAACCCCAACGCCGCCTGCCCGGGTGTGGTACCCGTCATTTACTTCCAGATCACGGTGGGCTTCATGGTCGAGACCTTCATCCTCGGCTTCCTGTTCGTGAAGGTGAAGGACCATTGCACGTCACTCGCACGTTCAGCTATCTCACAATAGAATAGTTTATGCCTTTTTAAAAAAATTTTTTTTACATTGGGATTGGAGAGGAAGAATTTATTTATTTGTTCCTTTCGTCTCATTTTTTTGTTTGTTTTTTTTTTCGTTCATTCCTTCGTCCGCTCGTTGGTCCTTAATTTAATTTTCATGCTTTGATTTACTTATTTATTTGTTTGTTTTCATTCATTCTTTCGTTCATCTTCATGTATTCATTCTTTTACTTACTTATGTATTCCTTCCTTCGCTCATCCGCTTGTTCGTTTATTCATTCGTTCATGCAGGTAGGCGTTTACTAATTTACTTATTAATTCGTTCATGTGCGTATGTGATTATTTGCTTATTCACTCATTTGCATATTATACGTTTATTCATTTATTTTCCTTATTTAGTCAATCTTTGATTCGTTTCTTCGCCCCCTTATCTGTTTATGTATGTATTCGCTTATCGATTTACTTATTTATTCGTTCGATATTTGAAATCTGCTCGTGTATGGCTCGCACCACGTGACTGTGTGTACAATGACATGACGTCGAAGCACGTGCTGCAGGTGGCGCGTCCCAAGCACCGACGTCACACGCTGGTCTTCTCGCGCAGCGCCTGCCTGTGTCTGGAGGACGGCGACTTCTGCTTGCAACTCCGCGTGGGAGACTTGCGCCGCACGCACCTGGTGGACGCAACGGTGCACGGCTTGCTTGTGCGCAGGCGCGTGGTGGCCGAGCAGCACGTGTACCCGCTTTTCCAGCACCGCATGACGTTCACGGCCCACGGGATGGAGGACAAGGTGACACTGGCCCTCGTCAACACACCTCATCTAATAATAAACAACAACAAAAAATGTCCCTGTGCTCTTTGCTGCAAATTTCAGATAATGAATAATTTATTACATGAGCTTTTCAAAAATATCATTTTGTACGGATATTTGTCGTGATCTCTCTCCCTCTATCTCTCTCTCACACACACAGCCTTCCTCTTTGTAGCAGTGTGATCAGTCAACCAATATATTCCACCACCCATCTCTCTCTCTCTCAGGTGTTTCTGATATGGCCGCTGATCCTCTCTCACCGCATCACCGCGGACTCTCCCTTGTGGACTCTGCGTCCGGAGGACGTGTACCGGGAGAAGGTGGACATCATAGTCATCTTGGAGGGCACCATCGAGTCGACGGGGGAGCTGTGTCAGGCTCGCACGTGCTACTCGGCGCGAGACATCCTATGGGGCCACCGCTTTGTGCGCGTGGAGGAGTTCGACGAGATCGAGAACGTGTGGTGCGTGGACTTCACGCGCTTCAACAACGTGCTGCCCAGCCCCACCCCCAGGTGCCCCACCTTTTTTTTTTTCTTTAAGCAGGCACGCACGCATACACAAAAATCTACACACACACACACACACAATAAAACACAAGAACGTCCACAGAAGAGACATTTATTCAACACTCTACATGTGAGTGTGAGTGGATGTGTATGACTGTGTGTGAATGTGACTGTGTGTGAATGTAGCTGCGTTGCTGCTGAGTGTGAGTGTAGCTGTGTGATTAATATTATCTCTGCAAAACTTCATGTGTAGGAAAAGCGCTCGCGCCTATCACGAGCAGAGGGCAGATAAGATAGATGACGAGAAAGACAACGAAGACGACGCCATCTACGACAACGCCTCCTGCACCAGCTCCAACGCCAGCCAACTTGAATAACCTCTTTGTTCACAAGCTGCTGGGTGAGCCTCGATCCTTTTTTTAAACGACTAGGAACTTGCAATTCTGGTGTACAGCCATGTACATGTGCATTCATTCCTTCATTTCCGCTCATCCCAGCGCCTCCTCCTTCTCCTCCTCCTGACCTCCGTCAACTGCAGCCAGTCATTGGGTCAAGGTTCTGCCGAGGATGATGATGAATTTCATCTACCGAAAATGTGAAGAATACGGCTTCCAGTCTACAAGCATATCATGTGTTATTGTGATTGTAGAGAATGCCGGATGAACACTTGTGACTTAAGAGTTTATTTTGAGATGCACAAGAGAACGAGATTCGTTGCTCGTAGAAACCCGCCATTTCTTCCACTCAGTCGGAGGAGTAAGTCAGTCCTTAGTCTTGTGACTGGTGGCCTCCATTTGGAGCATTGATGATGAAGTGACTGTTGCGCAGAAGATTTATGTGAGAAAAACACATCATCGAACATCAGTTTGTTCCTCTTTCCTTACTGTGTACTGGTTGTAACTGTTGCCTGCCACGACGTGACCAATTAAACAAAGATAATCGTGTGATCTGTTTCTTTTTTTTTTTATCCTACATACATTAATATCATTAAAAACAAGTTATAGAAACAGTTCAGTAACATTCTGTGTGGTTTTATTTCAAGTTTTATCTCAGTTGTCACAATTCAACGGTATCAAGTTCTTACAAAAAAAAAAAAAAAAAAAAAAACCTGTGCATTTTATTTCGGTGTAAGCTCATTACGCAAAAAAGTCACCAATAGTCCAAGTTTGGTATAAAAAAAAAAAAAAAAGAAGAGAATTGAAGATCTGAATGACCCCGGTCCTCTCAAACGCTTTTATGATTCTTTACATTGGTTGAAGCCTCGAATGTCTCAAGATTGTCCTTTATCAATATCATCAGTAACATAAATAAAGTCTTTCTAAGAAATTAATTTTTTTCAACTTGTTACAATTAACTTTTGGGCAGCGGTATCAGATGTGGCAGTTTGCAAGCCAAAATCCCGCTCAATAAATTAAAGGACACACACACAAGCGCACACACACACACGTATGGCGATTAACAAAGAAAATGTTTCAAAATTTAATCATCAGCTGTATCAGGCAACGTGTTTAAACCACAATCAATCCCCTCCGTCCTCTCTCACAAAAAGACGCGCGCGCGCACACACCCACACATTCTACTCTCCCACGCCTTCCTCTGGGCTGGCCATTGGCATCGGTGTAAAAGGGATTCTGATCGGATCACCTGCACAGGAAGAAGACAGCAACCCTTAGTGAATTACATCTTTTGATATGAAGCTATAACTACTTAATAACAAAATAAAAGAGTACAGCGCACATCTATAAAAGTCTATAAAAAAAAAGTTCTGACCCATGAGTCCATTCGAAAAAAATAAAGACTAGAGGGTACATACCCACAACATGCTCGTCATCACTGAAGGGCGACTCAGAGGCCGTATCGAAGTCGTCATCAACAGAGATGTAGCTCTGACGGATGCCAGGCTGCGACGATGACCGCTGCACAGGTAGAACAGTCGTCTCGCTCTGCTGCATCAGCTGCGCGGCGCTGCATGCCGGGGTGTCGCTGGGTACCACCTGCACAGCATACAGAACAGGTGGGGCAGGCATGACGACGCAATGAATAAAAACAACAGTAGGGGGATGTCAATGAAAAACCACCTACCAAACATACATATTTATTGTCTTTCTTGTCTATACCTTGTTAAATTTGACGAAGTCCATGATCCAGAGGTCGTTTTTGGAGTCATACTCCTCCAGTCGCGTGAAGCGGTGACCCCAGATGATTTCACGGGTAGTGTAGGAGGTGCGTGCCTGACACATCTCACCCGTCGACTCGATGTAGCCCTCCAGGAACACCACGATCTGAGGCCAAACACACGCACAGAGTGCAACGATTCTGATACTTAACTTACACCGTCTAATGTCAAACACATGCACAAAACATATCTGACCTGACGACAAACACATAGACCCAACGTATGTGATCTGGGGTGGACTTGATTTAACGAATATCACGAGCCGACGATAAACACGTACGCACGTCCTGACGTCCAACCCATACCCAGAATGCCACTATTCACAATATCAGTCTAAAGATTTCAAATACATTCAACTAGTTACTATTTCCTGTCTGATAAAAAAGCTCCTCGAGTTTTAATAAACACACTTCGATTACGGGTGCATGTCTAAATGAGACAATCAGTGAGTAAAATGCGGGTGAGCAGAGGCAGAGGGAGACAGTCTCTTGAAGATCAGTGAGGCAGCAGACATGTCAGTATATCAACAAATGGAAGGAGTCAACAGAACTAAGAGCAATTAAGAGTTTTCACTACTCAAAAGCAGGCCACTACCTCAAACTTATCGAAGATGAGGTCACCTGGTGTCAGCGTCCAAAGAGGAGAGTCTTCCGTGATGTGATGTGTGAGGACGAGTGGCCACATCAGAAACAAGCGGTCTCCCATTTCATGAGCGTTGAACTCTAGCTAAGAACAAAATACATTTCAAAGATATCACCTGTGGTGGTGTGAGCAGCCGTCCATGAAATTTTACGCACGCGCGCGCAGACACTCATCCACACTGATGCATAAAAGTTAGGACTTTCTTTTTTGTCATCAAGAAGTGAGGTGTGATTTTTTTTAAAATTTATGACATCTTAAGCAGTTAATAAGATCATGCACTTGCACGCACGCACGTGCACAGCGTCCAAGATTAATTCACTGGACACTGGCGATCTACTGAGTACTCTGACCACTCTAGGGTTGATGCAAGGTGACCAATGGTCACGTGACGATTATAGTCGCACATTACAGGGTGTTTTACCAACGAAAACACACAGACTGAACCTCAAGGGTGAACGCACCTGGTGCTGGTAAAGCGGGTAGACATACTTCTCCTGTATAACGTGGCGTTTGACCAGCAAGCCATGCACCCGAGCGTCCACCAGGTTGGAACGTCGCATGTCTCCTACCCGTATCTGGAGGACCAGGCGTTCGGCTTCTTGGGAGATGCACGCGTTGCGGGAAAATACTATCGTGTGACGTCGGTGTTTTGGACGCGCCAACTGAAACACGAAGTACGTCATGTTTACGTGACAGTTGAAACACGAAGTACGTACTCAGGTATTTGCGTGTGTGTCAGGAAAGGAAAAAAAAAAAAAAGACGTTAAAGTCATCAGATACAGGTAGCGCCTCCAAAGAGGTAAATTCATCAGTATACTGTCTGGCAAAGATAAACTTACTAAAAGAAACACTATACCTTAGCAAATACAAATCCAAACACCAATGTCTCGAAAAGGAACCCTGTAACTATTTGCAGGTAGATGACCGGCAGAGTAGAGCCACATTCCGGGTGGGCATAGACAATGCCGTACCCGATGGTGGACTGCGTTTCTATGGACAGCAGGAAGGCGTCCCACGCGTTCTTCATGTTTTGGATGCAGGGCACGAAGTCGGGGTTGCCTGTCCACAGAAAGTTTGCTCTTGTAAAATGATGGGTACGAATGCTAGTTACCTAGGATAACGGAAATTGCAGGGCCTAATTTATGAAGCGGAAAAATGGAAAAAAAATCGGAGACTGCGAAAAGCGCCGGTTCACTGAGGGAAAACTGTCCAGCATGAAGCGAGTAGCATAAATTTTCTTGGACATCAGCAATAAGTAAAAGCCTTTCTATGTCTAACGGGTTTTCGCCAGTGATGCAGGCATATTTCGTCTCGTCTCGGACTTTAGCCACAGTATTGCTTCATACCCAGGTTGGCGAAGTCCCCATGCAACCAGGCCAGGAAATAGTAGCAGGTTGCGAAGATCCCGTAGAAGGCCAAAAAGGAGGCGAAAAAGATGAGAACGACCCATCTCCACCTCATTTCCAACAGCGTGACATACAGGTCCTGAACATAGCGACGGGCTTTCTTCTTCACACCTGGCGAGACAAAAGATTATAAGACACACCTACCGTTGTCAGCTTGTTGAGCTAGTTTACCTCTCTGACCAGCAAGTAAGAAATTTACCGAGGAGAGCCTCTAGCATGGTCCTCAATTCACATTTCATAATTATTGTGCACATTACTTTTATTCAGTCATTTGAAGCAGAACTGACCTCTGAACTCCACGTTGCTGTGACCCTCTTTACGAACTAGAGAGCGGCGAGGCTTGGGTCCTTTGTCTGCACGTGCTGGTCTCGCACGGTGCCGGTCGGTGACCTCATCAAGAGAAGGGTGTCTCAGACATTCAAATTTATATTCCTCCCATCTCGGATGATCCTCTTCGAAATTCACGCTTCCTGTTCTCGTTGCCATGGTGACTTTTATGAATAGCACGGGGGAAAAAAGCCCAAAGAATGGTCGAGTAAATCAGTTGTGCATGTGGTACAGGAGATGAGGAGGAAAACGCGTCTTGCTCATCGACATCAAAGAATTCTAAGGGCTTAGTTGCTCGAGAAAATTTCGTTGTCCTCTTCACAGCAAGGCAAGCAGTGTGTGGCCAGCTTCGCTCTCTTCAGTTCCGCCAAGCAGGTGACTGACAAACCGAGGCTGGCCACAGCTGTAAAGTGGTGGGGATGGGTGCAAGACGGTGGAAGGGAGGAGAAAATGAGACAGAGAGAGTAGTAATGTGTCAGGTTCTTGTCATGCGCTGTCAAAGAGGGAGCACGGAGACAAGTGATCCATTGCACTAAGACGCTAAAGGGCGCTGATCGCATGGATGAGTATGTAAGTGTCGGAGAGGGGGGAGAGATGAGGTGAAGGGCAGGGTGAGAGCGCAAATGAGCGTTGAATGAGGACGTTGGGTGATGAAGCATCTCGAATGACGGACGCAAAGGTAATAGTTGAGAATAAGGGAGTGACACACACACACACACACGCGCGCGCGTCACAAGACAAAAAAATTGTGGAAATATTGACTCCTCCCACAATCGCCACTCCTACAATTATTAATGACTACACTCAAAGGCGCGTTAGTTCCTTTAACATGTCATAGGTATTAATGCTCTTGGGACACGTTCAGAATCTGGTGATACAAAGTAAATTTGAGTTTTGAGAAATTCGACAGCGCGAAAGTGAGAGCACTCCCAGACGACATGCCCTCAATCGAAGCTTTGGCGATTAAAAAAAAAAAAAATCTGTGTTTAAAAGTAATAAGATATCCATCCAACACAGTAGTCAATCCATGGCAGTCAGCATGTCTTTCTTTTGTTTTAATTTCATCTTCAGACAGACAGTTTACTGCGTGGAAGTTTCTCCCACTAAGTTTCAGTATACCATGCATAACAAAGTTCATTCACCTGTCACTTCCTCTTCAAGACACTGATAACACCTGCCATCACACGTAAGTGCCCATAACACAATTCATTTAAATAACATTATTATACTGTATACCTACAATAAAGTTTCATACTTTATACTTTCATACTTCATATGACAATGTGCTAAAACTTTTTCCTGACAATATAGACAAACCTTAACAGGCAGCTTGTACAATATTGATGCTCATCATGCCGTATTCATAACACACAACTACAAAGGAATTCCAGTCTGAATCTCCTGTGATCAGCACATGACTCAAGCACAGATATCTGTAATGCAAGTACTATCTTCTCTTTCAGACTCAAAAGAACATTTCTTAAACCATCAAATGGAAAAAAAAAAAAAGAATACTAAGCATTTCTTAACTTTTCATCAACAATTATAGGTATAAACCAAGTTCCAACAGAGGAAAGTAACACCAAACATCTGTAAATTTCATCATTCAAATAAGAATCTCAGTTTAAAAGGCAATCTGCCGCTTTTACCTCTACATGTTGTTAGCTCCTTCCATGTTTAGTACATGAAAATAACTTGCATACTACAGCCTGAAAAAAAAAAATTGTTAAAACAGAAATTACCATTTCAAACCCAAAGAACACCTGAAATTAATGGCGGCCTTTACCCCTCCCAAGGTCCAGTTTATGTATAACAAAACTTAGTTCTCATCAATCCAGGGTATAATGCAATTAATGTAACTGATGGTACAACCACATATATAACAAAGCCAAGAAAAAAAAGAAATGCTTTATAGCCTGACTATCTTAGTAAATAAAGAGATGTTTACCTACAGGGGAAGACAGAAAGAAGAGTTTCATTCAAACAAAGAATACATCTAAACCTTTCTAAAAGCCAGTATCTATTCAGATACAAACCACACCCATCTATATGACTATAACAATAATAGTCAATCGTGGAATAATTTAAAGATGGTCCAAAGGTGACCAATCCTGACCAACCCTGCCCTAATATTCAGATACAGCATTAATGTTCATCAAACATCTTTGTCCAGATATGTTTCACAATTTCTTTTTTAAGGTCTGCTGCACATAACAGTGAAAAACGAGAAAAAGGCATTCTAAGGAAATAAGAAAATGGAACAAGAAATGGGAAAGAAAGAAATTCTTGCATTTAAATTAAAATCTGAACAAGAAGCTAACTGGTCAAATCTGCAATATCCTTCAGGAAGGACTAACCTGCTGAAAAAAAATATCACTTCAAGTGAGCAATACCTCAACATAAGTAACAATATTCCAGATAATTTTAAGATGTTTGTCATCTTCAATAAACATGCTTTCAGTTCAAAACGTGTCCACAACAAAAATTACTTCCCCTTCCATCTTCCAAAGTCCTTTATGTCATCAAAGGAACTATAACTGTGAGTCCTCTCCACACTGAAAAACATCAGCTTGATAACTGTGGGTCCTTCGGGCCAAACAACCCCATGAGGGTTCTGGGTTCTGAAACTATTGTTTTCAGTCTGGCAGCATAAAGCAGCAACACTGTTATGCACTCCATGAAGACTGCTCTCACCAGACCAAAATGATAAGCTTAATCAAGCCTCTCTCCTGGTCACATAAGTATGAGTTCCAACAGAATTTTGTCTGATTTACTCCTGCATACAGCAGTTGCAAAACTAACAGAACCTTCGTCATGCTAACCAGGATTGCAGAAGGTCCTGGGGTTGATACAGTTTTTGGCACAGGAGTTCATGTTAAGTACAGGCGGTGGAAATCGTTAGCACCAAAACCAGCATTGCACTTGGGGCACTTGCGCTGGCGTGTGTCGTAGCGGGTCCGCAGGCATTCCAGACAAAAGACATGGAAACATTTGACAAGTACAGCATCTTTTCTGTTAACCTTGCATGATGGACACGTTAACTGTTCCTGCAAAAAAAAAATTTTTTTAATATTACAGATCAGTGAATTGAAACTTCTATTTTTCAAAGACTATTTAATGGGAAATACAATCTGTTCAATAGGCTCTAAGAATTTGGCACAACTGTGTTTCCTGTATCTGATGGTGCCATAAAAAAAGCCAGCTTAGAGTGAACAACTTGGTGGTTATAAAGCTCATTACACTTACAGCTAAGGTGAACAACATGGGGGTTCATAAAACTTATTATATGTACAGCTAAGGTGAGCAAGATGGTTGTTCATAAAACACTACAGGTACAGTGTCTCCTAACATCATATGGCCGCTACTCACCTTGTACTCTTTGATCTCCTCCAGTAGGACCTCATCAGCAGCACCTGCTGCCTCAATTTTTTTGCTGCGTTCAAGCTTTCTCTGCAACTTGGCCACCTCCTCCTGCAAAAGTAAGACAGCAGAAAATAAAGATACCTTGACACTGACAATGCAATTCTAAAGTGTACAATATTCGCTCATTTAGAAAAACAATTATAGATCTAAATATGCAAAAACCAACCTTCTTTATACAAATTCCTCTTAACACACCTCTTTTTTGCAAATTGCAAGGAAACAGGAGGATGCAATAGACTGTTCAAAACTTTATCCTTCATGAGCCATTTGTAAATAAACTTATAAATGTGAAGCTAAAGGTCTGTAGAGTTACACACCATTATGGATTGATCATTTATATTTTAGTGTACAAATTATGGATTTTAGCAAGAGTAAAACATAGTCAGACACAGGTCAAGCAGGCGCAAGAATGGTTACACCACACAGCAAATGTGTGTGTTGATAAAACGCATATCGCTGACCTGAACACGCTTGTACTTGAAGACCTCTTGGTCCAAGGCCCCTGTCTTCTCTGCTACGGCAATCTGCGCCTCTTTCAGCTGTGCCTGGTACTTGTCCAGGTGCAACTTCAAGTCGGCTGCTGTCTGTGAACTCTCCACTGCTTTACGCTTGTGAAGCTCCAGGGCTTGCTGAGTTAGGCTGTGTCACAATGCCAAGATTGCTGAATATTTACAACATTCACTTAAAGAAAACAAAATTAACTTGTGCAACAGGTCTTGCCCACAATATTGCAGCATGTTAAGATGAGCTGGTCTAAGCTGCTATATGCTGTGACTTATGCTATGTCGTGGTGCTGTATCAGTCTCTCTTCTGTTTTGCTGATTGTCAAAACACAATTTCTGATGTAACTGCAGTTTCAGAAACCATACATTTATATACCATCACATAGTCAAGATTCAATGTGTACTTGATTATATTCTAAAGCATTAATGGACTTTTCACTGGATTGTCCTTTTGTAGTTATCACAGATCAATATTGAACAAAACCATCTCCTTTGTTTTCTTCAGTGTAATCAGCTAGCCAGTAAACCTTAAAGGGTTTCCCCTCGCCCACAACCCAACACAAAAATGAGACCCGTCACCTCTGCTCCTTCTCTATGATGGCCAGACTGTTCTGTAGGATTCTTTCTTTATCCTCCAAACTGCGCACCACCTGGTTTTGTGCCTTCACTTGCGACTGCAGGGTGAGACCTTGTTCGTCGAGAACCTCCTTCTCCTCTTTAAGCAGCTTTTGAATTTGATTGGACTTGATCCGCTGTTGGTAAAAGAGAATGGGCTGGATCCATTATGGATAACAGCAGAACACAGGAGGACCCGCTGCAGGTCATGCAGTAAAATAAAAAGACAAGCTTCCACATGGAACCAATAAATAAAATTTCTTATACCTCTTTATCTTACCCTTCCACATTTCCCTATTTCTTATTTTCAATAGTCAATAATTATGAGGAGTATTTCGTGTCTATAAGAAAGCTCACAGTTAAATGAAAAAAAAAGAATAGTCAAATGTCATGGATTTTTGTAAGAAGTTTATCTGATGTGATGAATGTGTCAAAATTGAGAAATAAAGGAAAAATAGTTCTTTTAGAATCTTATAAAAATTATTGTTAAGCCCAAAATCCACCTTTATAATGTTGCAAAACATGTCTCGTCCAAAGCATTGAGGAAAATGAAACAAGTGTCCCAGTGAAGCAGATGATAAATGACTGATAAGAGACTATTTACCTCGGACATAAGTTTGAAGTTGGCGTCATCCTTTTCTCGTAGCTGCTGCAACAGTCGCAAGTTCTGCTCCTGCATGTCTTCAAATGCCTGGCCCGTCACCTCAAGGTCATTCAGCAAGGCTTCCTCCCGCTGCCAGCCATTTAAAAATTAGTTGTCACGCAACAAACCAGTCGCAAAATTCAGAAAGTTGACATTAGTTGCAAAGGAGTCTGTCTCAACTCAAAAGGGAGCTGGTAAAAACTGAAAGTTTCTAAAGATAAAATAATGATGATGCGATATCCTTACCATTTCCACTTAAATATAATGGCATTGTGCAAGCTCTCAAACATGTGAAATTTATTGTGATTTAGTAAGCAGGCTTACAAAAACCTTATTTAGACCTTCCCTATCGCAAATCTCTCATTAGATCTGACCCAACAAATTTTCACGAATGTATTTCACCATAAACGTCATCTATTTCTTTGTTCCCTGTTTCCTCTTTGTGTCTCTATTACAACTTCCTTTTGCAGAAGTAACGTGTTAAAATGCTGCCTGATTGCTGTTGGCAGACCGTTTACCCTATATTACCACTTTCTGCAGTTTACACAAAAATTAAGTATTCTTTAAATTTTAAAAATCCAAATTTTGGCCTGATTTTGAAAATTTATAATTTTCAGACAACTCACTTTCTTGTGATATAGGTCTTATCTCAGTGTGAAATGTCAAAATCACTGGTCCATGCTACTCTTTATTTACCAGCACACATCAGTTGATTGCGCTTTTGCAGAAAATTCTTGCGACCATTTATGCTCTATTGTGAGTTTTGCAGAAATCACATTTAAAAAATACATATAGTGCATTTTAAGAGAGCATCTTTGTCTACCACAGTACGCTTGATCAATTGCTCTCACCTGGCGAGTTAGTTTACTTATCAATCTTCAATCAAGCACAACAACTGCAGAGTAAGGAAGCATGACCATGGGAAAGCAAAAATGTCAAAATATTATGATATAGTTATAAGAACTTTATTTTCAATATTTAAATAAATGAATGAACTGGAATTTAGAGTGTTTGAAGTCATGGCTCCTGGGATAGTCCATAGTCAATAACCCTCCATAACAACCTAATTTTTACAGAGTTTAGCAAGTCTCTAATCGGAAGCTTCTATTGTGTGTTCTTTATTTATAACAAATAATTTTTTGCACTTGAGCCGAAGACATGATCAACTAGTACTAGGAAACAGGATATCTCTAAGACAAGTAACTAGCATGGAAGAAGAAATACTTTAGTGACAGCCCACCTGCTTCTGTGCTGTCAGATTCTTTTGAAGCTCTGTTATTGACTCCTCCATTTTCTTGATCTTTTTCAATGCCTCATCTTCAGCAAGTTTCCGCCTATCTCGTCGTTCAGCCTCCTGCATTTTCTTTAACTGTTGTTTAACTTCTTCCAGCTCAAGACGTGCCTTCTTTTCACATGTCATCAGCTGCAGACAAACAGAACAAACATCTAGAACATAACAACATAGTTTATTCATACTACTAATTTTCATCTTTACACCAAAAATGTTTAAACCCAATCAAGCTGAACTGCTCTTCCACAAAACTACAAAGCACAAAAGACAAAATTATAATCTGAAATTTTTTTAAAATCCCAAAAAACATAGCATGATAGCAAAAAGAATTTTTTTTAGTTTTTGCTAAATGCAGTTAAGTTCTCACCTGAACCTTGTCTCGCTGTTCCTTTGGGGCACTTTTATACATGTCTAACAGTAGCTTCAGTTCCCTAGCCCCATCCTGAGATTTTCTGGAAAAGAAGAAAAATGAAGTAATATTCCATGTACAGAATCCCTCTTTTCAGTCTAAGCCAGCAAATCATGTCTCTTTTTAAATCCTGTTACTCTCCTTCAGACCAAGTTGGGGTGGGGAAAAAAAGGCCCCCCCCCCCCAAATTAACAAACCCCCAAACTCAAAGTGTCAGCAACATCATGTTTGATGAATAAAACTGTGAAGCTTTTCATGTACTTACAACAAGTTTGCTAGCCAGCACGAAAAACACAAAACCTTTGAAATATTCAGGGCCTGCTACTGAGTACAGATTTTTCCAACACTTACAAAACACTGGATTGGGAGTGGGAAGGAAGCCTAAGCCAACGAATGCCTGAATACTCACTTGAGTTGTGCGCGCAGCTCTTTGATCGCCTCTGATTCTCCGCCTGTGCTACGCGATTGTCCCCCTTTGCCTTCTCCATCATCTTCCTCCTCCTTTTTGATTGCTGGCACACCATCTGGGTCCTCTTTCTTCACTCCTTGTGGCGACAAGACTAGGCCAGAAGTCGATGGGTCGTGAGGCTCCTCCTTAATAGTGGTAAGGCTGTCCTTGGTGTCGGGACTGTTGCCATTGTCACCTGACACTCCTGTGCTACCCCCAGTCGAAGCACCGATTGTGCCTGGCATGCCAGGTAGGACTGAGCCAGAGGCACCACACTCCTGACGTAGCTATTATCAGAAAGAAATTAACTTGAACATTCAAGGCACAAGTAGAAATAGCTAAAAAAAGATGAAGTTTAAAAAATCTCTATCCTATCTTTTTTGACAGGGTGCTAAATAACAGCAATTTGTGAAAATGTCGCCATCCAAAACTACCTTCAGATGCTCATACACAGTCAGTCTTACTTTAGCCATTTCTGCTTGTGTCTCTCGTAGTCTTCGCTTGTATCTCTGCGACTCCACTCGTAGTTGCTGATTGTGGTTTTGAAGACTTTGAATAAGGTTCCTCATTTCACGGTTAATAGTAACTGGTGAAGACAAACAGTTAATGTCATCATAAATGCTTGACCCAGTAGGAAAGGGCTGACCCCAGACCATTTCATTTCCAAATATCATTTCAGAAAACAGAGACTGTGTCAATGTCAAGAAAATAAAATCCAACAAACAAACAAACTCTCCAGCAAACAAAATAAAATCTCTCACTTATGTCACCGACTTACCATTCTGGTCATTGGCGGCCATGGCTTGTTCAAAATCAATGCGTAGCATTTCATATTCCTTGCGCATTTGGGCCAGATTGTCTTCAGCCTGAATCATCTCAGTACGCAAACGTTTCTGTCCTTCCAACTCATCAATCTGTTCACAAGATAAAAAAGAGTGTTTCATTCCCCCGAATTTGTGATCGTTTCATTTCCCTAAATTTGTAACACCTAGGTCACCATGTAAGATGAGATGAAACTGGTGGACCTTATTATTTTACACACAAAATAAAACTACCAAAAACAAACAAAAAACCCCAGCAACTGATAGGCCATATTTTCCAGATAACCAAATGAAGTATCATTTTGAACCTATGGTGATACCAATTTTTAAACTGGAATTTAATGCTGAGTTACAGCAAAGCTGCTGGCCACTGTAAATATCTGCCATATGCAGAGAAAAGACTGACAAGATGTGAACCGAAGGTACATGTTACATGGCAGTTTTAAGAAAATCTTAATTTAAAAAGGAGTTAAGCACAGTTGTAAATTCAAGCACACTGAAAGGAAAATAAGAGTTCAAACCTCCATTTGTTCGATCTGTCGAAGGTGTGTGTTCTTGTTCAGCTGCAGTTGATTTCGCGCCTCCTCCAGTTGGTTGCGTATAAGCATGCTCTCATTGTACAGCACAGAGAATTGAGACTGTAGGCACTTGTACTCTGTTGTCTCCAGAATAACACTTTCAGGTAAATGTTGAAGCTGTGTACAGACGGTTGCCATTTTCTCAATGTGACATGAATTTGTACTCCAGCAACCATATATGACAATATAATAGTAATATTTGAAGTTTAATTTACATTTTAATAAATTATTTCATTGTTTGCCTCTTTTTGTTTGTATATAGTGTAATTTGTTTTTTAATTTGTCTCATGACCCACGTTCATGACACAAGCTCTCCATTCCATACAGTTACCATCTTTCATTTGAATTAAGTAAAAGGAAACAAAAAACTATATTTCTTAAAAATCACATCACTTCAATGTTTAAAAATACTCTTTAAAACGGTGAGTCACCAATGGTTGACTTTATTGTAGGTTGAGAGGTGTAAATCTTGGAACACATTGTACTTCATACCACCATTTCTATTCTTGCAAGACATGTGGCATCAAGACACGTTTGTGTAACAAAGTTTAGGAACATTTGTAGCAACTGTACCTTATGTATATGTTTTTTGAAAAGTTGTCCACAATAGCTGTAAATTCACAAAACCATAAGACTGTCCAAAAGTTCTCTCAAAGCATGAGCCTAAGCATGACAAGATGTCTATGTAATAAAGTGACCACCACATCCTGAGAGTACACAATATTATAAGAATGCAGGGGGGAGGGGCAAGAGCATTTCAACAGCTGCAAATGTCACAATAATGCAGATTAAAGCCAAAAAGTTCTCTACATGTTCATCTCCTTAGAAATGGATGTATTACATACCGCCCTGATACAGATACAGCATAAAAAGGCCAGGAATGGGTCGTCTATGGGCAAAAATGCAACTTGTTTGTTACATAAGACTTACGTCCATCTTCAGCTTCTCAATCTCCTTCAGTGCCTCCTGGTGTTCTGCTGTGAGTTTCTCAAGTTCCATGAGGCGGTTGGACGACAGCTCCTTGTGCTCCTCCAGATCGGACAGGATTTCATCTAGCTGCAATGCATGACAGTCCTCAAAACACACTTGTCAGTAACCCAGTAACATATCAATAGTTCTTCAACAAGCTAATTGATGAACATGTTGACATGTCTTCCATACTTTTTTCACCTTCAACAAACCCTTAAATATACCAAATAAGATAAGACCACAGAGCTTTAGATGGGTTTGCTAAAAATACTAATGTCTTTTTTTCTTGAAATGTTAGCTTATTACTTTGTTAAACAAATCACTTTTTTCTCCTTCAGCTAAGGTAACTACTTACTCTGGCCCGTGACAGTCCTCCAACAGTCTTGCCCCCTTCTAAAGTGATTGTTGCACCAGTGTCTGTGTAATATTGCAGTTTGTTGTTGGTCTCTGTCAAAGTCCGCTCTAAACGGTCAATCTTTTGTTCAGCCTTTTCTGCTTCATATTCCATGTCCTCCACTTTGTTCTTCAGCTCTGCACTCTCCGTCTCTGCTACAGTCACCTTGTCCTGCAGCTCAGAGATCTACAGAAAGGAAAAGATCGACGGAGCAATGTGAGAGCAAGCTATAACCCCTGTAAAAATCTTTTTTTTTCTTTTTTTAAGTTTATACTCTAATCTTCCATGATATAAAATGTCTACGTCATCTTATTTCATGCGCACTGCTTGTAACCACATGGGATATAAGTCAGGGCTTCCCATAGAAATTGTGTAAAACACTTAAGACAGCGTCTAATCATGCAAAAAAAAAAAAAAAAGAGCCTCGGGGGGTCTAAAATGTAAATGATTTTGTGTAGGAGTCAGAGAGATCTCAATGCGAAAGACATTTTGTAATAAGCCAGACATGAAAGGTGATATCTTTACATTACTTGTTATCAAGCTTTAATGACTTTTTTATATGCATAAAACATTAGGGATAAAAGTAATGAAAATATTAACTCATGTATATTGGTTTTTTTTGGTCATCGGTTAGTAAGACCAACAAATATTTTTATTAGCGGAAGAGGATGGAGGGGTTAAAACCCAAACGGTCTAAAAACCCCCTACAGTTTTAACTAAAGGCTTGGAAACCCCTTGCATATTATTGATGGGAAAGCCTGTATAAATGTATTTCATCTATTAATGTCTGGTCCCATTTCAATCAATTTGGATACAAAGATTTGGATATCCACATGGTTTGACACAATGAACCTGAAGACTCTGTTGTACAATGTGGATGATTGTTGTGCCAGTGTGTAATTAATATAAGGTGGCATGTCAATTTTGGTCATGATAGAGACAGCAAATTCAGCACAAATTTATATCTGAAACAAACTCTTCTTAATGGAGTGGAGTGCACAATACCACATTCTTTATCAATTCCCACCCTCCACTATTTTCATGACCTGGATACAAGCTTGCAGCATAAAACTAGAAGGTTGCTGCCCATACCATGAGAGTGTGTTCATGGTGGCGCCGATGCAGCTGAGTGACGAGGTTGTGCATCCGGCGATTTTCCTGCCGCAGGTCACTCATCTCCCCTTTCACAAGCTCTGCTAAATTCTCTTTGGTTTCCTCCCCATCACTTTCCTTCTCTTTCTTTTTTTCGCTGTCGTCCTCCTCTTTCTCCCTTTCTTCCTTTGTTTCTGCTTCTGTTTCTCCTTCCTGTTTTTTAGTTGTCTCTCCCTCTCCTTCACCATTGGTAGCAGATTCCCCATCAGCTGGTTTGACTGATGCATCCAGTAGTTCCTGAGCCTAAGAAAAAGTAAATTGTACTCACCACCATTTCTGGTTGTTTCTCTCTTTTTCACATGCCTATGACAAGGACATACCCAGCTAAAAACAAGTTTTTCCAAGTTTCTCTCAATCTGCACGCCAACTCCATCATAGCTTACATATTATTGCTCACTTATACGGAAATAATCACTGCCAACTTTAATACATTATGCTAGTACTCTTAATTACAGATTAGGTGAATTTGCTAAGGCTACAAGTTTAGTAATAACCATACAAATTTTAGTATGTTCGAGCTATCATGTTATGTAAATCACTGAGAATAGTAAAAACAGCACATAAATATTCCTGGTTCTGAAATAAATTCTAAGCCCATAAAGCTATGCTTGAAACTGTATTTGAAACAGCAGAAATTGGGGGGGGGGAGGAAAAGAGAATGTTCATAAGAAGCCTTTTTTTTGGACACCAAACAATTTATTGCTCACTGTTTAAGTGTTTGCTACATCCCTTGTTTTCTTGTTATTCAGGCCTGAGCAGCTATTTTACAGCTGTCACTATGCCCTATGCAACACTTGTTCATCACACTACCCATGCCAAACATTTCATAGTTTTCAGCTTCTAGCTCAGACGCTCATCTTACCTCTCGTGTCGCCTTGTCAGTGACTGCTTGATGCATTTTCTCATTGCGCTGCAGAAGGCGATCAAATGCTTGTAGCAGCTTGCCAATAGCACGTTTAGAAAATTCCACCCGCTGTCCCAAACGCTGCTCAAGTTCCTGCTTGTCCCATGTTGACAGCATCGTTAAAAATGATGTTGTCTCGTTGCTTTCATCTTCATATAAGTAACACAAATTCTGTTTAGTATATATCATCCCACTGCCAAATCAGGTCTGACAAAAATTCATAAACACCTCATGGCAGTACTTCTGAACAAAAACTTCCTATGAATTATTCTCTTCTTCTTCTTCTTCTTCTTTTTTTATTAAGGATGGTTGCACAGGCATTTGCAACAAGGGGAAAACTATCATGGACAACCAATATCAACTTACTCTTATTTTCATTTTCATCTGCTGTTTCGGCATCGAAACGCTGAAGCAAAACTCGAACGTCCTCATCCAGCTATAGAATACCAGATGCAGAAAATGTGAAAAATAAACTTCTTAGATTTAACAAGATAACAGCAAAACATCTATGATTACAATCACATTCATATTTTTGATGACCAATGCCAATCCTTAAAAAATCTTCTGCAGATATGTTAAAGGTGAGCACCATATGTGTACCCATAGCAAGCATGCATGTGTGTCTGGGTGACTGCAAGTGTGCACTACTATATATATGCATATACATTTGAAGTATTCATAACATTTAATGTATGTCTACTTAAAGATGCTTTCAGACCCATGAGAGAATCTGTAAATGTGAAAGAATCTGTGTGTGTGCATGCATGAGCTCTTATGTACATGAAAGTGCATGCAATAATTCCTACATACCTGATTCCAGTATCTGTTGACAATCATAAGAACAGCATCATCCGTACGCTGCCGGTTCTCTAGCTGTTCAATGCGTTTACGAAGTTCATTCTCAACCTTCTTCCGCTGTTCAATCCGTTCACTAAACTTCTTATTTTGGAACACCAAGACCTTCATATCAAGCTCCTCCTGCAAGGTCGTGTTTTTCTTTATAGTCTCACTGATTCTGTCTTAGCCAATAACAGCTTTACTGATTTTACACCACCTAATCACAGCAAAGATTGATACTCAGCAAAACTAGCTTTCTGCTTTTTTTTTTTTTTTGGCAGACGTCATACAAAATTTCTTCAGTAGCAATGTTAAATGGCATAGTTACAGGTTATCAGAGGCCAACATTCTCACTGGGATCCAACAGATGTTACTCTGATTTGATCTTTATGATCTATCACGATGTTTCTTTCTACCATTGAAAGCATAAGATATGTTTTTTAAGTTACTCTTTTTAGACACTTACCAAAGAATAGATAGAACCTAGTTTAAAATGTTCAAAATGTGTCATGGGCTTCTTTGCAGGAGGTTGACTAGAGGAAGCAGGAGATTCATCTGCTGGTCGCTTTGTTGCCATGGTGATGCAAGGACGTGTGCATGCAGTCAGGCACAAAAGCACACTATTCTTCTATCATAAAGATGTTCAGCTCCGCTAGGTTCTGCAAAACAAATACGTTTTAAGGAGGTTGAGGGGCTGATGAGAATAAGTGGCAACTGGAGGCAGTTTTATACACAAGTGCCAGAATACAGATGACACCATGGCAAACATGAACTAAGTGAAGGATGACGATGAGGAACTAAGCAGAGAGCAGAGCAGGAAGTGTGATTATGTTACTACTGCAGAAACTATTTTTACAAATCCTTTAAGACACGAAACATACGATATCACAGTTGTCAACAGTACAAACATATATGGCACTTCTTTGTTTCATCAAGCATGCTCTTTGATATTTTAATTATTTATATCCTTAGGTAAGTATTTTTCATAGGTAGCTATTTGCAGATTAGTTTGCAATTACAAAAGAAATGTTCGTCATTTGACTTGATATCAACTTAAAACGATATATTATCTCAAATATTATTATTCCTTGACACTATGGTCTATAATTTTGCAAATTATCTTTGTTTCTTGCATTGCATTTTTCAGTTAAGGTATGTCATAGGTTGAATCATGACCAGATACAAAACTACTGGGTCATAAAATAAAAAAGTAGAAAAAAAGAAAAGGATAATGGCCAAATTTTAGGAAGCAGTTTGCAGACCTCCCGCAATAATCCGCCATCTTTCATACTCTCTCGAAACTGTTTTCATCTTAACCTAGGACTATCCGGTAGCCACTAATACAAATTAAAAGTCTAATTATATAGTTCAATCATTTATTTTTGTGTCATTTGTGTATTTATTCATATTTTACCTTAATATCTTTATTATTTATTACTTTTCATGTTTTAAAGTATTTCTCTGTGAGATTATAGTACTTCCGGGGGTATGTCAACAAGAAATTTTTGACCATGGCATGTGATGTCGATGAGCTAGACATAAATCCTTTTTTTCGAGCTTTACAGGTACTGTTTTACCTTGAATTAAACTTCGTTAGATAACAAATATTTTATGCTTTTGTTAAGTTTAAACTTCACGATAAAGAAGTAAGAGTCCTGTCATTTAAGTCTATTGTCATATTGAAAGTAGGATTTGCGATGCCTTGCATGGCTTAAACAATATTTAAATTTTAAAGGCCGTTTTAACCGTTCTAAACGTTAAATATATAGCCACAGGTTTTTCAAGATTTTCATTCCCTTGATTCACTTTTTTGTCTGTTTACTTTTAAAAGACATACTTCTTAAGCCTGTATGAAAAAGCGCAAGCAAAGTGCTACACTATCTGCATCCCCCAGGCATCAACAATACAGGATTCAGACATAAACCTTGATTTTGCAAGTAAGATATGTGTCACTACAGATTATATCTATATGTGTGTCTGAGGGGTGGAGAGAGAGACTAAGCAATTAAGTGTGCTTGTTAAACTATAAAAAAAGCCTAAACCTTTACACTCAAGAAAAAAAGTAAGTCTCAGTGCTCTCACTTGAAGCTTTTTGGGGTACGTTCACTTGCCTTTGATGGCAAATGTAGGCTTATTATTATTATTACAAATGTTCAAGCAACAAGTATCATTAACTTTCAGTGTGATTCTTAAAAGAACAGTAACAGATCAAGTTTAATGTTTTAAATAATTTGTAATACAAAATTTAAAATCATTCTGTTATGTCAGTTGTGTGTTCTCTCAGTCCATAAGTCTGCCTATATTTGCAGAAACTCATATTCTACAGCCTTCACCATATTTTAAAGGGTGAGTTGATTGCTGTTATACATTTTCCCACTTTTTTTTTTTTCATCAAAGTGGAGCAGACTGTTTATCACTTCTTTAAGAGGTTAATTTTTTTTCAAAAGACAAAGAGAAACAAAAAAGAGCCATCCTCCAAAACAGTAAAGTTGTTAATAGTTGGAGTACTTGTGTTTATCGTTTGGATTAATGCATGATGACAGTATGAACATGTGTTACTGTTAGCAGTCTCGGAAATAAACTTTAAAAAACTTTCTTGTTTAGTCACAGATTGAGATGCATCATATATTGAAGGCAAAATGAACCTATTGTCCTATAAACTCTTGATGCTAAGCTTGTTTTCTGGTTTGTAAATCTACCCGTTCTGACATCTGGTGTCATATGCTTATGCATAACAAACAGGAGAAAAAGTGTGAAGTATTAAATTTCACTGTGTCTTATAGCCAGCTTCTGACAAGTCACTCTTCTCACAAAAGATTGGTGATAGTGGATGACAGCGGACAATATCTCATCACTTCCAAAGGTATGTCGAGATCTCGAAAATCTATCTGCATAAATAAGTACTCTGCTGCCTGAATTAATCACTTGATATCAAATCACAATAGTGTGATCAACTCTTGAACATGGTCTTTGTTCTTTTTCTTTTGGCTGTGAGAACACTATTTGCTTATAATTCAAGTGGGTTTTTTTTTTTTGCGTTTTGAAATACAGGTTTTAATACTCAACAGAGGGTAAAGATTATCAGTGAGGAGCTGGCTTACAACAAAGTAAGTATCCTAGATTGTATCGCTTTGAAGAAATTCAAGTGTTTATCTTTATATTTTGCCTTACAATGTACTATAATGAAAGCAACTAAACAAGAAATGTTGTAGAATAAATTTCCAAACAAATTAATCAGTTTTTTTAAATAGAAAATTCATGTTGTAAAATATAGTGACAATACCCCAGAAAAGAACTATGACCTATTGCTATACAAGCCTCAACACATAATTACATTTAAGCATGGCCAAAAGTTAATGCATTGTAGATCCAGAAAAAATACACTTTTTGATGTCAAAACAAAAGAAAGGAAGGCATAAAAGGTAAATGAATGTGGTCTGTATTTACTATAAAATTTTTTGCAAGTTCATGTTCTGCTATTGAACCCATGAAGGGTTGGGTAGAGATCAGTTGATATGGAGTTATCAGGAACAGAATGCTGTTATCTCCTGGAGCAGCCCTTCCCAAGCCTCAAAACTAAAAATACTAGAAGTTTTTTCAATTGAATCGTAGAAAATTTGTCTGGCTTTTCTGACATGATATCTTTCTTGCAAATTCTTTGTTGCTATTTCTAGGAGTATAAACAGCACAAGATTTTTATTCTAGAGCAGCCACTGGACCTAAAGTTTAAGGTAAGAAATAAAGTAAACAGATGGAATTTCTTGCATATTTTATTGTTGGTTTGGTGACCTGGTGACCACTCCACTTTGCATATAACCGAGATGCTTGTACCCATAGGTTACTCAGGATTTAGGTGTTGAATTACTGATGTAAAGGAGAAAAATTCTATGGTAACAGAATCA
>SRHC01001147.1:0-14346 GCA_004794325.1 Pomacea maculata
TTGAGTGGGGAAACGAGTGGAACTTTAGGAATTTCTACAAAGAGGCGTTTATGTCTGTGGCAGGCATTACATATGGTCTTCGATTAACATCCTCTTTCATCACCATGGTGATTGCAGTGGAACGGTGTGTCTGTGTAATGTTTCCTCTTCGAGCTTCAACACTGATAAGCACGCGCACCATGGGCACACTGATTGCTTTGACTTCTCTAGGTCTTCAGCTTAGTTATGTGACTTTCCCCCTGTCATACTACGGTGATGTGATTAGTGTTCATGGAAAGAAGACTAGATTCTATGTAGAGACCCAGTTTTTTAATGACAATTCTCAGTTTGTTGTGATTTTTGCAAACAATTTGTTGGGATTTGCTTTTCCCATTACCATATTTATAGTTGTTGCGTTGGCAACTGGTGTGACTGTAATTAAGCTGAAAAGTGCCTACAGGTGGCGCCAGAAGTCGAGTTCCGTCGATAGTGAGAGTTACCGGAGTGAGAGGGCGCTGACGATGATGTTAGTCATAGCGGCCTGCGTCTACATCGGAACCATGCTGCCGTTGGTTGCTCGCGAAGTGTTTGTCTTGGGCTGGTACGATCTCGCTGCCTCTGTGTATCAGAACTTTTTGTTTCTTGCTCTAACTGGACTTACGAACTTTATTTCAGGAATCAATACCTGCGTTCCCTGCTTTATATATTTCTCTCGTTCTTCTCGGTTCAGGAAACATTTTCAAAACATCTGTAGTGTTACTAGTAAAACAAATATAACCCCAACAACTTGAGTTACATCTTATTGTTAAAGGTTACTGTTGCTGTGGAGATGTATGTATAATTTATTCAATCTACATATTGAGTCTAGAGTGTGCAAATGTAAATCGGAGAATTAAAAAGCTACTAAGGATTCTAAGTTTTAATACAATTTTATAAGATGGTTAATCATTCAATGGACATGAACTGTATAAACAACACCTTGTCACAAAGATGGTAGAATGTCTTCTTGGTCTTTGACTACATCGTTAAAAGAACTCCAGTGCGGGAATTCTTTACATAATAAAGGTTGAATAACATATTTCTTTGGTGATATTCACAGAAGTGTACCTGTGATATAACACAATGTGGCATTGGTTCGAAACTAAAAGATTTTTGGGGTGAAAGCGCCGTGTGGCAACACTGATGTACACAGTGGTGATACTTGTTCTATAGTATAGTGGAATGTAGGTGTCTGCGGCTATCCTAGGAACAAGCTACTTTATCGGTTTTTTTCTGTTTCCAATGCTCACAAGGAGTTAATTGCTTTCTCAAGTTCAGTAAATTATTAGTGTTTGAAGCCCAATATTATTTTCCAAGACACATTACTCTTACAAAAATGCCAGATATATTTGTAGATAACGACGGACCTGAAATAAAAGGTTAGTATGAAATCTTTGACACATGCAGCCCTGAAATATGGTCAGTAACTACGACACAAGCCAAGGTAAGGTACTGGAGGTAAGACAACGTGTGAGATACACAGTCACAGTGTGAGTACATTTGTTGTTTGATTTCAATGTGTTCATGTCTACTGTAGCAGTGTAGAAGTTGTGGCCCTGACTACACTGGGGGTGATTAGGAGCAAGAAGAAGACTAGCAATTTAGAATGAGTTACGGGCTCTTTATCTGTCTTTCTCTGATTAAAGTTGACAAAAGTTAATAAATTGTTCATTAATGCTAATGATATTTTACCTTTGTGAGGAATTAAAAGGTAAAGAGAATACATTGACGATGATGTATTGTACACAGTAGTTTCTCCCTATTTACCACCAGTAAGAGCGAAATGCCGATCCACATTAGCTAGAAAGCAGCATTAAGGGGACTATAGTAAAAAAAGATAAGGTTTGCGTCCCAACATTACATTAACTATGATGTTGATGGTTGTTTAATTAATTTAGTTAATTAAACAAAGTACGATGTTTACATCACTTATTGCGAACGTATTTTCGGTTGCCGTTGTAAATTTGAACACTGAATGCTGAACATAGAGAACAGTATTTGAGACCACTTGCCTTTCGGTATAAAGACAGTTAATATCAGATATGTATTACTATTCACAAACATCTACCATGTTATAATATTGACACTGACCATGACAGTCTGTCAGAGAGTGAGTATGTGCTTTATAAATTTTGCATTTATTATTATTAATATAAAACACTTCATGTCTTTATGGACATGGTGTGTGTATGTGTGCGTTTGTTCATTTTGTCGAGGTCATGTCAGGCGGGTAGCAGAAGCCCTGGGGTCACACTGTTTCCCTGTGCCTGGTCCATCACTTTGTTATAATCCTCCCATGACCAGCAGTGTTTATGATCTCAGTCTCTCTCGTCTACCAAACCCCGTGTGTGACCTTTGCCCTCTCACTTTTGGAGTAGGATGTTGCATTGGAAACTTTGAATGACACATTAAAGCTCATTTGTTAGTTTAATGTTTTAGTGTAAACTGTGAAAGGGAGCTACGAAGGAAAGTAAATAGCTTTTACCTGTCACTAAACGTTGTTCTTTCATATCTATCGTTTTATAACTAATTCAGTTAGTCTAAGATGAAAGATCTTTACTCCATTAAATTTGAATAACACTTGTTTGATGGTATACATGGAGAAATAGCTGTGATATAACAAAGATGGAATTTGTTATTAATTAAAATTACTGTAGGATATTAGCCGTGAGTGTTATCCTTGCTGTGTGCAGTGATGCCTCCTATTGTATCGGTGTAGTTGACTTTAGCAGTCGGCGGATATTCTGGCATCAAGATAGTTTAGTTGTTTTATTCTCTGTTTCTAACAGTCACATGCTGCTAATTGAACTACATCAGTATCATTTATGTCTTTTCGAGGCCAATCATTATTTTATAGTACACATTAGTTTTGAACCAATGCCAAGCTTTTGTGTAGACAACCAGGCGCCTGAAACAATCCATTGTTATCAGTAGACGGACTCGGCCATGGTCACAAAGTATCAGTTATTGAGAGAAGTAAAGTGTTTTAGAAAGAAATTTTCAAACGGAATCAGTTGAATTGTAATATTATATCTTGTTTTCTTGACAAATTTCAGATCAGTTTACTTAATTGTGGATCACAAACCTGTTCTCTCGTCAGACCTGTGTACAGCAGTGAGTCGACTGCGGATGTAGATATATTAAAAATGGGCTGTTTATGGGGTGTGTTTATTAGCAACTCTACACAAAGACTGTCAAGTATTCGGCAAAAGCATAATAAATGTCAGGTTTAAGGACAAGGAAATTTAACACATTTTTCGATCAAGCTTGATTGTAGGAAAGTCCTAAAATGTACTGCACAATAATAATCATGGTAAAATCTTCCTCTGATGTGCTAATCATTATAATGGTTTAATTGTTTCACTAGTAAAGTAGTATCTACTCTGCCTGTATGGAAGCAATTCGTGTGTTCTCCATCATTTACTGCATCGAGTGGAAGGTCTGACATTCACGATTTTGTGTTCAAGCCGCACTCACTCATATTTATGTTGTCTGTTGTATTGACAGACATGCTAATGTGGAAGGCAAACACCAATATATTAAATGCCAGAACACAATCAGTTATTTTCAGACTCCTAGCATCAAAACAAATCGTTACATGTGAGCTACTGTGGTGGGTCTTATGATGTGGTCTGTTGTAAAGAAATAAAAACAACCTGCACCTTTGTGTGATTGGTGACTGACAAGTTGATGTCGAGCAACTCATCTTTTATCGTCCGGGGTGAGAGAAGAAAGTGTGTGAACAGTGTGCAGATGCCTCGTCTGCCTGCCCGTAAGCACCCCCCTCCCTTGGTGGGTGGTGTACCCACGTGTACAACTTTCTTTCTCAATGCTATTGTCCCTTTCCTCTGCTCTTATTCATCCTAACCCGAATATTCCCGAATCTACTTTGTTGCTATGAAAAGTCCTGTCGATAAGACGTATCTATAATCGTTAATATAAGGCTGCTCTTATTAAAGTTACTGAGTTTCTTTAAAAGAAAAATAAAAAAAAATTATAGAACTAGTTAAAGGGAAGCAAGTCCTACCTTAGACATTAACATTATGAGTTGTCTCCCATGTAATCGTTTTTTTACAAAGATACTTTGAAAGCAACAGAAAGAAGTCATTCTTCACTCATTCTAAAAAACTGAAAACTGATTTTTCCATCTTTGACTTACTATTTCAGCATCTTTAGCATCCATTAATCTCGAGTTCATGTGCGACAGGTAACAGAAGTCACTGCTGGTCACTGTTTACCTGTGCTTGGACCATAACTTGTTTGTAATCCTGCCAGTACTGTTAAATTTCAAATCAGAAATTACAAACATTTAAAAATCAGACTCCATGCTCTCTGGTGAGTATATGATGGGGATGTGACAGGGATACAGTACAACACAATGTATGATTGTCTATATTTTCTGTGGAAATCAAGACTGACTGCCATGGGGTATCTTGTTAAAGTGTATATTAAAACCATAATATACTTCTCTTTTTCAACAGAACAGAAAGTTTTGGTTTTAGTTTCATGATTAAGAAATTTGCAATAAAGAAAAACTGCACTAAGCTTATTACCTTTTCGGGTCTCATTGATTATTGAGTTTAGTGTCTTTGTAACCATTACATTTTCAAAACTGCTCATTTTTCCGGACAATTACAGCCACAGTAATGGTAATATTAACAAGGCAATGCTTGCAAATTCACATGATTTACTTGGGAATATGACTGAAAAATTTCATTTGGTGGGTGTTCCATGAAATATATATTTGCTGCTAATTATCTAAAAGAACAAAGCAATCATCGACGCCTCTACTCGGGGACAGACGTTAATACACACTTGCGCTGCATGTCGAGGACAAGCGACCACAACATGTCTGGGCAAATACTCCAGAATAAAAACTAACTCCAGCTAGCTCCAAACCACTGTGCCCCAGTTACAAAAAAGAGAGCAGCATTTCTTATTCATATCTGTTAAAGAATACTGAAAAAATTAAACTTGAAGATAAATCCGAAAGAGAAAAAAACACATTTCTCGGAAGAAGCAGATTCTAGTCACTACACGCTGTGTCCCTCCACCTGCTGTGTGTCCTCGGGAACTGAAGCGCTGGCCGGTGACAGTTAATTATAATTATTGTCTTCTCCTTTTCTTTTTGAACATCTGAAACAATCTTCTGTGACTCATCTGCAAGACTTTACCAACAGACTGACAAACAGCTCAAACATACGTGGAATGGAGACCAGCTGTGATGACATTTCCTGACAGTGATGTCAATATTTATCTAATCAACAGTACAAACAATACACAGTCACAAAAACATAAAAGTAAATTAGAAATCATTCGCGGCTTGCTGAAGACCTCACACAAATAATATACATACGTACGGACACACACTTACACAAACTATTTATAATAATTGTAGAAAATAACATTGTTTAGACATTACCATCTATTAACAATAATAAAAAATGAAAAAGAGGGAAATTACACATAAACTCTTACAGCAATTTTGTTGAGAATATTCCAAATCATCTTTTGAATTACTGCGATGGGAAAAAATTAATGCTTCCGTCTTCAAGTTGCAAATATTTACTTTGTTGGTATAAAAAAAGAACACGTGAAAAAGTTTTTCATTAAGTTCCGAGTAATTTTCTTGAAATTGTCCTTAATTCCCATAAATGAATGTTTCTCCGTGTTCAAGGATGTATGTAGGAGGGCCGTTGTATCGATTTTTCTGACGTACGTTAAAATTAATTGAATGAGAAAAAGTATTTCACGCATTCTTAAATCTCATTGTCTTCTACTAAATAATATTTCATGATAATTTCAGTGATAATAATAATCATCATCTTCATAATTGCTCTGGTGTGTGGTAATAGAATTCAAATTCTTTTGAATGTAAATACACATTGAAGTACGAAAGGACACAAAAAAAGTCAACAAAATACAAAATTAATCCTTTAATTCAAAATATATAATGAATCAAAGTGAAAAAGGTGAACGAGAAATTAAACAAAGAATTCATTGACATAAAAATTTCACTAATTTTTAATTAACCGACCATTACATTTAATAAACTCACAGACCATACAGACATTCCACACAAGGTTTCTGAATATTATTTCGCTTTGTTACCGCCATTAATGACGGACTTAGTGAATGTGACATCACCCGGACTAACGACAGGGACTACACAGTATGACGTCACAGAAGTGGACATTCACACGTTGATAAATATGGTGATGGAGGTTGTCCTTCCATCACTAATATGTCTTATAGGTATCCCAGCAAATGTCATCAACTGTCTGGTGTTCTGGAGTCAGAGTCTACGCGATCGAATGAACCTCTGTCTCTTCACACTGGCACTAGTAGACTGTATCTACCTGATTTTAACTTTCACACTATATCCATTGAATTATTTTATTGAGTGGGGAAACGAGTGGATCTTTAGGAATTTCTACAAACACGTGTTAATGCCCGTGAATGGAATCACATATGGTCTTCGATTAACATCGTCTTTCATCACCATGGTGATTGCAGTGGAACGGTGTGTCTGTGTAATGTTTCCTCTTCGAGCTTCAACACTGATAAGCACGCGCACCATGGGCACACTGATTGCTTTGACTTCTCTAGGTCTTCAGCTTAGTTATGTGACTTTCCCCCTGTCATACTACGGTGATGTCATTAGTGTTCATGGAAACAAGAATAAAGTCTTTGTACAGACCAAGTTTTTTAAAGACAATACAAGGTTTGTTGTGATTTTTACAAACAATTTGTTAGGATTTGCCTTTCCCATGACCATATTTGTAATTGTTGCGATAGCAACGGGTGTGACTGTAATTAAACTGAAAAGCGCCTACAGGTGGCGCCAGAAGTCGAGTTCTGTTGACAGCGAGAGTTACCGCAGTGAGAGGGCGCTGACGGTGATGTTAGTCATCGCGGCCTGCGTCTACATCGGAACCATGCTGCCGTTTGTTGCTCGTGAATTGTTTGTCTTGGGCTGGTACGATCTCACTGTTGCTATGAATCAGAGCTTTTTGTTTCTTTTTTTAACTGCACTTGTAAACGTTATTTCTGGAATCAATTGTTGCGTTCCCTGCTTTATATATTTCTCTCGTTCTTCTCGTTTCAGGAAACATTTTCAAAACATCTTTAGTGTAACTAGTAAATCAAATATAACCTCAGCAACTTGAGTTACATCTTATTGTTAAAGGTTACTGTTGCTGTGGAGATATATGTATAATTTACTCAATCTACATATTGTTAGTACAGATTGTGTAACTGTGAATCGGAGAATTTAAAAAGCTACGGATGATAATAAGTTTTAATACTGTTGCATGAGATTAGTTAATCATTCCATGGGCATAAACTGTATAAACAACACTTTATCACAAAGATGGTAGAATGTCCTCTTGATCTTTGACTACTCCGTTCAAAGAACTCCAATGCGGCAAGTCTTTACATGATCAAGATTGAATAACAGATTTCTTTGATGATCTTTACAGAAGTTTACCTGTGATATTACAGAATGTGGCATCGGTTCGAGACTAAAAGATTTCTGTGGCGAAAGTAGCTAACCTTGATGCATGCAGTGGTGATACTTGTTCTATAGTATAGTAGAATGTAGATGTCTGCGGCTATCCTAGAAGCAAGCTACTTTTGCGTTCTGTTTTTTGTTTCCAATAATCACAAGGAGTTAAATGCTTTCTCAAGTAAAGTATTAGTGTTTGAGGCCCATTATTATTTTCCAGGAGTTATTAATCTTTAAAAAATTCCAAATATATTTGTAGATAACCACGAGCTATAAATAAAAGATTAATTTCAAATGTCAGACCCATGCAGCCCTGGGATATATGGTCAGTAACTACGACACAAGCCAAGGTAAGGTACTGGAGGTCAGACAACGAGCGAGATACACAGTCACAGTGTAAGTACATTTGTTGTTTGATTACAGTGTATTAATATTTATTATAGCAGTTTAGAAGTTTGTGTCCTGTGCTCTGCTGGGGGTGATAATAAGAAGAAGAGCAGCAGTTAAGAATGGGCAGCGGGCTCTGTATGTCTTTTTCTCTGATTTAAGTTGACCGAAGTTGACATATTATTCATTAATGCTAATCATATTTTACCTTTGTGAGGGAAGAAAAGGTAAAGAGAATACAGAGAGATGTATTGTGCACAGTAGATTCTCTCTATTTACCTCAAGTCGGAGCAAAGTGCCGATCCACATTAGGTAGAAAACAGCAGTAAGGGGCCTTTAGTAAAGAAGATAATGATCTAACGGTTTTAAACGTCAATAAACGGGAAAGTCTCGCCCTGCTAACTGTATCTCTATAAGTGGTCATCATATTTGTTTAATGACAGTTAGTAGAGCTGGTTGTTGTTGATTTTGATGGAAAGTGCTTCCACTTCGCGGTGAGTTTACACTGTAGGGGATGGGGATCTTTGTTGGGTCTGGGTATGGGAGGTGTGGGTGTAGGGAGGCGTTTTATTTCCATCTTCCTCTCTGCTGTGGAAACAGATATGTTTAGGTAGGTGACTTTAGGGTTTGTTTCTTGTTTTGGTGCTAACTTAGCTACCTTATCCACCTCTTCACTTCCTTTCATTCCTGTATGGTATCAAATGTCAGGTGTGATTCTATTGCTCGTTAATTTTTAGCAATCAGGATGTAAGCTAAAGAGCCCCGATAGTGGTCACTCACCGGTTTGTTCACCACCCGACTGCGCCTGGGAGCCATCTACTGGCGAAGAAAAGCCACGTGGTCACTTTTCTAGAATTGATTACACCGACGATGCCGACACATCGATGCTGACAGAGGAATGAACAGAACTGGTCACATAAGTTGGGGCTTTGGTCGAACACAGATATTTAAAATCACAATGTGAATACATATCACTGGTCGTATTTTAAACATTTTAAACACATAGAGACAGTTATAAATCTTCAATACACGGTAAACGAGACAATTTAAAAGCATTTTAAATTAATATCAGAAGAATCAAGTACAGTAACTCAGTTTGCAAATAATAATGAGAGAGAGAAGGAGGAAAAGACAAGACAATACTAAAACCATAAAGTTATCTCTGTTTGAAATTTGATCTCCTTCTGTTTGAGTCCTAATATTACATTAACTACGATGTTGATGGTTAGTTAATTAATTAAGTTAATTTAACAAAGTGCGATGTTTACATCAGCTATTGCGATTGTATTTTCGGTTGCCGTTGTAAATTTAAACACTGAATGCTGAACATAGAGAACAGTAAATAAGACCACGTGCCTTTCAACACTTGTGTAAATAAGTAAATTTTTATCTTTTTTCTTGTGTAAAGACAGATAATATCAGATACGTATTACTATTCACACACATCTACCATGTCATGATATTGACACTTGACTATGACAGTCTGTCGGAGTGTGAGTATGTGCTTTATAAATTTTGCATTTATTATTATAAATATAAAATCCTTTATGGACATGGTGTGTGTATGTGTGTTTATTCATTTTGCATCTATTTAGTGTCGAGTTCATGTCAGGTAGGTAGCGGAAGCCATGGGGTTACACCCATGACCAGCAGTGTTCATGATCTCAGTCTCTCCCGTCTACCAAAGCCCGTGTGTGACCTTTGCCCTCTCACTTTTGCAGTAGGATGTTGCATTGTTTTGTTATCCTTGATAACCACTCGCCTGAAACAAACCGTTGTTATCAGTAAACGGAGACGGTAATGCTCAGAACACACAATATCAGTTATTGAGAGAAGTAAGGTGTTTTAAAAAGAAATATTCAGACAGAATCAGTTGAATTGTAATATTATATCTTGTTTTCTTGACAAATTTCAGATGAGCTTGTTTAATTGTGGGTCACAAACCTGTTCTCTGGTCAGACCTGTGTACAGCAGTGAGTCGACTGCGGATGTAGATATATTATAAATTTACTTTTTAATGGGTGTGGGTATGAACAACTCTACAGAAAGACTGACAAGCGTTCGGCCACCGCACACACACAAAAGTCAGGTTTAAGGACAAGGATATTTAACACATTTTGCCATCAATCTTGCTCGCAGGAAAGTCGTAAAATGTACTGAAAAATAATAATCATGGTAAAATCTTCTTCTGATGTGCTAATCATTTTAATGAGTTAATTGTTTCACTAGTAAAGTAGTATCTACACTGCCTGTATGGAAGCAATTCAAGTGTTCTCCATCATTTACTGCATCGAGTAGAAGGTCTGACATTCACGTTTTTGTGTTCAAGCCGCACTCACTCATATTTATGTTGTCTGTTGTATTGACAGACATGCTAATGTGGAAGGCAAACACCAATATATTAAATGCCAGAACACAATCAGTTATTTTCAGTTTCCTAGCAACAAGACCAGTCGTTACATGTGAGCTACAGCGCTGGGTCTTATGATGTGGTCTGTTGTACAGAAATAAAAACAACCTGCACCTTTGTGTGATTGGTGACTGAAAAGTTGATGTCAAACAACTCATCTTTTATCGTCTAGGGTGAGAGAAGAAAGTGTGTGCACAGTGTGACAGTGTGAAAGGGATAATAGTTGAGGGGAAGCAAGTCCTACGTGACATTTTAGCATTATGAGTTGTCTCCCATGTAATCGCTATGCACAAAGTTACTTTGAAAGCAACCGAAAGAGGTCGTTTTTCACTCATTCTAGAAAACAAAAAACTGATTTACATCTTTGACTTACTATTTCGGCACCTTTAGCATCCATTTCGTCTCGAGGTCATATGCGACAGGTAACAGAAGTCACTGCTGGTCACTGTTTACCTGTGCTTGGACCATCCCTAAGCTAAATAGTGCTAATAAGTGGCAATAAATAGAGAAACGAATCATTTATTCCTTTTCTATTGCTCTCGTGCACTGCAATCGTAACCAAAAATCATTAAAAAATTTGACCGTCACCACAGCATTGAGTATACCTTTAAAAAGCAAAGAATGAAAGTAGTGACTAAGTGATACCAGTGTCTTAAAAGGAAAACCAGTGTTAGAATATTAATCTTAATAAGTCACAGTCATACTGAAAGTAATACAGGATCGCATCACCACTAATTCTAGAAAGTTAAAGAAAATTTTTTAAAAAATTTCAACTGTGGCATAATGGAGATGCATCTTTAGCATCATCGCGATCTTTCTCAAAATTTCACAAACTTAAAAAATCTTTTTTGGCATAATCAGGCGCGAGGAGCTATGACACGTGATGAAAACTTAGACATGGAGGAGGGTGTCGTGCACGTGGTCAAAGCGCTGTGTCACACGGCAACGAGCGCAGGTCTGGTGGAGAAACAAATGGTAGATTTCTTGCACACGACGGTAAGCGTCCGATAAGGTGTCCCCCTGTCGCACGTGTCCGTCAACATATTTCACGAGAACTTCATGCGTGAGACCCTCCACAACCGTTACACTTCCATGTCCATGGGTGGAGGGCCGACTAGCAGCCGACACTTAGCAGACGACATCCACCTGACAGCACGCACCGACAGACAACTGCAAGACTTTAGCAACAGACTGACAGACAGCTCAAACATACGTGGAATGTCGACCAGCTGTAATGACATTTCCTGACAGTGATGACAATATTTATCTAATCAACAGTACAAACACTGCAAAGTCACAAAAACATTAAAGTAAATTAGAAATCATTCACGGCTTGCTGAAGACATCACAAAAATAATACACATACGTACAGAAACACACGTGCACAGACTAATAATAATAGTAGTTGTACAAAGTAACTCTGTTTATACATTGTCATCTCTTGATAAGAATGAAAGGAAATTATGCAAAGGAAAACACTTACAAGTAATGTAAATTTGTCGAGAAAAAGTATTTAATTTTTCGTCTTAAAGTTTCTTTAATCTCCATGTTGTGAAAAAAAAAAAAAAAAAAGAGAACAAATTCTTCATTAAGTTCAGAGTAATTTTCTTGAAATTGTTCTTACTTTCCATAAATAAATGTTTCTCCGCATTCAAGGATTTATGTATTTCATTACGTTAAGATTAATTGAATGAGAAAAATATTTCCTGCATTCTTAATGCTTGTTGTCTTCTATTAAATAATAATTTATTAATAATACAAATCATCATTATAGTCGTGAAAAGTTCTATTAAAAGTAAAATCACATGTCAGTGTGTACGAACATATATTCTTTTTTCAGATAAAAGTTATTTCTGTTTGTTAGAAATGGAAGGAATGAAAGGTAAATGTTTTTTATTCTGTAAACTAGAAATAAAAGGAGAAATGTAGTGTCTACAACTAACTGTATATTACATGCCAGACATTGTCTTGTGACACACCTTGACGGTGATCAGGTGCAGGGGTCAGAACTCGTCTCACCTGGAACGTCTCAGCACCGTTTGGAAGGTGGTTTCTACTCTCTTTAGTTTCATGTGCTAACGGCTTTTTCAAGTTTCTAAATTTACCCACCTTTGTGACATTTATAAGGATTGCGCAATATTAAACGACGATCTTATTTCACAAGCTCAAAGACAAAAGAGACATTTCTAATTATTATTTCGCTTTGTTACCTCCATTAATGACGGCCTTGGTGAATGTGACATCATCCGGACTAACGACAGGGACTACACAGTATGATGTCACAGAAGTGGACATTCACACGTTGATAACTATTGTTATAGAGGTCGTCCTTCCATCACTGATGTGTCTTATAGGTATCCCAGCAAATGTCATCAACTGTCTGGTGTTCTGCAGTCAGGGTCTACGCGATCGGATGAACCTCTGTCTCTTCACACTGGCACTAGTAGACTGTATCTACCTTGCTTTAACTTTCACACTATTTCCATTGACTTATTTTATTGAGTGGGGAAACGAGTGGAGCTTTAGGATTTTTTACAAACAGGCGTTTATGCCTATGACAGGCATCACATATGGCCTTCGATTAGCATCGTCTTTCATCACCATGGTGATTGCAGTGGAACGGTGTGTCTGTGTAATGTTTCCTCTTCGAGCTTCAACACTGATAAGCACGCGCACCATGGGCACACTGATTGCTTTGACTTCTCTAGGTCTTCAGCTTAGTTATGTGACTTTCCCCCTGTCATACTACGGTGATGTGATTAGTGTTGATGGAAAGAAGAATAGAATCTTTGTACAGAAACAGTTTTATAAAGACAATACACAGTTTGTTGTGATTTTTACAAACAATTTGTTGGGATTTGCTTTTCCCATTACCATATTTCTGATTGTTGCGATGGCAACTGGTGTGACAGTAATTAAGCTGAAAGGCGCCTACAGGTGGCGCCAGAAGTCGAGTTCTGTTGACAGCGACAGTTGTCGGCGTGAGAGGGCGCTGACGGTGATGTTAGTCATAGCGGCCTGCGTCTACATCGGAACCATGCTGCCGTTTGTTGCTCGCGTAACATTTATCTTGGCATGGTACGATCTCGCTGCCTCTATGTATCAGAGCTTTTTGTTTCTTGCTTTGACTGGACTTGTGAACTTTATTTCAGGAATCAATTGCTGCCTTCCGTTTGTTATATATTTTTGTCGTTCTTCTCGGTTCCGGAAACATTTTCAAAACATCTTTAGTCTTCCAAACGAAACAAATATAACCCCCAAAACTTCAATTACATCTTATTGTTAAAGGTTACTGTTGTTATGGAATTGGATGCAGAATTTGCTCAATCTACATGTTGTAAGTCTAGTGTGTTAGTGTGCTACTTTGAATCGGAGAATTAAGAGCTACGAAGGATGAAAAGTTTTAATACTGTTGCATGAGATAGTTAGTCATTCAATGACAATAAATTCTATAAACAACACATTATCACAAAGATGGTAGAGTGTCTTCTTCATCTTTGACTACATCGTTCAAAGAACTCCAATGGGGCAAGTCTTTACAGCATAAAGTTGAATAACAGATTTCTTTGATGAGATTCGCAGAAGTGTACCTGTGATATCACACAGTGTGGCATCAGTTCGAGACTAACAGATTTCTAAGGTTAATGCACCGCGTGGAAACATAGATGTATACAGTGGTGCTACTTGTTCTATCGGTATAGTAGAATGTAGGTGTCTGCGGCTACTCTAGAAGCTAGCTACTTTTGCGTTTTGTTTTTTGTTTCCAATAATCACATGGAGTTAATTGCTTTCTGAAATTCTGTAAATGTATTACCAAGAGATAAAGTAGGTTGTGGTAGGGTTAACAATCCCACCATGTGAAAAAAGCTTGTTACAAAAACCAAAGCCAGTGTATTCGTTACGGATGGTTGAGGTAATGAAAGACATTACTCTTAAAGAAATGCCAAATTTATTTATAGATAATCGCGGGCCTTAAATAAAAGGTTAATTTCAAATGTAGGACCCTTGCATCCCTGGGATATAG
>SRHC01001147.1:15946-32944 GCA_004794325.1 Pomacea maculata
ATATCAGATACGTATTACCATTCAGACACATCTACCATGTCATGATATTGACACTGACTATGACAGTCTGTCGGAGTGTGAGTATGTTATGTTATTATTAATATAAAATACTTTATGGACATGGTGTAAGTGTGTGTGTGTATTCATTTTACATCTACTTAGTGTCGAGGTCATGTCAGGCAGGTAGCAGAAGCTCTGGGGTCACACTGTTTCCCTGTGCCTGGACCATCACTGGGTCACAATCCACCCATGACCAGCAGTGTTTATGATCTCAGTCTCTCTCTCGTCTACCAAAGCCCGTGTGTGACCTTTGCCCTCTCACTTTTGCAGTAGGATGTTGCATTGGAAACTTTGAATGACACATTAAAGCTCATTTGTTAGTTTAATGTGTTAGTGTAAACTGTGAAAGGGAGCTACGAAGGAAAGTAAATAGCTTTTACCTGTCACTAAAGGTTGTTCTTTTATATCTAACGGTTAATAACTAATTCAGTTAGTCTAAGAAGACAGATACTTACTCCATGAGATTAGACTAACACTTGTTTGATGGAATACATGGAGAAATAGCTGTGATTTAACAAATTTTGGAAGGTGTTAATAATTAAAATTACTTTACGGTCAAAGTCGCGAGTTCTGTTATCCTTGATAACCACGCGACTGAAACAAACCGTTGTTATCAGTAAACGGACACGGTAATGCACAGAACACACAATATCAGTTATGGAGAGAAGTAAGGTGTTTTAAAAAGAAATATTCAGACAGAATCAGTTGAATTGTAATATTATATGTTGTTTTCTTGACAAATTTCAGATGAGCTTGTTTAATTGTGGGTCACAAACCTGTTCTCTCGTCAGACCTGTGTACAGTAGAGAGTGGACTGCGGATTCAGATATATTAAAAATTTACTTTTTAACGGGTGTGGGTATTAGCAACTCTACACAAAGACTGACACGCAGTCGGCCAGAGCAAGAAAAAAAAAGTGGACTGTAAGGACAAGCAAATTTTAAATCATTTTTCATCAACCTTGTTCGCAGGAAAGTCCTAAAATGTACTGCACAATAATAATCATGGTAAAATCTTATTCTGATGTGCTAATCATTATAATGGTTTAATTATTTCACTAGTAAAGTAGTATCTACCCTGCCTGTATGGAAACAATTCAAGTGTTCTCCATCATTGACTGCATCGAGTGGAAGGTCTGACATTCACGTTTTTGTGTTCAAGCCGCACTCACTCATATTTATGTTGTCTGTTGTATTGACAGACATGCTAATGTGGAAGGTAAACACAAATATATTAAATGCCAGCACACAATCAGTTATTTTCAGACTCCTAGCAACAAGACCAGTCGTTACATGTAAGCTATTGTGTTGAGTCTTTTGATGTGGTCTGTTGTAAATAAAAACAACCTGCACCTTTGTGTGATTGGTGACTGACAAGTTGATGTCAAACAACTCATCTTTTATCGTCCGGGTAACTGCGGTGAGAGAAGAAAGTGTGTGCACAGTGTGCAGATGCAACGTCTGCCTGCCGTAAGCACCCCCTTGGTGGATGATGTACCCACGTGTACAACTTTCTCTTTCGGTATGCCCCTGTCCCTTTACTCTGCTCTTATTCATCCTAACCCGAATATTCCCGAATCTACTTTGTTGCTATGAAAAGTCATGTCGAGAAGAAATATCTCTCATCTGTATTATAAGGTTGCTCTTATGAAAGTCACTGAGTTTCTAAAAAAATAAATAAAAAATAAAAAAAAAATTAAAAAATTACAGAACTAGTTGAAGGGAAGCAAGTCCTACCTTAGACATTAACATTATGAGTTGTCTCCCATGGAATCTTCATGTACAAAGTTACTTTGAAAGCAACAGAAAGAGGTCGTTCTTCACTCATTCTAGAAAACAGAAAACTGATTTTGCCATCTTTGACTTACTATTTCAGCACCTTTAGCATCCATTAATCTAGAGGTCACATGCGACAGGTAACAGAAGTCACTGCTGGTCACTGTTTACCTGTGCTTGGACCATCACTTGTTTGTAATCCTGCAAATACTCTTAAATTTCAAATCAGAAATTACAAAGATTTAAAAATCAGACTCCATGCTCTCTGGTGAGTACATCAAAGGGTCGTAACAGGGATACAGTACAACACAATGTATGATTGTCTATATTTTCTGTGGAAATCAAGACTGACTGCCATGGGGTATCTTGATAAAGTGTAAATTAAAAGTATAATATACTTCTCTTCTCAACAGAACAGTAAGTTTTGGTATTAGCTTGATGATTAAGAAATTTGCAATAAAGAAAAACTGCACAAAGTTCACTACCTTTTCGGGTCTCATTGATTATTGCGTTTAGTGTCTTTGTAAACATAAAATTTTCAAAACTGCTCATTTTTCCCGATAATTACAGCCATAGTAATGTAATACAAACAAGGCAATGCTTGCAAATGTACATGATTTATTTGGGAGCATGACAGAAAAATTTCACTAGGTGGGTGTTCCATGAAATATATATATTTCCTACTAATTATCTAAAAGAACCCTCCACAACCTTTACACTTCCATGTCCATGGGTGGAGGGCCGACTAGCAGCCGACACTTAGCAGACGACATCCACCTGACAGCACGCACCGACAGACAACTGCAAGACTTTAACGACAGACTGACAGACAGCTCAAACATACGTGGAATGGAGACCAGCTGTGATGACATTTCCTGACAGTGATGTCAATATTTATCTAATCAACAGCACAAACAATGCAGAGTCAGAAAAACATAAAAGTAAATTAGAAATCATTTGTGGCTTGCTGAAGACATCACACAAATAATACACAAGCGTACGGAAACACACAAACTATTTATAATAATTGTAGAAAGTAACATTGTTTAGACATTACCATCTATTAACAATAATAAAAAATAAAAATAGGGGAATTACACATAAATTCATGCAGCAATTTTGTTGAGAATATGTCAGAGGATCTTTTGAATTACTGCGATGGGAAAATATTTATGCTTCCGTTTTCAAGTTGCAAATATTTACTTTGTTGGTATGAAAAAAGAACACGTGAACACGTTTTGCACTAAGTTCCGAGTAATTTTCTTGAAATTGTCCTTAATTCCCATAAATGAATGTTTCTCCGTGTTCAAGGATATATGTAAAAGAGCCGTTGTATTGCATTTTCTGACGCACGTTAAAATTAACTGAATGAGAAAAAGTATTTCACTTAAATCGTACTGTCTTCTACTAAATAATATTTAATGATAATACCAATAAAAAATAACAATCATCATCATGATTGTTCTATTGTGTGGTAATAGAATTTAAATTCTTTTAAATGTATATACTCATTGAAGTAGAAACGGACCAAAAAGTCAGGAAAATACAAAATTAATCGCGTAATTCAAAATATATAATGAATCAAAGTAAAAAGGGAGAACGAGAAATTCAACAAAGAATTCATTGACATACACATTTCACTTATTTTTAATTAATCGACAATTACATTTACATTTAATAAACTCACAGACCAACGAAACATTCCACACAAGGGTTCTGCATAATATTTCGCTTTGTTACCTCCATTAATGACGGCCTTAGTGAATGTGACATCACCCGGACTAACGACAGGGACTACACAGTATGACGTCACAGAAGTGGACATTCACACCTTGATAAATATTGTGATGGAGGTCGTCCTTCCATCACTGATGTGTCTTATAGGTATCCCAGCAAATGTCATCAACTGTCTGGTGTTCTGGAGTCAGAGTCTACGCGATCGGATGAACCTCTGTCTCTTCACACTGGCACTAGTAGACTGCGCCTACATGGTTGGCATCTTCACGCTGTATCCTTTAACTTCTTTTATTGAGTGGACAAATGAGTGGATTTTTAAGAATTTCTACAAACAGGTGTTAATACCTGTGGCAGGCATCACATATGGTCTTCGATTAACATCGTCTTTCATCACCATGGTGATTGCAGTGGAACGGTGTGTCTGTGTAATGTTTCCTCTTCGAGCTTCAACACTGATAAGCACGCGCACCATGGGCACACTGATTGCTTTGACTTCTCTAGGTCTTCAGCTTAGTTATGTGAGTTTCCCCCTGTCATACTACGGTGATGTCATTAGTGTTCATGGAAACAAGAACAGAATCTTTGTAGAGACTAAGTTTTATAAGGACAATGATAGGTTTGTTGTGATTTTTACAAACAATTTGTTGGGATTTGCTTTTCCCATCACCATATTTATAATTGTTGCGATGGCAACTGGTGTGACTGTAATTAAACTGAAAAGCGCCTACAGGTGGCGCCAGAAGTCGAGTTCTGTTGACAGCGAGAGTTACCGCAGTGAGAGGGCGCTGACGGTGATGTTAGTCATAGCGGCCTGCGTCTACATCGGAACCATGCTGCCGTTTGTTGCTCGCGAAATATATGTCTTGGGCTGGTACGATCTCTCTGTTGCTATGAGTCAGAGCTTTTTGGTTCTTGCTTTAACTGGACTTGTGAACGTTATTTCAGGAATGAATTGTTGCGTTCCGTTCTTTATATATTTCTGTCGTTCTTCTCGGTTCCGGAAACATTTTCAAAACATCTGTAGTGTTACTAGTAAAACAAATATAACCCCAACAACTTCAGTTACATCTTATTGTTAAAGGTTACTGTTGCTGTGGAGATGTATGTAAAATTTACTCAATCTACATATTGAGTCTAGAGTGTGCAAATGTGAATCGGAGAATTTAAAAAGCTACGAAGGATTTTAAGTTTTAATATTGTTGTATGAGATGGTTAATCATTAAATGGGTATAAACTGTATAAACAACACCTTATCAAAAGATGGTAGAGTGTCTTCTTGGTCTTTGACTACATCGTTAAAAGAACTCCAATGCGGCAAGTCTTTACATCATAAAGTTGAATAACAGATTTCTTTGATGAGATTCACAGAAGTGTACCTGTGATATGACACAATGTGGAATCAGTTCGAGACTAACAGATTTCTAGGGTAAATGGACCGCGTGGAAACATTGATGTATACAGTGGTGCTGCTTGTTCTATAGTTTAGTAGGATGTAGGTGTCTGCGGCTACTCTAGAAGCAAGCTACTTTTGCGTTTTGTAGTGTGTTTGCAATATTCACAAGGTAATAATTACTTTCTCAAGTTCTGTAAATTATTAGCGTTTACCTTAAGGTAAAGTAGGTTGTGGTAGGGTTAACAAACCCACCATGTGAAAAAAGCTTGTTACAAAAACCAAATCCAGTGTTTTCGTTACGGATGGTTGAGGTAATGAAAGACATTACACTTAAACAAGTGCCAAATTTATTTGTAGATAATCGCGGGCCTGATATAAAAGGTTAATATCAAATGTAGGACCCATGCAGCCCTGGGATATAGTCGATAGAAGGTAAGGTACTGGATGTAAGACAACGAGCGAGATACACAGTCACAGTGTGAGTACATTTGTTGTTTGATTACAATGTATTAATATTTACTATAGCAGTGTAAAAGTTTGTGCACTGTGCTACACTGGGGTTGATTAGAAACAAGAAGAAGACTAGCAATTTAGACTGGGCAGCGGGTTCTGTATGTCTTTTTCTCTGATTTAAGTTGACCAAGGTTAATATATTATTCATTAATGCTAATGATATTTTACCTTTGTGAGGGAAGAAAAGGTAAAGAGAATACAGAGAGATGTATTGTGCACGATAGATTCTCTCTATTTACCTCCAGTAAAAGCAAAGTGCCGATCCACATTAGGTAGAAAACAGCAGCAAGGGGCCTTTAGTAAAGAAGATAATGATCTAACGGTTTTAAACGTCAATAAACGGGATTTTTCGCACTGCTAACTGTATCTCTATAAGTGGTCATCATATTTGTTTAATGACAGTAAGTAGAACTTGTTGTTGTTGATTTTGATGAAAACTGCTTCCACTTCGCGGCTATTTTACACTGTAGGGGATGGGAATCTTTTTTGGGTCTGGGTATGGGAGGTGTGGGTGTAGGGAGGCGTTTTATGGCCATCCTCCTCTCTGCTGGGGCAACAGATATGTTTAGGTAGGTGACTTTCGGTTCTTGTTTTGTTGCCAATTTAGCTAGCTTATCAGCCTCTTCACCTCCTTTAATTCCTGTATGGTATCAAATATCAGTTGTAATTCTGTTGCTCGTCAAGTTTTAGTAATCAGGATGTTAGCGAAAGAGCCCCGATAGTGGTCACTCACCGGTTTGTTCACCACCCGACTGCCCCTGGGAGCCATCTACTGGCGAAGCAAAGCCACGTGGTCACTTTTCTAGAATGGGGAATGATCAGAACTGGTCAGATAACTTGGGGTTCTGGTCGGACACAGATATTTAAAACCACAATGTGAATACATATCACTGGCCGTATTTTAAACATTTTAAACACATAGAGACAGTTAACGTAGTTAGTTCAAACAGTTTTTCTTAGAAATCTTCAATACACGGTAAACGAGACAATTTAAAAGCATTATTATTAATATCAGAAGAATCAAGTACAGTAACTCAGTTTGCAAACAAGAATGAGAGAGAGAAGGAGGAAAAGACAAGACAATACTAAAAGCATAAAGTTATCTCTGTTTGAAATTTGATCTCCTTCTGTTTGCGTTCTAATATTACATTAACTATGCTATTGATGGTTAGTTAATTAATTTAGTTAATTAAGGAAAGTACGATGTTTACATCCCTTATTGCGATCGTATTTTTGGTTGCCGTTGTAAATTTAAACACTGAATGCTTAACACAGAGAACAGTATTTAAGACCACGTGCCTTTCAACATTTGTTTTAATAAGTCAATTTTTATCTTTTTTCGGTATAAAGACAGTTAATATCAGATAGGTATTACCATTCAGACACATCTACCATGTCATGATATTGACACTGACTATGACAGTCTGTCGGAGTGTGAGTATGTGCTTTATAAATTTTGCATTGTATGTGTGTGTGTGTGCTTTATTCATTTTACATCTACTTAGTGTCGAGGTCATGTCAGGCAGGTAGCAGAAGCCCTGGGGTCACACTGTTTTTCTGTGCCTGGTCCATCACTGGGTTATGATCCACCCATGACCAGCAGAGTTTATGTTCTCAGTCTCTCTCATCTACCAAAGCCCGTGTGTGACCTTTGCCCTCTCACTTTTGCAGTAGGATGATGCATTGGAAACTTTGAATGACACATTAAAGCTCATTTGTTAGTTTAATGTGTTAGTGCAAGACTGTAAAAGGGAGCTACGAAGGAAAGCAAATAACTTTTATCTGTCACTAAAGGATATTCTTTTATATCTAACGCTTATAAATAATTCAGTGAGTCTAAGATGAAAGATCTTTACTACACTATACTAGACAAACACTTTTTTGATGGAATATGTGTACATGGAGAAATAGCTGTGATATAACAAAGGTGGAATTTGTTATTAATTAAAAGTACTGTAGGATAATAGCTGTGAGTGTTGTCCTTGCTGTGTGCAGTGATGCCTCCTATTGTATCGGTGTAGTTGACTTTAGCTGTCGGCGTTGAGTTTAGCTGTCCTGGCATCAAGATAGTTTAGTTCTTTTATTCTCTGTTTCCAACATTCACATGCTGCTAATTGAACTACATCAGTATCATTTATGTCTTTTCGAGGACCATCATTATTTTCTAGGACACATTAGTTTTGAACCAATGCCAAGCTTTTGTGTAGAAAAAATTTACAGAACTAGTTAAAGGGAAGCAAGTCCTACCTGAGACGTTAACATTATGAGTTGTCTTCCATGTAATCGTTATGTAAAAAGTTACTATGAAAGCAACAGAAGCGGTCGTTTTCCACTCATTCTAGAAAACAGAAAACTGATTTTTCCATCTTTGACTTACTATTTCAGCACCTTTAGCATCCATTTAGTCTCGAGGTCATATCCGACAAGTAACAGAAGTCACTGATGTTTACTTGTGCTTGGACCATCACTTGTTCATAATGATGATGATGTCGATTTGTGTCAAGGACGCGTTCACTTCACACTTTCACACACCGTCACACATCACTCGAACTCACTGACGGCCATATGTATACACGTCCTCACGCGTGTTCTTTTTCACACAGATATCACAGAGATTTGTCGTGGGCAAATAAGAGTTATATAATTCAACATTTAACATTAAACACATACATTATTAAAAGCATATACGGTGTAACATCGATATAAATGTCTTTTGTGGCGTCATTCAATTAAGTTGGTCGTCCGTTTTTCTGTCGAAAAGTTCTCAAATTGCTACTTACAGTTTGGCTTCTGTTATTCACACATATTCATACTTCCACACTGTCCGAAACAATCGCCCAAGAATAAACTGTCTGGTAAAATCCTCCTTGAATTTTACATACACTAGACTGCATCCGAATGTTAATGATCGTAGTCACTCTCCTTTTCTGACTACACATCGAACAACGATAAGTCTTTTTCCTTTACGACATGTCCTTTCTTAAAATCCACAGTTGTAGGCTTCTTGTGTTCTCCGTCTTAACAGAGTCGTACAGATTAGTTTGACAGTTCTTCTCTTCTTGTAAACTCTCACAATTTTCAGTTCTTATAAGGGGTAGATGCTTTCTTGGCCGACATCTAGGTGGCGACCACGAATAATTATTCTGGAACAACACACAAGTTCCCAAAACGGACAATCCATACACTCTGTCTGCTACTCGTCCTTTCTCCCAACCGTCTCTGTATCCACACGTACAGTCAGACAGCTCCTCCTCTCTCCAAAAATCTTCTCCGTCCGCTTCTCATCACCTCTCCTGCGGTTACGTTGGGATTCCACACTCCCAGTGAGTCCCTTCGTAGTTCCTTGACTGGGCAAGCAACTCATTTTAATTATTTATTACCGGTCCCTGTATCCACACGTACAGTAAGACCAATTTCACGCCTGTCCTCTCTATATCTCGTCTCCCGTCGTCTGCTTCTTCCAAAAATGTTTCACTCTCCGCACAATCTAAAACTACGTCATAAAATGACGTCAGGTTTTGACGCAAAACCACGACGCAGCAAAAACATTCATATGCTGACTGGTAAGGGCAATAATCTCTGACAAACAAAAGACAGGGGCAACAACCCCCTGTTCCTAACAATTTGTAGCCGACACTTAGCAGACGACATCCACCTGACAGCACGCACCGACAGACAACTGCAAGACTTTACCAACAGACTGACAGACAGATCAAACATACGTGGAATGAAGACCAGCAGTGATGATATTTCCTGACAGTGATGTCAATATTTATCTAATCAACAGTACAAACAATGTAAAGTCACAAAAATATTAAAGTAAATTAGAAATAATTCACGTCTTGCCGAGGGCTTCAAGGAAATAATACACAAGGTACGGACACACACTTACACAAACTATAATTTTTGTACAAAGTAACATTGTTTAGACACTGCCATCTATTGACAATAATCAAAAATAAAAAAGAGGGGAATTACACATAAAGTCTTACAGCAATTTTGTTGAGAATAAGCCAAAGCATCTTTCAATTACTGCGATGGGAAAATATATATGCTTCTGTCTTCAAGTAGCAAATATTTACTTTATTGGTATGAAAAAAGAACAAGTGAACATGTTTTTCACTAAGTTCCGAGTAATTTTCTTGAAATTGTCCTTAATTCCCATAAATGAATGTTTCTTCGTGTTCAAGGATGTATGTAGGAGGGCCGTTGTATTGCATTTTCTGATGCACGTTAAAATTAACTGAATGAGAAAAAGTATTTCACTTAAATCTTATTGTCTTCTACTAAATAATATTTAATGATAATACCAATAAAAAATAACAATCATCATCATGATTGTTCTGTTGTGTGGTAATAGAATTTAAATTCTTTTAAATGTATATACACATTGAAGTGAATACACACGAACGGACCAAAAAGTCAGGAAAATACAAAATTAATCGCGTAATTCAAAATATATAATGAATCAAAGTGAAAAGGGAGAACGAGAAATTCAACAAAGAATTCATTGACATACACATTTCACTTATTTTTAATTAATCGACCATTACATTTAATAAACTCACAGACCAACGAAACATTCCACACAAGGGTTCTGTATATTATTTCGCTTTGTTACCGCCATTAATGACGGCCTTAGTGAATGTGACATCACCCGGCCTAACGACAGCGACTACACAGTATGATGTCACAGAAGTGGACATTCACACGTTGATAAATGTGGTGATGGAGGTCGTCCTTCCATCACTGATGTGTCTTATAGGTATCCCAGCAAATGTCATCAACTGTCTGGTGTTCTGGAGTCAGGGTCTACGCGATCGGATGAACCTCTGTCTCTTCACACTGGCACTAGTAGACTGTATCTACCTGCTTGGCATCTTCATGACTAATCCGCTGGCTTATTTTATTGAGTGGGGAAACGAGTGGATCTTTAGGATTTTTTACAAAGAGGTGTTTATGTCTATGACAGGCATCACATATGGACTTCGATTAACATCCTCTTTCATCACCATGGTGATCGCGGTGGAACGGTGTGTCTGTGTAATGTTTCCTCTTCGAGCTTCAACACTGATAAGCACGCGCACCATGGGCACACTGATTGCTTTGACTTCTCTAGGTCTTCAGCTTAGTTATGTGACTTTCCCCCTGTCATACTACGTTGATGTGATTAGTGTTCATGGACACAAGAATAGAGTGGTTGTACAGAGACAGTTTTATAATGACAATACACAGTTTGTAGTAATTTTTACAAACAATTTGTTGGGATTTGCCTTTCCTGTGATCATATTTATGATTGTTGCTATGGCAACGGGTGTGACAGTAACTAAACTGAAAGGTGCCTACATTTGGCGCCAGAAGTCGAGTTCTGTTGACAGCGAGAGTTACCGCAGTGAGAGGGCGCTGACGGTGATGTTAGTCATAGCGGCCTGCGTCTACATCGGAACCATGCTGCCGTTTGTTGCTCGCGAAGTGTTTGTCTTGGGCTGGTACGATCTCACTGTTGCTATGAATCAGAGCTTTTTGTTTCTTGCTTTCACTGCAATTGTAAACGTTATTTCAGGAATCAATTGTTGCGTTCCCTGCTTTATATATTTCTCTCGCTCTTCTCGTTTCAGGAGACATTTTCAAAACATCTGTAGTGTTACTAGTAAAACAAATATAACCCCAGCAACCTCAGTTACATCTTATTGTTAAAGGTTACTGTTGCTGTGGAGATGTATGTATAATTTACTCAATCTACATATTGTTAGTATAGAGTGTGTAACTGTGAATCGGAGAATTTAAAAAGCTACGAAGGATAATACTTTTGAGTAGTGTTGCATGAGGAGGTTAATCATTCAATGGGTATAAACTGTATAAACAACACATTATCACAAAGATGGTAGAGTGTCTTCTTGATCTTTGACTACATCGTTCAAAGAACTGCAATGCGGCAAGTCTTTACATGATCAAGATTGAATAACAAATTTCTTTGATGAGATTCGCAGAAGTGTACCTGTGATATGACACAATGTGGAATCAGTTGGAAACTAAAAGATTTCTGTGGCGACAGCAGCGCGTGGTAACGTTGATGTATACAGTGGTGATACTTGTTCTATAGTATAGTAGAATGTTGGTGTCTGCGGCTATGCTAGAAGCAAGCTACTTTAGCCGTTTTGCTTTCTGTTTCCGATACTCACATGGAGTTAATTACTTTCTCAAGTTCAGTAAACTATTAGTGTTTGAGGCCCATTATTATTTTCCAGCACTTATTAGTCTCACAAAAATTCCAAATATATTTGTAGATAACCACGCGCTATAAATAAAAGGTTTATTTCAAAAGTCGGCCACATTCAGCCCTGGGATATAGTCAGTCCTACCCGCCGTCTGTAACTACGACAAAAGCAAAGTTGACGGCGATAGAAGGTAAGGTACTGGAGGTAAGACAACGAACGAGATACACAGTCACAGTGTGAGTACATTTGTTGTTTGATTACAATGTATTAATATTTACTATAGCAGTGTAGAAGTTTATGACCTGTTCTACACTGGGGGTGATTAGGAAGAAGAAGACCAGCAGTTTAGAATGGGCAGAGAGCTCTGTTTATCTTTTGTTGACCAAAATTAATATATTATTCATTAATGCTAATCATATTTTACCTTTGTGAGGGAAGAAAAGGTAAAGAGAATACATTGATGGTGATAAAGTGTGGACAGTAGATCCCTATTTACCTCAAGTCGGAGCAAAATGCCGATCCACATTAGCTAGCAAACAGCAGTAAGGGGCCTTTAGTAAAGAAGATAATGATCAAACGGTTTTAAACGTCAATAAACGGGAAATACTCGCCCTGCTAACTGTATCTCTATAAGTGGTCATCATATTTGTTAAATGACAGTAAGTAGAACTGGTTGTTGTTGATTTTGATGGAAACTGCTTCCACTTCGCGGTTATTTTACACTGTAGGGGATGGGGATCTTTGATGGGTCTGGGAGGTGTGGGTGTAGAAAGACGTTTTATAGCCATCCTCCTCTCTGCTGTGGAAACAGATATGTTTAGGTAGGTGACTTCATGGTTTGTTTCTTGTTTTGGTGCCAAATTAGCTAGCTTATCAGCCTCTTCACTTCCTTTAATTCCTGTATGGTATAAAATATCCGTTGTAATTCTGTTGCTCGTGAAGTTTGAGCAATCAGGATGTTAGCGAAACAGACCCGACTGCCCCTGATAACCATCTACTATGGCGAAGCAAAGCCACGTGGTCACTTTTCTAGAATTGATTACACCGACGATGCTGACAGGGGAATGATCAGAGCTGGTCAGATAAGTTGGTGTTCTGGTCGGACACAGATATTTAAAATCACAATGTGAATACATATCACGGGCCGTATTTTAAACATTTTAAACACATATTGACAGTTAACGTAGTTCAAACAGTTTTTCTTAGAAATCTTCAATACACGGTAAACGAGACAATTTAAAAGAATTTTAAATTAATATCAGAAGAATCAAGTAAAGTAACTCAGTTTGCAAATAATAATGAGAGAGAGAACGAGGAAAAGACAAGACAATACTAAAACCATAAAGTTATCTCTGTTTGAAATTTGATCTCCTTCTGTTTGAGTCCTAATATTACATTAACTACGATGTTGATGGTTAGTTAATTAATTAAGTTAAGTTAACAAAGTGCGATGTTTACATCACTTATTACGATCGTATTTTCGGTTTCCGTTGTAAATTTAAACACTGAATGCTGAACATAGAGAAATGTATTTGAGACAGCGTGCCTTTCAACATTTGTTTCAATAAGTCAATTTTTATCTTTTTTCGGTATTAAGACAGTTAATATCAGATGCTTATTATCATTCAGACACATCTACCATGTCATGATATTGACACTGACTATGACAGTCTGTCGGAGTGTGAGTATGTGCTTTATAAATTTTGCATTGTATGTGTGTGTGTGTTTTATACATTTTACATCTACTTAGTGTCGCTGTCATGTCAGGCAGGTAGCAGAAGCCCTGGGGTCACACTGTTTTTCTGTGCCTGGTCCATCACTGGGTTATAATCCTCCCATGACCAGCAGTGTTTATGATCTCAGTCTCTCTCGTCTACTAAAGACAGTGTGTGACCTTTGCCCTCTCACCTTTGCAGTAGGATGATGCATTGGAAACTTTGAGTGACACGTTAAAGCTCATTTGTTAGTTTAATGTGTTAGTGCAAGACAGTAAAAGGGAGCTAAGAAAGAAAGCAAATAACTGTTATCTGTCACTAAAGGATATTCTTTTATATCTAACGCTTTATAAATAATTCAGTGAGTCTAAGATGAAAGATCTTTACTACATTATACTAGACAAACACTTTTTTGATGGAATATGTGTACATGGAGAAATAGCTGTGATATAACAAAGGTGGAATTTGTTATTAATTAAAAGTACTGTAGGATAATAGCCGTGAGTGTTATCTTTGCTGTGTGCAGTGATGCCTCCTATTGTATCGGTGTAGTTGAGTTAACAGTCGGCGGATATCCTGGCATCAAGAAAGTTTAATTGTTTTATTCTGTTTTCAACATTCACATGCTGTTAATTGAACTACATCAGTATCATTTATGTCTTTTCGAGGCCAATCATTATTTTCTAGGACACATTATTTTTGAACCAATGCCAAGCTTTTGTGTAGACAACCACGCGCCTGAAAGAAAACATTGTTATCAGTAGAGGGACTCGGCCATGGTCACAAAGTATCAGTTATTGAGAGAAGTAAAGTGTTTTAAAAAGAAATATTCAGATAGAGTCCGTTTCATTGCAATATTATATCTTGTTTTCTTGACAAATTTCAGATCAGTTTACTTAATTGTTGCTCACAAACCTGTTCTCTCGTCAGACCTGTGTACAGCAGAGAGTCGACTGCGGATGTAAATATTTGTAGATGTTGTCACATGATGTTATCAAAACAGGTAGTGCTACCTTTTAAAAGCTATCTGTCAAAACATGACCCTACTGTTTCTAAGCTGAGGACTTGTGTGTTCACTGCAATTTGAGAGGCAAACATTATTCTCGATTTTTTATTGTGTAATACTATCACACCTTTCATAATTAAAATATTGATACCTACAAATATCAATAAAACCTGTATGTAACAAAGAAGAGGACAGATATTCTTTTACTCTTATTTACAGCTCATCTGAGTATCTCTACACAAAGACTGACACGCATTCGGCCACTGCAAAAAAAAAAAAAAATAATAAATAAATAAAAAAAAATAATGAAAGTCGAGTTTAAGGACAAGCAAATTAAACACATTCTTTTTTTTATATAAAACTTGCTTGAAGGAAAGTCTTAAAATATACCGAATAATAATAATCATACTAAAATCTTTTTTCTGATGTGCTAATCATTATAATGAGTTAATTGTTTCACTAGTAAAGCAGTATCTACCTCTGCCTGTATGGAAGCAATTCATGTGTTCTCCATCATTGACTGCATCGAGTGGAAGGTCTGACATTCACGTTTTTGCGTTCAAGCCGCACTCACTCATATTTATGTTGTCTGTTGTATTGACAGATATGTTAATGTGGAAGGCAAACACCAATATATTAAATGCCAGCACACAATCAGTTATTTTCAGACTCCTAGCAACAAGACCAGTCGTTACACGTGAGCTACTGTGCTGAGTCTTATGATGTGGTCGGTTGTACAGAAATAAAAACAACCTGCACCTTTGTGTGATTGGTGACTGACAAGTTGATGTCGAGCAACTCATTTTTTATCGTCCGGGTAACTACGGTGAGAGAAGAAAGTGTGTGCACAGTGTGCAGATGCAACGTCTGCCTGCCCGTAAGCACCACCCTTGGTGGATGATGTACCCACGTATACAACTTTCTCTTTCGGAATGCCTTTGGACCTTTCCTCAGGTCTTATTCCTCCTAACCCGAATATTCCCGAATCTACTTTGTTGCTATGAAAAGTCCTGTCAAGAAGACGTATCTCTCATCTGTATTATAAGGCTGCTCTTAAAGTTACTGAGTTTCTCAAAAAAAAAAAAACAAAAACAAAAAAAAAACAAAAACAAAAAAAGTTACAGAACTAGTTTGTCACGGACCGTCTGCAGACATGCGCATTCTTTCCACAAACAAATATAAACAGGTCGCTTGAGGGTGGGCGTCCCTCCTTAGAGGCACCAATAATTATTAAGAACAAACACAAGTTTAAAAGAGGACAAAATATCAACAGTAATCCACCCGTCAACAGAAACAACACTCTATCACGTTCACACCATCAAAGTTTTACATGTCACTTTGCCGGAATCCACACAGCATCAATTAAAGAGTTACAATAATAATCCTTGACGCAGTCCGACAATTTATATCCACAGTGTCATCATCATACATAACACATGTACTTCTTTCACGAAATCCAACAAGTTAATAAACGTTTAGTCCTTGCAGCGCTCCAGTCCCCGGTTTTATGTTCAACTCTAATCGTCTTTCCTATAGTTTAATAAATGGTAAAAAGAGTGTTTATACGATGCCGATATGTTGCTATCGGTCGTGCTCCAAAACACTCAGCCCAGCCACACTAGTGCAGCGGACTGGAGGGGCCCCGGCCAACGGCAACAACCGCCAGCAGGTGCAAGTCTTCAATCCACGGGCTACAACAACAACAACAAAAAAATGGCCACCGCTACCCACACACCGATGCTCCTTCTCCGACCCGCCGTTTTCCCCACCTCTTCCTTTTTCTTAACGTCATCTTTATGTCGTCACCTTTGTGTCGTCACGTTATTTTGACGTCACACCTAATGTCTTTTGCTCAAGTAACTTCCCAAATGACATCCAGCCCACTACACTAGACCAAGTGTGTACACTGCCTCACACGCACATGGAACTCGCTGAATTTCGCGGCTCACATTTTCCATGAAAAACAGGTCAACTACGGTTGTCAACTTTCCCCCCTTCAACCCTCTATTGATGTCCGTGACATAGTTAAAGGGAAGCAAGTCCTACCTGAGACGTTAGCATTATGAGTTGTCTCCCATGGAATCTTTACGTACAAAGTTACTTTGAAAGCAACAGAAAGAAGTCGTTCTTCATCATTCTAGAAAACAGAAAACTGATTTTTCTATCTTTGACTTACTATTTCAGCACCTTTAGCATCCATTTCGTCTCGAGGTCATATGCGACAGGTAACAGAAGTCACTGCTGGTCACTGTTGACCTGTGCTTGGACCATCACTTGTTTGTAATCCTACAAATACTCTTAAATTTCAAATCAGTAATTACAAAGATTTAAAAATCAGACTCCATGCTCTCTGGTGAGTATATGATGGGGTTGTGACAGGGATACAGTACAACACAATGTTTGATTGTCTATATTTTCTGTGGAAATCAAGACTGACTGCCATGGGGTATCTTGTTAAAGTGTATGTTAAAAGTCAGGGCTTCTGCTTACGCAAAAAATTGCGTACAGTACGCATTAAAAGTTCGGAGGACCCCTTCAATTTTCGTCAATGGGGTCCCAGGGGATCCTTTCAAATTTGGGC
>SRHC01001147.1:34097-55386 GCA_004794325.1 Pomacea maculata
TTAAATGAGAAAAAGTTTTTCCCGCATTCTTAAAGCTTATTGTCTTCTACTAAATAATCATTTATTTTATAATACTAATCATCATCATAATCGGGAACATGACTGGTAATAGTATCAAACTTCTATTGAAAGTAAAACACACTGAAGTACGAACATATTCAAAATAGCTAACAGATTACAGACTTAATCAAGGAATTAAAAATATATGTGATTGAAAGTAAAATTGGTTAACGAGAAAATAAAGAATAATAAACATACAAACTTCTTTTAATTTTTGACATATCTTGCTTGCTTTCAAAGCTTACAACAGATAAATTTAGTTTAATTTGTGAAATAACTTAAACGTTAGATTTTCTTTCTTCAGATAAAAATTATTTCTGTTTGTTAGAAATGGAATGAATAAGAGGTAAATGTATTTTTAAATTCTCTTAACTACAAATAAAAGGAGAAATGTAGTGCCTACGACTAATGTGTATATTATATGGCAGAAGGCAGACATTGTCTTGGGACATACCTTGAGGATAATTAGGTGCAGGGGTGAAAAGTCGTCTCAGCTACTCACTGTACCGTCTGTTTTGGTAAATGGTAAATGTCTCGAAGACAACAATTTGTAGCCGGTGCACCGATCGGTCTGATATCCACTAAAGCAGACGTAAAACTCTTGTTACGAGTGCAATGAGAAGTGTTCAGCCATCAGTTCACACGTGTTCTCGATGCTTAATTTATAGGTGGTAACTGATTTTTTCAAGTTTATCCACCTTTACGACAGTTATTAGGATTGTGCAAAACTAACTGACGATCTTATTTCACAACCTCAAAGATAAAAGGGACATTTCTAATTATTATTTGGCTTTGTTACCTCCATTAATGACGGCCTTGGTGAATGTGACATCATCCGGTATAACGACAGGGACTACAGAGTATGATGTCACAGAAGTATACATTCACACGTTGATAAATATTGTGATTAAGGTCGTCCTTCCATCACTGATGTGTCTTATAGGTATCCCAGCAAATGTCATCAACTGTCTGGTGTTCTGGAGTCAGGGTCTGCGCGATCGGATGAACCTCTGTCTCTTCACACTGGCACTAGTAGACTGTATCTACCTGATTTTAACTTTCATACTATTTCCATTGACTTGTTTTCTTGAGTGGGGAAACGAGTGGATCTTTAGGATTTTTTACAGAGAGGCGTTTATGCCTTTGACAGGCATCACATATGGCCTTCGATTAACATCCTCTTTCATCACCATGGTGATCGCGGTGGAACGGTGTGTCTGTGTAATGTTTCCTCTTCGAGCTTCAACACTGATAAGCACGCGCACCATGGGCACACTGATTGCTTTGACTTCTCTAGGTCTTCAGCTTAGTTATGTGACTTTCTCCCTGTCATACTACGGTGATGTGATTAGTGTTCATGGAAACAAGAATAGATTCTATGTACAGAAACAGTTTTATAAAGACAATACACAGTTTGTTGTGATTTTTACAAACAATTTGTTAGGATTTGCCTTTCCCATTACCATATTTGTAATTGTAACGCTGACAACTGGTGTGACTGTAATTAAGCTGAAAAGCGCCTACAGGTGGCGCCAGAAGTCGAGTTCTGTTGACAGCGACAGTTGTCGGCGTGAGAGGGCGCTGACGGTGATGTTAGTCATAGCGGCCTGCGTCTACATCGGAACCATGCTGCCATTTGTTGCTCGCGTAACATTTGTCTTGGCCTGGTACGATCTCGCTGCCTCTGTGCATCAGAGCTTTTTGTTTCTTGCTTTGACTGGACTTGTGAATTTTATTTCAGGAATCAATTGCTGCCTTCCGTTCTTTATATATTTCTGTCGTTCTTCTCGGTTCCGGAAACATTTTCAAAACATCTTTAGTCTTCCAAACGAAACAAATATAACCCCCAAAACTTCAATTACATCTTATTGTTAAAGGTTACTGTTGTTATGGAATTGGATGCAGAATTTGCTCAATCTACATGTTGTAAGTCTAGTGTCTTAGTGTGCTACTTTGAATCGGAGAATTAAGAGCTACGAAGGATACTAAGTTTTAATACTGTTGCATGAGATAGTTAGTCATTCAATGAGAATAAATTCTATAAACAAAACCTTATCACAAAGATGGTAGAGTGTCTTCTTGATCTTTGACTACATCGTTAAAGAACTCCAATGCGGCAAGTCTTTACATCATGAAGTTGAATAACAGATTTCTTTGATGAGATTCGCAGAAGTGTACCTGTGATATGACACAATGTGGAATCAGTTCGAGACTAAAAGATTAAAGATTTAATGCACCGCTTGGAAACATTGATGTATACAGTGGTGATACTTGTTCTATAGTATAGTGGAATGTAGGTGTCTGCGGTTACTCTAGAAGCAAGCTACTTTTCCCTTTTGTTTTTTGTTTCCAATAATCACATGAAGTTAATTACTTTCTCAAGTTCTGTAAATGATTAGTGTTCGAGTCCCATTTTTACCTTAAGGTAAAGTAGGTTGTGGTAGGGTTAACAATCCCACCATGTGAAAAAAGCTTGTTACTAAAACCAAAGCCAGAGTATTCGTCACGGATGGCGGAGGTAATGAAACACATTACTCTTTAACAAATATGTTTGTAGATAACCTCGGGCCTCAAAGAAAAGGTTAATTTCAAATGTCGGACCCATACAGCCTGGGATATAGTCAGTCCTACCTGCCGTCTGTAACTACGACAAGAACCAAGTTGACGGCGATAGAAGGTAAGGTACTGGAGGTAAGACAACGTGTGAGATACACAGTCACAGTGTGAGTACATTTGTTGTTTGATTACAATGTACAGTGGATCTTTGATGGGTCTGGGAGGTGTGGGTGTAGGGAGATGTTTGATGGCCATCCACCTCTCTGTTGGGGAAACAGATATGTTTAGGTAGGTGACTTTAGGGTTTGTTTCTTGTTTTGGTGCCAATTTAGTTACCTTATCAACCTCTTCACTTCCTTCTATTCCTGTATGGTATAAAATGTCAGGTGTTATTCCATTGCTCGTTTAGTTTGAGCGATTAGGATGTTAGCGAAAGAGCACCGATAGTGGTCACTCACCGGTTTGTTCACCACCCGACTGCACCCGGGAGCCATCTACTGGCGAAGCAAAACCACGTGGTCACTTTTCGAGCTTTGATTACATCGACGATGATGACACCTGACTGTCTGGGAGTGGAATGAACAGAACTGGTCAGATAACTTGGGGTTCTGGTCGGACACAGATATTTAAAACCACAATGTGAGCAGGGACCGAATACATTTGACATTTTAAACACAGAAAGAACTTTAACGTAGCTACTTCAAACAGTTTATCTTAGAAATCTTTAATACACGGTAAACAATATAATCTAAAAGCATTTTAAATTAATATCAGAAGAATAAAGTACAGTAGCTCAGTCTGCAAAGAAGAATGAGAGAGAAGAAGGAGGAAAAGACAAGACAATACTAAGACCATAAAGTTATCTCTGTTTGAATTTGGTGTTCTTCTGTTTGCGTCCTAATATTACATTAACTATGATGTAAGTTAATTGATTAAGTTAATTAAACAAAATACGATGTTTACATCAGCTATTGCGATCGTATTTTCGGTTGCCGTTGTAAATTTAAACACTGAATGCTGAACATAGAGAAATGTATTTGAGACAGCGTGCCTTTCAACGTTTGTGTAAATAAATCAATTTTTATCTTTTCCTGTAAAAGACAGATAATATCAGATACGTATTACCATTCACAAACATCTGCCATGTCATGATATTGACCCTGTTGGAGTGTATGAGCTTTATAAATTTTGCAATTATTAGTATTAATATAAAATACTTTATGAACATGGTGTATGTGTGTTTTATACATTTTACATCTACTTAGTGTCGAGGTCATGTCAGGCAGGTAGCAGAAGCCCTGGGGTCACATTGTTCTCCTGTGCCTGGATCATCACTGGATCATGATCCACCCATGACCAGCAGTGTTTATGATCTCAGTCTCTCTCGTCTACCAAATCCCGTGTATGACCTTTGGCCTCTCACTTTTGCAGTAGGATGTTGCATTGGAAACTTTGAATGACACATTAAAGCTCATTTGTTAGTTTAATGTTTTAGTGTAAGCTGTGAAAGGGAGCTACGAAGGAAGGCAAATAGCTTTTACCTGTCACTAAAGGTTGTTCTTTTTTTATCTAACGCTTTATAACTAATTCAGTGAGTCTAAGAAGACAGATATTTACTTCATTAAATTTGACTAACACTTGTTTGATGGAATACATGGAGAAATAGCTGTGATTTAACAAATTTTGGAAGGTGTTAATAATTAAAATTACTTGACGGTCAAAGCCGCGAATGCTGTTATCCTTGATAACCACGCGACTGAAACTAACCGTTGTTATCAGTAAACGGACACCGTAATGCACAGAACACACAATATCAGTTATGGAGAGAAGTAAGGTGGTTTAAAAAGAAATATTCAGACAGAATCAGTTAATTTGTAATATTACATCAAGTTTTCTTGACAAATTTCAGATGAGCTTGTTTAAATCTGGGTCACAAACCTGTTCTCTCGACAGACCTGTGTACAGTAGAGAGTGGACTGTGAATGTAGATATATTAAAAATTTACTTTTTAAGGTGTGTGAGTATTAGCAACTCTACAGAAAGACTGACAAGCGTTCGGCCACCGCACACACACACACAAAAGTCAAGTTTAAGGACAATCAAATTTAACACATTTTTCATCAAGCTTGCTTGCAGGAAAGTCCTAAAATGTACTGAAAAATAATAATCATGGTAAAATCTTCTTCTGATGTGCTAATCATTATAATGAGTTAATTATTTCACTAGTAAAGCAGTATCTACCCTGCCTGTATGGAAGCAATTCAAGTGTTCTCCATCATTGACTGCATCGAGTGGAAGGTCTGACATTCACGTTTTTGTGTTCAAGCCGCACTCACTCATATTTATGTTGTCTGTTGTATTGACAGACATGCTAATATGGAAGGCAAACACCAATATATTAAATGCCAGCACACAATCAGTTATTTTCAGACTCCTAGCAACAAGACCAGTCGTTACATGTGAGCTACTGTGTTGAGTCTTATGATGTGGTCTGTTGTACAGAAATAAAAACAACCTGCACCATTGTGTGATTGGTGACTGACAAGTTGATGTCGAGCAACTCATCTTTTATCGTCCGGGTAACTGTAGTGATAGAAGAAAGTGTGTGAACAGTGTGCAGATGCCTTGTCTGCCTGCCCTTGGGTGGGTGATGTACCCACGTGTACAACTTTCTCTTTCTGAACGCCCTCCTAACCCGGTTATTACCGAATCTACTTTGTTGCTATGAAAAGTCCTGTCGAGAAGACGTATCTCTCATCTGTACTAAAAGGCTGCTCTTTTTGAAGTTACTGAGTTTCTCAACAACAACAACAACAAAAAAATCGAGAACTTGTTAAGGGGAAGCAAGTCCCACTGTCATTTTAGTATTATGAGTTGTCTCCCATGTAATCGCTATGTACAAAGTTACTTTGAACGCAACAGAAAGAGGTCGTTTTTCACTCATTCTAGAAAACAGAAAACTGATTTTTCCATCTGTAACTTACTATTTCAGCACCTTTAGCAATCATTTAGTCTCGAGGTCATATCCGACAGGTAACAAGTCACTGCTGGTCACTGTTTACCTGTGCTTGGACCATCACTTGTTCATAATCCTGCAAATATTCTTAAATTTCCATGCTGTCTGGTAAATTTCCATGCTTATATGATGGGGTTGTGACAGGGATACAGAACAACACAACGTTTGATTTTCTATATGTTTTCTATATTTTCTGTGGAAATCAAGAATGATTGCCATGAGGTATCTTGTGAAAGTGTAAATTAAAAGTATAATACACTTCTCTTTTCAAAAAAACAAAAACAGTAAGTTTTGGTGTTAGTTTAATGATTTGGAAATTGGCAATAAAGAAAAACTGCACAAAGCTCATTACCTATTCGTTTCTCCTTGATTATTGAGTTTAGTGTTTTTGTAAACATTAAATTTTCAAAACTGCTTATTTTACCGGACAATTACAGAATAAGTAATGGTAATATTAACAAGCCAATGCTTGCAAATGTACATGATTTTTTTTGGAGTATGATTGAAAATTTTCATTCGGTGGGTGCTCCATGAAATGTGTAGACTCCTCTCGAGCCAGCTCCAAACCACTGCGTCCCAGTTACAAAAAAAAAAAAGAACAGCATTACTTTTTCATATTCATATTTTTTTATAGTATACTGAACAAATTAAACTTAAAGATAAATACAAAATAAAAAAAAGTTCGCACCTTTCTCGGAAGAAGCAGATTCTACTCTCTACACGCTGTGTCCCTCCATCTGTCATGGATTCTCGGACATGGCTCTGTTCCCGTATCAACAGAAAACTTCAAAGCACGAGGTGACAGACATTCCTACAAATATCACAGACTTTCATCGTCAGGTCAATACAAGATCTACGTGGTAAAAATACAGCAGTGGCCACCTTCTCACAGAAAACAATGTAGTCAACCGATGGACTGAATATTGTAAAGATGTGTACAATTTTAAGCTGATGATATTAATTAAAATCCTTCAAAACAGACTACACCCAGCACAGCTGCAGACTCACCAATGCTTCAAAAAGAAGTCAAAAGAGAGGTACACAGTCTCAAGGTAGAAAAGTCACCTGGAGTTAACAATGTCCCAGTGAAGCTGCTGAAGCAGAGCTGGGATACAACAACAAGGGATCTCTGTGGTCTGGGATAAAGAGACTTAAAGGTATTGTAAAGGAAAAATAAATTTGCTTAGAATCTCGTAAAGTTTAGGTTCAGTTTAAATCTCGTATATTTTCGTGTTTGTTCATGTGGAAAAAATTAAAATTTTTGTAGAGGGTTTTGTTTAACAAGAGAAATTTCACGGAACTCTTCTAATGCTTAGACAAAGTCGCGTTCTCCGTCACGTGACCTTATGACATATGACCAAGACTGCTTACCAATTGAGACAGACTGTTTTCTAAAAGTTTAGAACTATACTTTGAAAAGTTCACTTTAAAACCTATTTTAAATAACGAGACATCACCGATAGCGAGTTCAAATCCTAGCAATGATCACCAATACTTTGTGTCTGACTACGTCACACTCAAGTTCGTCTGCTTGACCATCTCGGGAAGATATCGTAGTTACACGGTGGAATGACACAACAGTCGATTTCAATGGCGTTTTTTCGATTTTTATAAACATCGGTAAGCTAAATCGTGCTAATAAGTGGTAATACATAGAGAAACGAATCATTTATTTCCTTTGCATTGCTCTTGTGCACTGCAATCGTAACCAAAAATCATTTAAATATGTTTTGACCGTCACCACAGCATTGAGTATACATATAAAACACAAAGAATGAAAGTAAAGACTAAGTGATACCAGTGTCTTAAAAGGAAAACCAGTGTTAGAATATAAATCCTAATAAGTCACCCAAGGGAAGTCATGCTGAAAGAAATACAGGATCGCATCACCACTGATAGAAAAATGTTAGAAAACATGTACAAAATTTTCAACTGTTGCATCCTGATGGTGATGCATCTTTAGCATTATCGCGATCTTTATCAAAAGTTTAAAAACTTTGGAAATCCTTTTTGGCATATTTAGGCGCGAGGAGCTATGACACGTGACGAAAACGTAAACATAGAGGAGGGTGTCTAGCACGTGGTCAAGCCGCTGTGTCACACGGCAACGAGCGCAGGTCTGGTGGAGAAACAAAAGGAAGGTTTCTTACACACGACGGTAAGCGTTCGACAAGGTGCCCCGTGTCGCACGTGTCCGTCAACATATTTCACGACAACTTCACGCGTGAGACCCTCCACAACCTTTACACTTCCATGTCCATGGGTGGAGGGCCGACTAGCAGCCGACACTTAGCAGACGACATCCACCTGACAGCACGCACCGACAGACAACTGCAAGACTTTACCAACAGACTGACAGACAGCTCAAACATACGTGAATTGGAGACCAGCAGTGATGACATTTCCTGACAGTGATGTCAATATTTATCTAATCAACAGTACAAACACTGCAAAGTCACAAAAACATGAAAGTAAATTAGAAATCATTCACGGCTTGCTGAGGGCTTCAAGCAAATAATACACAAGCGTACGGACACACACTTACACAAACTATTTATAATATTTGTAGAAAGTAACATTGTTTAGACATTGTCATCTATTGACAAGAAAGAAAGAAACTTATGCAAAAGAGGGCATTTACACGTAAAGTAATTCTGTTGAGAAAAAACATTTATCTTTTCGTATTCAAGTTTCAAATGATTAATTTGTTTCGTTGGTTTGAAAAAAAAAATAAATTAAAAAAACCCCACATTATTCATTATGTTTCGAGTAATTTTCTTGAAATTGTCCTTACTTTCCATAAATAAATTTTTCTCATTGTTCAAGGATGTATGTAGGAGGGCCGTTGTATTGCATTTTCTGACATACGTTAAAATTATTTAAATGAGAAAAAGTTTTTCCCGCATTCTTAAAGCTTATTGTCTTCTACTAAATAATCATTTATTTTATAATACTAATCATCATCATAATCGGGAACATGACTGGTAATAGTATTAAACTTCTATTGAAAGTAAAACACACTGAAGTACGAACATATTCAAAATAGCTAACAGATTACAGACTTAATCAAGGAATTAAAAATATATGTGATTAAAAGTAAAATTGGTTAACGAGAAAATAAAGAATAATAAACATACAAACTTCTTTTAATTTTTGACATATCTTGCTTTCAAATCTTTCAACAGATAAATTTAGTTTAATTTGTGAAATAACTTAAATGTTAGATTTTCTTTCTTCAGATAAAAATTATTTCTGTTTGTTAGAAATGGAAGGAATAAGAGGTAAATGTTTTTTTTTTAAAATTCTCTTAACTACAAATAAAAGGAGAAATGTAGTGCCTACGACTAACGTGTATATTATATGGCAGAAGGCAGACATTGTCTAGTGACACACCTTGAGGATGATTAGGTGCAGGGGTGAAAAGTCGTCTCAGCTATGAGCTACTCACTGTACCGTCTGTTTTGGTAAATGGTAAATGTCTCGAAGACAACAATTTGTAGCCGGTGCACCGATCGGTCTGATATTCACTAAAGCAGACGTAAAACTCTCTTGTTACCAGTGCAATGAGAAGTGTTCAGCCATCAGTTCACACGTGTTCTTGAGGCTTACTCTATAGGTGCTAACGGCTTTTACAAGTTTACGAATTAACCTGAGTTTATCACATTTATTTGGATTGCGAAAAATCCAGTTAACCGACGATCGTATTTCACATGCTAAAACACATTTCCAATTATTATTTCGCTTTGTTACCGTCATTAATGACGGACTTGGTGAATGTGACATCACCCGGACTAACGACAGACACTACACAGTATGACGTCACAGAAGTGGACATTTACACCTTGATAAATATTGTGATGGAGGTCGTCCTTCCGTCACTGATGTGTCTTATAGGTATCCCAGCAAATGTCATCAACTGTCTGGTGTTCTGGAGTCAGAGTCTACGCGATCGAATGAACCTCTGTCTCTTCACACTGGCACTAGTAGACTGTGTCTACCTGATTGGCATCTTCATGACTAATTCGTTGACTTTTTTTCTTGAGTGGGGAAACGAGTGGATCTTTAGGAATTTCTACAAACACGTGTTAATACCTGTGGTAGGCATCACATATGGTCTTCGATTAACATCGTCTTTCATCACCATGGTGATTGCAGTGGAACGGTGTGTCTGTGTAATGTTTCCTCTTCGAGCTTCAACACTGATAAGCACGCGCACCATGGGCACACTGATTGCTTTGACTTCTCTAGGTCTTCAGCTTAGTTATGTGACTTTCCCCCTGTCATACTACGGTGATGTGATTAGTGTTCATGGAAACAAGAATAGAATCTTTGTTCAGAGACAGTTTTTTAAAGACAATACACAGTTTGTTGTGATTTTTACAAACAATTTGTTGGGATTTGCTTTTCCCATTACCATATTTGTAATTGTAACCTTGGCAACGGGTGTGACAGTAATTAAACTGAAAAGCGCCTACAGGTGGCGCCACAAGTCGAGTTCTGTTGACAGCGACAGTTGCCGGCGTGAGAGGGCGCTGACGGTGATGTTAGTCATAGCGGCCTGCGTCTACATCGGAACCATGCTGCCGTTGGTTGCTCGCGAAGTATTTATCTTGGGCTGGTACGTTACGTCTATGTATCAGAGCTTTTTGTTTGTTGCTTTAACTGGAGTTGTGAACGTTATTTCAGGAATGAATTGTTGCGTTCCGTTCTTTATATATTTCTCTCGTTCTTCTCGGTTCCGGAAACATTTTCAAAACATCTGTAGTGTTACTAGTAAAACGAATATAACCCCAACATCTTCAGTTACATCTTATTGTTAAAAGTTACTGTTGCTGTGGAGATATATGTAAAATTTACTCAATCCACATATTGTTAGTATAGAGTGTGTAACTATGAGTCGGAGAATTTAAAAAGCTACGAAGGATTTTAAGTTTTAATATTGTTGTATGAGATGGTTAATCATTAAATGGGTATAAACTGTATAAACAACACTTTATCAAAAGATCGTAGAGTGTCTCTTGATCTTTGACTACATCGTTAAAGAACTCCAATGCGGCAAGTCTTTACATCATAAAGTTGAATAACAGATTTCTTTGATGACATTCGCAGAAGTGTACCTGTGATATGACAAAATGTAGAATCAGTTCGAGACTAAAAGATTTCTAGGGTAAATGGACCGCGTGGAAACATTGATGTATACAGTAGTGCTACTTTTCTATAGTATAGTAGGATGTAGGTGTCTGCGGCTACTCTAGAAGCAAGTTACTTTTGCGTTATGTAGTCTGTTTGCAATATTCACAAGGTAATAATTACTTTCTCAAGTTGTTTAAATTATTAGTGTTCGAGTCCCACTTTTACCTTAAGGTAAAGTAGGTTGTGGTAGGGTTAACAACCCCACTATGTGAAAAAAGCTTGTTACAAAAACCAAAGCCAATGTATTCTTGACGGATGGCTGAGGTAATGAAAGACATTACACTTAAACAAGTGCCAAATTTATTTGTAGATAATCGTGGGCCTGATATAAAAGGTTAATTTCAAAGGTAGGACCTATGCACCCCTGGGATATAGTCAGTCCTATCCGCCGTCTGTAACTACGACAAAAGCCAAGTTGACGGCGATAGAAGGTAAGGTACTGGAGGTAAGACAACGTGTGAGATACACAGTCACAGTGTGAGTACATTTGTTGTTTGATTACAATGTATTAATATGTACTATAGCAGTTTAGAAGTTTGTGCCCTGTGCTATGTTGGGGGTGATTAGGAACAAGAAGAAGACCAGCAATTTAGAATTAGCAGTGGGCTGTGTATGTCTTTTTCTCTGATTTAAGTTGACCAAAGTTAATATATTATTCATTAATGCTGATCATGTTTTAGCTTTGTGAGGGAAGAAAAGGTAAAGAGAATACAGAGAGATGTATTGTGCACAGTAGATTCTCTCTATTTACCTCCAGTAAGAGCAAAATGCCGATGCATATTAGCAAGAAAATAGCAAAAAGGGGCCTTTAGTAAAGAAGATAATGATCTAACGGTTTTAAACGTCAATAAACGGGGATTTTTCGCCCCGCTAACTGTGTCTCTATAAGTGGTCATCATATTTGTTTAATGACAGTAAGTAGAACTGGTTGTTGTTGATTTTGATGAAAAGTGCTTCCACTTCGCGGTTATTTTACACTGTAGGGGATGGGGATCTTTGATGGGTCTGGGTCTGGAAGGTGTGGGTGTAGGGAGGCGTTTGATGGCCATCCTCCTCTCTGCTGTGGAAACAGATATGTTTAGGTAGGTGACTTTAGGGTTTGTTTCTTGTTTTGGTGCCAACTTAGCTAGCTTATCAGCCTCTTCACTTCCTTTTATTCCTGTATGGTATCAAATGTCAGGTGTAATTCTACTGCTCGTCAAGTTTTAGCAATCAGGATGTTAGCGAAAGAGCACCGATATTGGTCACTCACCATTTTGTTCATCACCCGACTGCGCCTGGGAGCCATCTACTGGCGAAGCAAAGCCACGTGGTCACTTTTCTAGAATTGATTACACCGACGATGCCGACACATCGATGCTGACAGGGGAATGATCAGAACTGGTCAGATAAGTTGGGGTTTTGGTCGGACATTAAAATCACAATGTGAATACATATCACTGGCCGTATTTTAAATATTTTAAACACATAGAGACAGTTAACGTAGTTCAAACAGTTTTTCTTAGAAATCTTCAATACACGGTAAACGAGACAATTTAAAAGCATTTTAAATTAATATCAGAAGAATCAAGTACAGTAACTCAGTTTGCAAACAAGAATGAGAGAGAAGGAGGAAAAGACAAGACAATACTAAAAGCATAAAGTTATCTCTGTTTGAAATTTGATCTCCTTCTGTTTGCGTTCTAATATTACATTAACTATGCTATTGATGGTTATTTAATTAATTTAGTTAATTAAACAAAATACGATGTTTACATCAGCTATTGCGATCGTATTTTCGGTTTCCGTTGTAAATTTAAACACTGAATGCTGAACATAGAGAACAGTATTTAAGACCACGTGCCTTTCAACATTTGTTTCAATAAGTCAATTTTTATCTTTTTTCGGTATAAAGACAGTTAATATCAGATACGTATTACCATTCACACACATCTACCATGTCATGATATTGACACTGACTATGACAGTCTGTCGGAGTGTGAGTAACTGCTTTATAAATTTTCCATTGTATGTGTTTGTGTGTCTTTTATACATTTTGCATCTACTTAGTGTCGAGGTCATGTCAGGCAGGTAGCAGAAGTCCTGGGGTCACACTGTTTTTCTGTGCCTGGTCCATCACTTTGTCATAATCCACCCATGACCAGCAGTGTTTATGATCTTAGTCTCTCTCGTCTACCAAAGCCCGTGTGTGACCTTTGCCCTCTCACTTTTGCAGTAGAATGTTGCGTTGGAAACTTTGAGGGACACATTAAAGCTCACTTATTAGTTTAATGTGTTAGTGCAGGACTGTGAAAGGGAGCTACGAAGGTAGCTTTTACCTGTCATTAAAGGTTATTCTTTTATATCTAACGGTTAATAAATAATTCAGTGAGTCTAAGATTACTCCATGAGATTAGACTAACACTTGTTTCATGGAATACATGGAGAAATAGCTGTGATTTAACAAATTTTGGAAGGTGTTAATAATTAAAATTACTTTACGGTCAAAGCCGCGAGTTTTGTTATCCTTGATAACCACGCGACTGAAACAAACCGTTGTTATCAGTAAACGGAGACGGTAATGCTCAGAACACACAATATCAGTTATAAAGAGAAGTAAGGTGTTTTAAAAAGAAATATTCAGATAGAATCAGTTGAATTGTAATATTATATCTTGTTTTCTTGACAAATTTGAGATGAGCTTGCTTAAATCTGTGTCACAAACCTGTTCTCTCATCAGACCTGTGTACAGTAGAGAGTGGACTGCGAATTCAGATATATTAAAAATTTACTTTTTAACGGGTGTGGGTATTAGCAACTCTACACAAAGACTGACACGCAGTCGGCCAGAGCAAGAAAAAAAAAGTAGACTGTAAGGACAAGCAAATTTTAACACATTTTTCATCAACCTTGCTCGCAGGAAAGTCCTAAAATGTACTGCACAATAATAATCATGGTAAAATCTTCTTCTGATGCGCTAATCATTATAATGGTTTAATTGTTTCACTAGTAAAGTAGTATCTACCCTGCCTGTATGGTAGCATTTCAAGTGTTCTCCATCATTGACTGCATCGAGTGGAAGGTCTGACATTCACGTTTTTGTGTTCAAGCCGCACTCACTCATATTTATGTTGTCTGTTGTATTGACAGACATGTTAATGTGGAAGGCAAACACCAATATATTAAATGCCAGCACTCAATCAGTTATTTTCAGACTCCTAGCATCAAGACCAGTCGTTACATGTGAGCTACTGTACTGAGTCTTATGATGTGGTCTGTTGTAAATAAAAACAACCTGCACCTCTGTGTGATTAGTGACTGACAAGTTGATGACGAGCAACTCATCTTTTATCGTACGGGGTGAGAGAAGAAAGTGTGTGCATAGTGTGCAGATGCAACGTCTGCCTGCCCGTAAGCACCACCCTTGGTGGATGATGTACCCACGTGTACAACTTTCTCTTTCGGAATGCCCCTGTCCCTTTCCTCTGCTCTTACTCATCCTAACCCGAATATTCCCGAATCTACTTTGTTGCTATGAAAAGTCCTGTCGAGAAGACGTATCTCTCGTCTGTATTATAAGGCTGCTCTTTCAGAAGTTAATGAGTTTCTTTTATTAAAAAAAAAAAAAATTACAGAACTAGTTAAAGGGAAGCAAGTCCTACCTAAGACGTTAACATTATGAGTTGTCTCCCATGTAATCGTTATGTACAAAGTTACTATGAAAGCAACAGAAGAGGTCGTTTTTCACTCATTCTAGAAAACAGAAAACTGATTTTTCCATCTTTGACTTACTATTTCAGCACCTTTAGCATCCATTTAGTCTCGAGGTCAAATCCGACAAGTAACAGAAGTCACTGATGTTTACTTGTGCTTGGACCATCACTTGTTCATAATGATGATGATGTCGATTTGTGTCAAAGACGCGTTCACTTCACACTTTCATACACCGTCGCACATCACTCGAACTCACTGACGGCCATATGTATACACGTCCTCACGTGTGTTCTTTTTCACACAGATATCACAGAGATTTGTCGTGGGCAAAAAAGAGTTATATAATTCAACATTTAACATTAAACACATACATTATTAAAAGCATATACGGTGTAACATCGATATAAATGTCTTTTGTGGCGTCATTCAATTAAGTTGGTCGTCCGTTTTTCTGTCGAAAAGTTCTCAAATTGCTACTTACAGTTTGGCTTCTGTTATTTACACATGTTCATACTTCCACATTGTCCGAAACAATCACCCTAAAGTTATTTGCTTTTCTTCGTTGATCTATTTCACAGTCTTGCACTAACACATTAAACTAACAAATGAGCTTTAATGTGTCATTCAATGTTTCCAATGCAACATCCTACTGCAAAAGTGAGAGGGCAAAGGTCACACACGGGCTTTGGTAGACGAGAGAGACTGAGATCATAAACATTGCTGGTCATGGGAGGATTATAACAAAGTGATGGACCAGGCACAGAAAAACAGTGTGACCCCAGAGCTTCTGCTACCTGCCTGACATGACCTCGACACTAAGTAGATGCAAAATGTTTAAACACACACACATACAATGTCCATAAAGGATTTTATATTAATAATAATAAATGCAAAATTTATAAAGCAGTTACTCACACTCCGACAGACTGTCATAGTTAGCGTCAATATCATGACATGGTAGATGTGTCTGAATGGTAATACGTATCTGAAATTAACTGTTTTTATACCGAAAAAAGATAAAAATTGACTTATTGAAACAAATGTTGAAAGGCACGTGGTCTTAAATACTGTTCTCTATGTTCACCATTCACTGGAAACCGAAAATACGATCGCAATAGCTGATGTAAATATCGTATTTTGTTTAATGAACTAAATTAATTAACTAACCATCAATAGCATAGTTAATGTAATATTAGAACGCAAACAGAAGGAGATCAAATTTCAAACAGAGATAACTTTATGGTTTTAGTATTGTCTTGTTTTTTCCTCCTTCTCTCTTTCATTCTTGTTTAGTAACTGAGTTATTGTACTTGATTCTTCTGATATTAATAATAATGCTTTTAAATTGTCTCGTTTACCGTGTATTGAAGATTTCTAAGAAAAACTGTTTGAACTACGTTAACTGTCTCTATGTGTTTAAAATATTTAAAATACGGCCAGTGATATGTATTCACATTGTGATTTTAAATATCTGTGTCCGACCAGAACCCCAACTGTTCATTTCCCTGCCAGACAGTCAGGTGTCAGCATCGTCTGTGTAATCAATTCTAGAAAAGTGACCACGTGGTTTTGCTTCCCATAGTAGATGGCTCCCAGGCGCAGTCGGGTGGTGAACAAACCGTTGAGTGACCACTATCAGTGCTCTTTCGCTAACATCCTGATTGCTCAAACTTGACGAGCAACAGAATTACAACTGATATTTTATACCATACAGAAATTAAAAGACGCGAAGAGGCTGATAAGCTAGCTAAGTTGGCAACAAAACAAGAAACGAACCCTAAAGTCACCTACCTAAACATATCTGTTTCCCCAGCAGAGAGGAGGATGACCATCAAACGTCTCCCTACACACACACCTCCCATACCCAACAAAATCCCCATCCCCTACAGTGTAAAATAACCGCGAGGTGGAAGCAGTTTTCATCAAAATCAACAACAACCAGTTCTACTTACTGTCATTAGACAAATATGATGACCACTTATAAAGATACAGATAGCAGGGCGACAAAAACCCGTTTATTGACGTTTAAAACCGTTAGATCCTTATCTTCTTTACTAAATGCCCCTTACTGCTGTTTTCTTGATAATATGCATCGGCATTTTGCTCTTACTGGAGGTAAATAGAGAGAATCTACTGTGCACAATACATCTCTCTGTATTTTCTTTACCTTTTCTTCCATGACAAAGGTAAAATATCATTAGCATTAATGAATAATATATTAACTTTGGTCAACTTTAATCAAAGAAAAAGACATACAGAATCCGCTGCCCATTCTAAATTGCTAGTCTTCTTCTTGTTCCTAATCACCCCCAGTGTAGCACAGGGCACAAACTTCTAAACTACCATAGAACACATGAACACATTGTAATCAAACAACAAATGTACTCACACTGTGACTGTGTATCTCACACGTTGTCTTACCTCCAGTACCTTACCTTCTATCGCCGTCAACTTGGCTTTTGTCGTAGTTACAGACGGCGGATAGGACTGACTATATCCTAGGGCTGCATGGGTCCTACATTTGAAATAAACCTTTTATATCAGGCCCGCGATTATCTACAAATAAATTTGGCATTTGTTTAAGTGTAATGTCTTTCATTACCTCAACCATCCGTAACGAATACACTGACTATATCCCAGGGCTGATTGTGGCCGACTTTTGAAATTAACCTTTTATTTATAGTGCGTGGTTATCTACAAATATATTTGGAATTTTTGTAAGACTAATAAGTCCTTTAAAATAATAATGGGCCTCAAACACTAATAGTTTACTGAACTTGAGAAAGTAATTAACTCCATGTGAGTATTGGAAACAGAAAGCAAAACGGCTAAAGTAGCTTGTTTATAGCATAGCCGCAGACACCAACATTCTACTATAGTAACTATACTGTAGAACAAGTAGCACCACTGTATACATCAAGGTTACCACGCGCTGCTGTCGCCACAGAAATCTTTTAGTTTCCAACTGATTCCACATTGTATCATATCACAGGTACACTTCTGTGAATATCATCAAAGAAATTTGTTATTCAACCTTGATCATGTAAAGACTTGCCGCATTGGAGTTCTTTGAACGGAGTAGTCAAAGATCAAGAGGACACTCTACCATCTTTGTGATAAGGTGTTGTTTATACAGTTTATACCCATTGAATGATTAACCTCCTCATGCAACACTACTAAAACTTATTATCCTTCGTAGCTTTTTAAATTGTCCGATTCATAGTTACACACTCTATACTAACAATATGTAGATTGAGTAAATTATACATACATCTCAAGAGCAACAGTAACCTTTAACAATAAGATGTAACTGAAGTTGCTGGGGTTATATTTGTTTTATTAGGAAAACTAAAGATGTTTTGAAAATGTTTCCTGAAACGAGAAGAGCGAGAGTAATATATAAAGAACGGAACGCAGGTATTGATTCCTGAAATAACGTTTACAAGTGCAGTGAAAGCAAGAAACAAAAAGCTCTGATACATAGCAACAGAGAGATCGTACCAGCCCAAGACAAACACTTCGCGAGCAACAAATGGCAGCATGGTTCCGATGTAGACGCAGGCCGCTATGACTAACATCACCGTCAGCGCCCTCTCACTCCGGTAACTCTCACTGTCAACAGAACTCGACTTCTGGCGCCAAATGTAGGCACCTTTCAGTTTAGTTACTGTCACACCCGTTGCCATAGCAACAATCATAAATATGATCATAGGAAAGGCAAATCCCAACAAATTGTTTGTAAAAATTACTACAAACTGTGTATTGTCATTATAAAACTGTCTCTGTACAACCACTCTATTCTTATTTCCATGAACACTAATCACATCAACGTAGTATGACAGGGGGAAAGTCACATAACTAAGCTGAAGACCTAGAGAAGTCAAAGCAATCAGTGTACCCATGGTGCAACTCATCTTTTATCGTCCGGGTAACTGCGGTGAGAGAAGAAAGTGTGTGCACAGTGTGCAGATGCAACGTCTGCCTGCCCGTAAGCAACCCCTTGGTGGATGATGTACCCACGTGTACAACTTTCTCTTTCGGAATGCCCCTGTCCCTTTCCTCTGCTCTTATTCCTCCTAACCCGAATATTCCCGAATCTACTTTGTTGCTATGAAAAGTCCTGTCAAGAAGACGTATCTCTCTCATCTGTATTATAAGGATGCTCTTATTAAAGTTACTGAGTTTCTCACACACAAAAAAAAAGTTACAGAACTAGTTTGTCACGGACCGTCTGCAGACATGCACATTCTTTCCACAAACAAATATAACCAGGTCGCTTGAGGGTGGGCGTCCCTCCTTAGAGGCACCAATAATTATTAAGAGCAAACACAAGTTTAAAAGAGGACAAAATATCAACAGTAATCCACCCGTCAATAGAAACAACACTCTATCACGTTCACGCCATCAAAGTTTAACATGTCACTCTGCCGGAATCCACACAGCATCAAATAAAGAGTTACAATAATAATCCTTGACGCACTCCGACAATTTATATCCACAGTGTCATCATCATACATAACACATGTACTTCTTTGACGAAATCCAACAAGTTAATAAACGTTTAGTCCCTGCAGCGCTCCAGTCCCCGGATTTATGTTCAACTCTAATCCTCTTTCCTATAGTTCAATAAATGGTAAAAAGAGTGTTTATACGATGCCGATATGTTGCTATCGGTAGTGCTCCAAAACACTCAGCCCAGCCACACTAGTGCAGCCGACTGGAGGGGCCCCGGCCAACGACAACCGTCCAGCAGGTGCAACCCTTCAATCCACGGGCTACAACAAAAAAAATGGCCACCGCTGCGCCACACACCGATGCTCCTTCTCTGACCCGCCGTTTTCCCCGCCTCTGCCTTTTTCTTAACGTCATCTTTTTGTCGTCACCTTGTTGTCGTCACCTTTGTGTCGTCACGTTATTTTGACGTCACACCTAATGTCTTCTGCTCTAGTAACTTCCCAAATGACATCCAGCCCACTACACTAGACCAAGTGTGTACACTGTCTCACCCGCACATGGAACTCGCTGAATTTTGTGCCTCACACTTTCCATGGAAAAACAGGTCAACTACGGTTGTCAACTTTCCCCCCTTCAACCCTCTATTGAGGTCCGTTACATAGTTAAAGGGAAGCAAGTCCTACCTGAGACGTTAGAATTATGAGTTGTCTCCCATGCAATCTTCATGTACCAAGTTACTTTAAAAGCAACAGAAAGAGCTCGTTCTTTATCATTCTAGAAAACAGAAAACTGATTTTCCCATCTTTGACTTACAATTTCAGCACCTTTAGCATCCATTTCGTCTCGAGGTCATATGCGACAGGTAACAGAAGTCACTGCTGCTCACTGTTTACCTGTGCTTGGACCATCACTTGTTTGTAATCCTACAAATACTCTTAAATTTCAAATCAGTAATTACAAACATTTAAAAATCAGACTCTGCTCTCTGGTGAGTATATGATGGGATTGTGACAGGGATACAGTACAACACAATGTTTGATTGTCTTTATTTTCTGTGGAAATCAAGACTGATTGCCATGGGGTATCTTGTTAAAGTGTAAATTAAAAGTCAGGGCTTCTGCTTACGCAAAAAATTGCGTACAGTACGCATTAAAAGTTCGGAGGACCCCTTCAATTTTCGTCAATGGGGTCCCAGGGGATCCTTTCAAATTTGGGCGAAAAACAGATACAAAATTGGGTAAGTGTAGTGTCTGACATCGTAGCCCAATCTATTGTTGTCGTCTGCTACAAGGTGAGAGTTACTTCCCTTGCACTAAGTTTTTCCCTTACCGGGAAGAGTTCCAAGATGTTGACAGCGTGGTTAAAATCATCGTCTCAGAATCGGAAAGAACGTGAGCACCCCAAGTACAGTGAACACACGCTCATCACAGATGCTTGCACAGACTTCATGGCACAGAAATCTCGCCTCTACTCGGGGACAGACGTTAATACACAATTGCCCTTCATCTCGAGGACGAGCGACCGCAACATGTCTGGGCAAATACTCCAGAATAAAAACTAACTCAAGCTAGGTCCAAACCACTGTGCCCCAGTTACAAAAAAGAGAGCAGCATTTCTTATTCATATTCATATCTGTTAAAGAATACTGAAAAAATTAAACTTTAAGATAAATCCGAAAGATAAACAACTTTGCACCTTTCTTGGAAGAAGCAGATTCTACACACTACACGCTGTGTCCCTCCACCTGCTGTGTGTCCTCGGGAACTGAATCTCTGGCCGGTGACAGTTAATTATAATTATTGTCTTCTCCTTTTCGTTTCCAACATCTGAAAACAATCTTCTTTGACTCATCCGGCAAGTGGTGTTTAGCAGACGACATCCACCTGACAGCACGCACTGACAGACAACTGCAAGACTTTACCCACAGACTGACAGACAGCTCAAACATACGCGGAATGGAGACCAGCCGTGATGACATTTCCTGACAGTGATGTCAATATTTATCTAATCAACAGTACAAACAATGCACAGTCACAAAAACATTAAAGTAAATTAGAAATCATTCACGGCTTGCTGAGGGCTTCAAGCAAATAATACACAAACGTACGGACACACACTTACACAAACTATTTATAATAATTGTAGAAAGTAACATTGTTTAGACATTGTCATCTATTGACAAGAATAAAATAAACTTATGCAAAAGAGGGCATTTACACGTAAAGTAATTTTGTTGAGAAAAAACATTTATCTTTTCGTATTCAAGTTTCAAATGATTAATTTGTTTCGTTGGTTTGAAAAAAAAAAAAAAAAAAA
>SRHC01001147.1:65902-76799 GCA_004794325.1 Pomacea maculata
GTTGGGAAGATGCTGGAGGACAAGCTATGATTTACTATTTCTGTGACTGCAAGATGTCGAGACAGTCTACCGATCACGAGGTGGACAAGTTGTGGGTTCTAACTGGAGTAGGATGGTCCTAAGCTCACTTTCCGAAATCGGGTGAAAGGAAGAAAAGAACACTTTTGTCTCAGAATGTATAGGACCACGTCAGCCTCATCTTTGTCTCTTCTTTCCTATGTTTTGCAGTTATTCACAGTTCAAGAACAACGAAACTTACATTAATGTTACCGTGTATATTTCTTTTATGGTTGTGACATATGTTTTATGGTTAATACTTTTTTTACACTTTCTAATATCAAAACAGAGGGAACATAGCTAATATCACGATCGCATTCCCGGTTACTAAGAGTATTAAAGCTTTTAACAAACTGTTATCTGCACTCTACAGAGGCGTTCAGACGAAATAATAATAAAACACAGCAACGGTTAAATTTAAAGATGAAAATAATTTGAAAAAAACCCTCAAAGCTTTCAGTCACAAATAATTAGAATATTATACTTTTTTAAAAAAAAAGCAATCTAAACTCCTTAATTAACACATAGTCCAAACACTGACAGTTCAAGTTCCAGTCAAGTTTCCAAGGTTCATTCACTTCCGACGACGCAGTGCCCCACAAAGGGTCGACTTCAAAAAACAGAAACAGTCTCCACTCTGCCGCTGCCCCTCCCCTAGCTCCCAACGATCCAACCACCGAAAGCCGACAAACACAAAGTGTATCTTTAAACTAAACTCGATTATTCTGTAAAAATATATCTGTTGACTACATCGTGCAGAAGAAATATATTTGTCAACCAGAAAGAGAAAAGTGTGAAGAAATCAAGATTCAACAGGGGATACACTTCCATGGAGCTACAATCACGCCACCTGGAGAGTTTGTAAAGATAACTTTGCATGTTTTTATTTACTGGTATATTGCTGTATCTATTCGTTAAGACGATTTGTCTTTTTACTTTAATTCTATTTTCTTATTTATTTTATTACCATTCTTGATTGTAGGGATTAAAATGGTTGAGTTAGTGGTGTTTGAAAGCTTAACGAAACATTCCATTACTCGGACAGATCCGTTACAGTCTTTATCACATCACAATCACACTTGGTGTGGTCTGTAGGTGGGACGGCAACGGAAAAACACCTGAGTGGATAAGCTGGCCAGTCCCGTTTTGTGTAAACGTCTAACCCCGAAATAGAAATAGAAATAAGGAGAAGATATGATGAGAGATGAGGTGAATTAATTTTCATCTCATTGCCAAACCGAAAATTAAGACTACGGAAAGCAGTCGGGCCTTAAAACAAATAGCAGAGAGAGAGAGAAAAGAGCTTGTCTGAGATGAGATCTGAACCCAGTGTCTCTGGTCTGACACAGTGACTCAGTGTTGTGTTTAGCAGTGTGTTGCCCCAAGCAGTGGTGTGGGTGGGGGTTATCTTCTCTTGCACTGAGTTGCACCCCTGTGCGGTGTTGGGCTATTAATTTACTTGTTTTATTGGATTGTTTACTTGTATGTGTGTTTATAATATTTTCACTGGCGGCGGTTTTTTTTTAAATTATCTAATTAATTTATTAATTTTCTTTTTATTTTCTCCTGTCTAGTGGGTCGGCCACATATTTTTTTCTTACCACCGATAAATATATACTTTGTATTCTCCCCATGAGTGTGTGTTTATCTGTGCGCTGAGGATCGGCTTGTTTCGATGGTAGCGTCGGCCGTGTGATGGTCTGCTTGTGTGACTGAGCAAAAACATTTTAAAGGGACGCAAGTCGTGTGTAAGATATAAACTTACTCAGTTGTCTCCCGTAATGTCGAATCAACTAAAACCCAGGATAAAATAAGTATAAGCATCAACGCTTCATAAGCAGTACTTTGGAGATGCAGTGGTGGTTTTTTCCAGTGACATATTTTTGTTCATGGCGTATTCACTTAAATGAAAAATCTCAAAATAGTTTAAAGCTGCAGTAATGAAATTTTATATAAATAAACTACAATTACAAGCATTGGCTTGTTGATAAGTGCTGTAATTAGCTTTTAAAGAAGAATTTTTCTTTTGTCCGAAGCAATTTACGGATAAATTAGGATGATATTGTCCGTATTTAAAATGAGAGACGAAACACAAGTCCCATTCACCTATACGTCGTCAAAGGTTCGCTTCGAGTCCTAAATCTTAGGTGCGAACATTTCCAAAAAACCGAGTCTTTGCAGTCGAATATATTTTGCACAAAGAACTTTATTTATAGTTTCTGCAACAGTGTCCACTCGTATACACGATGACTAATCGGGGACACACGTAAAACTACTCTAGTAATGACTTCTACTTCAACAGCAACACTCGCTGATTAAAGGCGACCCAAAGGTAACCGGCAGGTCACGCGGGGTCAGATACCCAATCAAAACGATGGCGGCGTCGAGCGACACCTCACACAAACTGTTAGCAAATTTAATTCGTAACAGAGAGGTCTCAGTTTCGCCACACATATTTCGAAGACTTATTTCAAAATACGCATTCTTGATAATTGAAATAATCGTGAGACCCACCACAACCTTTAGACTTGCATGTCCACTGGTGGAAGAAGATTAGCAGACGACACTTAGCAGACGACATCCACCTGACAGCACGCACCGACAGACAACTGCAAGACTTTACCAACAGACTGACAGACAGCTCAAACATACGTGGAATGGAGACTAGCTGTAATGAAACTTCCTGACAGTTATGTCAATATTTATCTAATCAACAGTACAAACACTGCAAAGTCACAAAAACATAAAAGTAAAATAATAATAATAATAACCGACGACTTTACTCAAATAATACACAAGCGTACGGAAACACATGTGCACAGACTAATAATATTTGTAGAAAGTAACATTACTTAGACATCGTCATCTCTTGACAATAAGAAAACAAAAATTATGCAAAGGACGGAATTTACAAGTAAAGTAATTTTGTCGAGAGAAAGTATTTATTTTTTTGTCTTTAAGTTGCAAATGTTTAATTTGTTTCGTTGGTATCAAAAAATGTAAACATATTCTTTCGACTTCCGAGTAATTTACTTGAAATTGTCAATACTTTCCATAAAATATTTTCTAAATTTAGGTTAATTTGTGAAGTTAATCGTTAGATTTTCTTTGTTCAGATTGTTTTGTTATTTTTGTTTGTTAGAAATGGAAGGTAAATGTTTTCTTTATTTTATTTTACTCGCTACAAATAAAAGGAGAAATGTAGTGCCTACAGTTAACTAGCATGTATATGATATGGCAGACATTGTCTTGTGACATACCTTGAGGATGATCAGTTAAAGAGTTCAGATATCGTCTCATCTGCTCACAGTACCGGAGGAGAGTTGTTTTTTTAACTCTCTTTAGTTTCATCACTATTGTCCTCCTAACGCAATGGTAAATGTCTCGAAGAGAACAATTTGTAGCCAGTGCACCGATCGGTCTGAAATCAGCTAAATCAGACATAAAACTCTTGTTACCCAGTGCAATGAGAAGTGTTCAGCGATCAGTTCACACGTGTTCTTGAGGCTTACTCTGTAGGTGCTAACGGCTTTTTCAGGTTTCTGAATTGAGCCACGTTTATCGCATTTATTAGGATTGCACTAAACCCGGTTAATCAACGGTCTTACTTCACAAGCTCACAGACCAAACAGACATTTCCAATTATTATTTCGCTTAGTTACCGCCATTAATGACGGACTTGGTGAATGTGACATCACCCGGACTAACGACAGGGACTACACAGTATGATGTCACAGAAGTGGACATTCACACCTTGATAAATATTGTGATTAAGGTCGTCCTTCCGTCACTGTTGTGTCTTGTAGGTATCCCAGCAAATGTCATCAACTGTCTGGTGTTCTGGAGTCAGGGTCTACGCGATCGGATGAACCTCTGTCTCTTCACACTGGCACTAGTAGACTGTCTCTACCTTATTTTAACTTTCATACTATTTCCATTGACTTATTTTATTGAGTGGGGAAACGAGTGGATCTTTAGGAATTTTTACAAAGAGGTGTTTATTTCTGTGGCAGGCATCACATATGGCCTTCGATTAACATCGTCTTTCATCACCATGGTGATTGCAGTGGAACGGTGTGTCTGTGTAATGTTTCCTCTTCGAGCTTCAACACTGATAAGCACGCGCACCATGGGCACACTGATTGCTTTGACTTCTCTAGGTCTTCAGCTTTGTTATGTGACTTTCCCCCTGTCATACTACGGTGATGTGATTAGTGTTCATGGAAAGAAGTATAGAATCTTTTTAGAGACTAAGTTTTATAAAGACAATGATAGGTTTGTTGTAATTTTTACAAGCAATGTGTTGGGATTTGCTTTTCCCATCACCATATTTCTGATTGTTGCGATGGCAACGTGTGTGACTGTAATTAAACTGAAAAGCGCCTACAGGTGGCGCCAGAAGTCGAGTTCTGTTGACAGCGAGAGTTACCGCAGTGAGAGGGCGCTGACGGTGATGTTAGTCATAGCGGCCTGCGTCTACATCGGAACCATGCTGCCGTTTGTTGCTCGCGATGTGTTTGTCTCGGTCTGGCACGATCTCGCTGCCTCTGTATATCAGAGCTTTTTGTTTATGGCTTTAACTGCACTTACGAACTTTATTTCAGGAATCAATACCTGCGTTCCCTGCTTTATATATTTCTCTCGCTCTTCTCGGTTCAGGAAACATTTTCAAAACATCTGTAGTGTTACTAGTAAAACAAATATAACCCCAACAACTTGAGTTACATCTTATTGTTAAAGGTTACTGTTGCTGTGGAGATGTATGTATAATTTACTCAATATACATATTGTTAGTCTAGAGTGTGTAACTGTGAATCGGAGAACTTAATAAGCTACGAAGCATAATAAGTTTTAATACCGTTAATGGTTAATGATGGTTAATCATTCAATAAACATAAATTCTATAAACAAAACATTATCACAAAGATGGTAGAGTGTCTTCTTGATCTTTGACTAGTCAGTTAAAAGAACTCCAATGCGTCAAGTCTTTACATCATAAAGGTTGAATAACAGATTTCTTTGATGAGATTCACAGAAGTGTACCTGTGATATGACACAATGTGGAATCAGTTCGAAACTAAAAGATATCTGGGGTGAATGCACCGCGTGGAAACATAGATGTATTCAGTGGTGATACTTGTTCTATAGTACAGTGGAATGTAGGTGTCTGCGGCGATCCTAGATGCAAGCTACTTTTGCATTTTGTTGTCTGTTTGCAATACTCACAAGGAGTTAATTACTTTCTCAAGTTCTGTAAATGATTAGTGTTCGAGGCCCATTTTTACCTAGAGGTAAAGTAGGTTGTGGTAGGGTTAACAACCCCACCATGTGAAAAAAGCTTGTTACAAAAATCAACACGAGAGTATTCGTCAAAGATGGCGGAGGTAATGAAAGACTTCACTCATAAAGATATGCCAAATTTATTTGTAGATAACCGAGGGCCAGAAATAAAGGTTAATTTGAAATGTCGGACCCATGCATCCCTGGGATATGGTCAGTAACTACGACACAAGCCAAGTTGACGGCGATAGAAGGTAAGGTACTGGAGGTAAGACAACGAGCGAGATACACAGTCACAGTGTGAGTACATTCAGGCCCGTTCTTAGCCCCCGCGGGGCCCGAGGCAAAGGGCATGTGCGGGGCCCTCACTCCACGATCACACGGTTTTAGTTGGGATCTAAAGTCACTTTTTTCCTCAGGGATATCTCGTCTTTTATCATTGACACTGCCAAAAGCCAGGGGCGGGGCCCAATCCGCTCAATTCACAGACTGGCCACACCTCAGTAACATACCTTATACCTACCTCTTCACTCAGTTCCAACTTGCCCCCCTAGAGGCACATAAATCCAGCAATAGCTCAATGCACGAATGTTCATGCGCAATAAATCCTCGGTGTCCAGCAGCCTTCTGTCTCCAAGCGCGTCCAGCGAGAATGTGATACGGCTGACTACACTTCCATATGCCTAGTTACCATATCAATCAAAAGAGCGGGGCCCTAGGCAGATGCCTCGTCCGCCTGCCCCTAAGCACGGCCCTGAGTACATTTGTTGCTTGATTACAATGTATTAATATTTACTATAGCAGTGTAGAAGTTTGTGCCCTGTTCTATGTTGGGGGTGATTAGGAACAAGAAGAAGACCAGCAATTTAGAATGGGCAGCGGGCTCTGTATGTGTATTTCTTTGATTAAAGTTGACCGAAGTTAATATATTATTCATTAATGCTGATCATGTTTTAGCTTTGTGAGGGAGGAAAAGGTAAAGAGAATACATTGATGATGATGCATTGGTAGAAAACATTTGGTAGAAAACAGCAATAAGGGGCCTTTAGTAAAGAAGATAAACGTCAATAAAGGGGAATTCTCGCCCTGCTAACAATGTCTCTATAAGTGATCATCATATTCTTTTAATGACAGTAAGTAGAGCTGGTTGTTGTTGATTTTGATGGAAAGTGCTTCCACTTCGCGGTGAGTTTGCATTGTAGGGGATGGGGATCTTTGATGGGTCTGGGTATGGGAGGTGTGTATGTAGGGAGGCGTTTTATTTCCATCTTCCTCTCTGCTGGGGAAACAGATATGTTTAGGTAGGTGACTTTAGGGTTTGTTTCTTGTTTTGTTGCAAATTTAGCTAGCTTATCAGCCTCTTCACTTCCCTTGATTCCTGTATGGTACAAAATGTCAGGTGTAATTCTATTGCTCGTTAAGTTTAAACGATCAGGATGTTAGCGAAAGAGTACCGATAGTGGTCACTCACCGGTTTGTTCTGTTTGAAATTTGAGGGATTCTGTTTGTGTCCTAATATTACATTACCTATGATTTTGATGGTTAGTTAATTGATTAAGTTAATTAAACAAAGTACGATGTTTACATCACTTATTGCGATCATATTTTCGGTTGCCGTTGTAAATTTAAACACTGAATGCTGAACATAGAGAAATGTATTTAAGACCACGTGCCTTTCAACGTTTGTGTAAATAAGTCAATTTTTATCTTTTCGGTATAAAGACAGATAATATCAGTTAGGTATTAAAATTCAGAAACATCTACCATGTCATAATATTTTCACTGACTATGACAGTCTGTTGGAGTATGAGTATGTGCTTTATAAATTTTGTATTTATGATGATTAATATAAAATACTTTATGGGCATGGTATGTGTGTGTGTGTGTTGATTCATTTTGCATCTACTTAGTGTCGAGGTCATGTCAGGCAGGTAGCAGAAGCTCTGGGGTCACACTGTTTCCCTGTGCCTGGACCATCACTGGACCATCCACCCATGACCAGCAGTGTTTATGATCTCAGTCTCTCTCGTCTACCAAAGCCCGTGTGTGACCTTTGGCCTCTTACTTTTGCAGTAGGATGTTGCATTGGAAACTTTGAATGACACATTAAAGCTCATTTGTTAGTTTAATGTGTTAGTGTAGGACTGTGAAATAGAGCTATGAAGGAAAGCAAATAACTTTTACCTGTCACTAAAGGATATTCTTTTATATATAACCCTTTATAACTAATTCAGTGAGTCTAAGACGACAGATATTTACTCCATGAGATTAGACTAACACTTGTTTGATGGAATACATGGAGAAATAGCTGTGATTTAGCAAAATTTGGAGAGTGTTAACAATTAAAAGTATTGTAGGATAATAGCCGAGAGTGTTATCCTTGCTGTGTGCAGTGATGCCTCCTATTGTATCGGTGTAGTTGAGTTTAGCAGTCGGCGGATATTCTGGCATCAAGCTACTTTAGTTCTTTTTTTCTCGGTTTCCAACATTCACATGCTGCTAATTGAACTACATCAGTATCAATGATGTGTTTTGGAGGCCAATCATTATTTTTTAGGACACATTAGTTTTGAACCAATGCCAAGCTTTTGTGTAGATAACCACGCGCCTGAAACAAAACATTGTTATCAGTAGACAGACTCGGCTATGGTCACAAACAAAGTATCAGTTATTGAGAGAAGTAAAGTGTTTTAGAAAGAAATATTGAGGTAGAATCAGTTGAATATGTTATATCTTTTTTTCTTGACAAATTTCAGATCAGTTTACTTAATTGTGGGTCAGAAACTTGTTCTCTCGTCAGTCCTGTGTACAGCAGTGAGTCGACTGCGGATGTAAATATTTGTAGATGTAGTCACATGATTTTATCAAAACAATTAGTGCTACCTTTTAAAAGCTACCTGTCAAAACATGACCCTACTGTTTCTAAGCTGAGGACTTGTGTGTTCACTGCAATTTGAGAGGCAAACATTATTCTCGCTTTTTATTGTGTAATACTATCACACCTTTCATAATTAAAATATTGATATCTACAAATATAAATAAAACCTGTATGTAGCAAAGAATAGGTCAGATATTCTTTCACTCTTATTTACAGCTCATCTGAGTATCTCTACACAAAGACTGACACACTTTCGGCCACTTCTAAAAAAAAAAAGAAAAACAAAATATGAAAGTCGAGTTTAAGGACAAGCAAATTGAACACATTTTTTTTTTATAAAACGTGCTTGAAGGAATGTCTTAAAATGTACTGCACAATAATAATCATTGTAAAATCTTTTTTCTGATGTGCTAATCATTATAATGAGTTAATTATTTCACTAGTGAAGTAGTATCTACACTGCCTGTATGGAAGCAATTCAAGTGTTCTCCATCATTGACTGCATCAAGTGGAAGGTCTGACATTCACGTTTTTGTGTTCAAGCCGCACTCAGTCATATTTATGTCGTTTGTTGTATTGACAGACATGCTAATGTGGAAGGCTAACACCAATATATTAAATAGAAGACAATCAGTTATTTTCAGTTTCATAGCAACAAGACCAGTCGTTACATGCGAGCTACAGTGATGAGTCTTATGATGTGGTCTGTTGTAAAGAAATAAAAAACAACCTGCACCTTTGTGTGATTGGTGACTGACAAGATGATGTCCAGCAACTCATCTTTTATCGTCCGGGGTGAGAGAAGAAAGTGTGTGCACAGTGTGACAGGGGAGATGTCTGCTTGGCCAGTGTCACCACAATAATAAACACACTCAACACTGTCGTGTGTTTCACGCTCTATACTCTCACGACAGTTGATGGTTGCGACTAAGGGGAAGCGTACACAAGTGTACAGGGTGGGGACAGGCCCGTGTTTCCCCCCCCCCCCCCCGAGATCGAAGGCATAGTTTTATGAGGGACCCTAGCGAGATGCATTGTCTGCTTGCCCCTAAGCACGGCCCTTCTTTCTGAATGCACTTGTCCCTTTCCGCTCCTTTTATTTCTCCCATCTCGAATATTATCAATTCTACTTTGTTGCCATGAAAAGTCCTATCAAGAAGACGTATCTCTCGCCTGTTCTATAAGGCTGCTCTTTTTGAAGTTACAGAATTAAAAAAAACAGAAAACAAAAACCACACACACACAAACTACTGCATAACTACATAAAGGGAAGCAAGTCCTACATGAGATGTTCGCATTCTGAGTTGTCTCCCATGGTAGCAATGCGTGCAAAGTTACTTTAAAAGATATATTAGAAACTGGCTGTTTAACAAAGAAGCAAGCGTTTACCACAACTTCACTGGCTTTCTACACTACACCTGTTCACAGAAGCAATAAGCACATTTTATTCGACTACAGCAAACAATTTAATGGTATTTTGTGTGTGTTGAGTTAAAAGACTTGGAAACCACAGCGCTGTCTGCTCGACTTCTTGGAACTTAATAACAACTGGACATCAGTGAGTACAAGAACTGTACAGCGCTTTGTATTATTAGCAGCTTGACAACTAATCATCTCAGCGACATGTCCGACTGTAAAGATATTGGTTTAAGTGATTGGGGTTATGTCGGCATTGCCATTAGAGCGGACTCGATGCCGGAAGTCGTGAAAGATAGCTTGGCATAATTTTTCTACATATTTTATGTGAATATGTCTTTCTTTAACCACTGGGTTATGAGTCAGACCGAGACAATCATTTCTGGTAATATGACCTTAAAGGATAAAACTTGTAGTACCCCGCAAAATAGAAAAATGCAGAGTTTTAAGAAGGAAAAATTCCACTGACCAAGTTCTATGCCCGTTTCATAGGTTCGGGCCAGGGTACACCAGACCCTTCTGTATCCTTTTCTCATCAAGATATTATATATAAATATATACTGTATTGTGGGAGTGTGAAATTATTTCAACGCATATAAACTACAAAATGCTCGACCCCCCTGTGCACAATGGACCCTACCCAAGTCTCTCTTCTATTCAATGCACCCAACCGACCTATGACCTACAACCTTACTTCTACGTTCTGACCAACGACTGACATTATGATTTGAAAGCAAAGGGTCTCTAACAGTTCCTAGCCTCTTGCTTCACTGTATCGTAGGGACGACTGTAAACCAGCTTGTGTCTCAGCTGTGAAACTCTCCTCCGAACATTCAGCGGACTGTCCGTGTAGCCTGGAGAATAACACATGGTGTGTTCGCAGAAGTGGTCGAGACTGTCATGGCCGCCCCTGCCTGAGGAGAAGCCGCCTCGATTATCCGGTGTGTAAAACATTCTGATAATTGACTCAACAAGACGTTTTCATTCTACCTAAAGGCACATACAAGGCCTAACCTAAATGCAACAAATTAACACACACAGACAGAGCATTCAATAAAAAAAAAAGAAGGAAGTAAAACATTCAGATGTCCACAAAGATGATCTCACTTTATAAAGACATAAAAGAACTAAAACGTTAGTAGCTTTATGTTATAATAATGTATTGTCATAAGTTAAAAATATTTTAAATCTTACAACCCAAAAATTTTGTTCTGTACTAAGTTATTATCAATAAATATATACAGTTAAAAATATAAATTTATCAAT
>SRHC01001147.1:91395-102674 GCA_004794325.1 Pomacea maculata
AGATGTTGTGAGAGAAAATCAACATCAGACACATGCGACTGTTACTGAAGTCACCATTGATTCCGCAACAGGTAGCAGAAGTGATGCCGAGCCTTATCAGTGCAAAGTGTGTTTAAGTTCTTTCAGTTTTTCAACCCTTCTCATGAAGCACATGAAAATGCACTCTGATTTTGAAGCTTACAATTGTACTCCATGTAGCGTTGTTTTAGAAAGAATAGATACTTTAAAACAGCACAAGGAAACTAACAGAAATAAAAGATCTGACCACTGTGATGAGAGACCTCACCAGTGTACTGTATGTCATGTAGCTTTCAAAAGATTAAGTTCTCTAAAAAAACACATGGTGACTCACAGTAATTTGAAACCATACCAGTGTACTTTATGTCATGAAGCTTTCAAAAGATCAGGTGACCTAAAAATACACATGGTGAGTCACAGTGATGTGAGACCTCACCAGTGTTCTGTGTGTCATGTAGCCTTCAAAACACTTCGTGAACTGAAACAGCACAAAGTGATTCACAGTGACGTGAAACCTTTCGAGTGCAGTGTATGTCGGAAAATGTTCAAGCGGTCTTATGAGGTAAAGAAACATATGGTGACTCACAGTGATGAGAGACCTTACCAGTGTTCTGTCTGTCGTTTAGCCTTTAAAACACCTGGTACCCTACGAAAGCACAAAATGAATCACATTGAGGTGAGACCTCACCAGTGTTCTTTCTGTCATGTAGCCTTCAAAACACCTCTTGGCCTAAAAGAGCATATGATGGTGAATCACACTGAGGTGAGACCTCACCAGTGAAGTATATGTAATAATGCTTATAAGGGGTTAAGTGATTTAAAAGAACACATAGTGACCCACAGTGGTGAGTTACCTCACCAGTGTTCTTTCTGTTATGTAGCCTTCAAAACACCTCTTGGCCTAAAAAAGCACATGGTGAATCACAGTGAGGAGAGACCTCACCAATGTACTGTATGTCCTTTAGCTTTCAAAAGATTATCTTACCTGAAACAGCACATGGTGAATCACAGTGATTTGAAACCATACCAGTGCAGCGTATTTAAGAAATTTTGTAGGTGGTTGTCCGAGTTAAAAAAGCTCATGCTTAGCCACTGTGATGTTACCTCATCAGTGCCATCAGTGTAGAGCTAGTTCCAAGCAGAGGGCAGTATTAAACACAGCATGATAATTAACAGGGATGGGAAATCTCATTAATGCAGTATATGTGAACAACCACATGGTATGCTGTCGAGGAGAGACCGTATGAGTAATGTATGTAAAGCTTTTTCTTTAAAATGTTCCATGCCCATTTAAACAGTGTTATATAAGGTAGTCTTTTAATGACACATACTGACATTAAGACATACTCTCTCATGCATGAAGTGTGTAGAGGTACTATTTGCTTTATTTCCGTTAAGATGATCAAATAATTTGAAAGAGCCCTTTAAATCCCCTTTTTCCCAAATGCAGTTTGTTTCTTTGGACATTTTGTCAGTGCCCTTATTTTTCTATTCTTTGTATTAATCTATGATCTCTGAGAGGTGATTTGTCTACCAGAGAGATAGCTTGTCTTTTCAAAGAACATGATGATGATGATGATGTCGATTTGTAATGCGCAGGTATCCATTCCGAAGAATGCTCATTGCGCATTGAAATGTACAGATATTGATGAGTATCTTTGTGTTCAGTGTGTAAAACTGTGCTTTAGCTCCCAACCGAAAGATGTCATTTCCTTTTGAAAACCATGAAAATCCAAGATAGACTGCACAGTACTTTAGTTAGTTTGTTGTATGCTACGTTATGTCTGATAATTGCAAATAACTGAACAATTATTTATTAAGTTTACTTGTTTGAATTGTTGTCTTGATGGATTCTTGTTGATGTTAATAACAAAAAGGATAAATGAATAAACTGAATATCCAGTGTGAATTCTACTTCTTGTTTGATTAAGACATCAAGATTCTATGCATGATACTGAGACAGATGAGTGGGCGTTTTTTTAAATGTTTTCGCCCGTTTGAGGGAATACACTTGTAAAGCAAACATAAGTTCTTACACAATTAACAACTAAATAAATGGCTTTTTATGATTTTTTTTCACTGAATTCTGAGGCATCTTGGGTGAGTTGTAGGAAAATGATTAGAGAAGTTACATAGAGACGAAACCACTTGTAGTATGTCTGTTTTACAGTAGGAGTAGAATGCGTGTTTGAAGAAACGTTTGCGCGCGCGTGTGTGTGAGACTAGTTTTCTAAAAATATTTACCCTATGGTAAAATGAACTGCTTCTTTCTGTTGGTATGTGGCTTACTGTGTAAGTGAGACCAAATGCGACTAAATTAAGCAGCGGGTCAAGAAAACCGATGAAAGGTTTTGTTCCCCTTAGGTAGCCCTCGGGTGCCGAACAGTCGAATTCTTTTAACCTCTCAGTTGGTGGTAACTGTTATCCCCGGGTGATCCACGTCAGCTCTCCGCATTCGGAATGTCCATGACCAGATGTGCAGAATACTGAGGCAGACGTCACGTAGCATGGACATGACGGGCTGAGAGACAGGCTGTCATAGACACATGGCTGACACGTGACAGTCAGGACATGCACTTGTGGATCACTTGAGCAGTTTACATATCGTCAACATATTTCACGAGAACATCCTGCTTGAGACCCTCCACAACATTTACACTTCCATGTCCATGGGTGGAAGGCGATTAGCAGACGACATCCACCCGACAGCACGCACCGACAGACAACTGCAAGACTTTACCAACAGACTGACAGACAGCTCAAACATACGTGGAATGGAGACCAGCTGTGATGACATTTTATGACAGTGATGACAATATTTATCTAATCAACAGTACAAACTATGAAAAGTCACAGAAACATAAAATTAAAAAAATAATAATAACCGACGACTTTACTCAAATAATACACAAGTGTACGGAAACACACGTGCACAGACTATTAATAATATTTGTAGAAATTAACATTGCTTAGACATCGTCATCTCTTGACAATAAGAAAACAAAAATTATGCAAAGGACGGCAATTACAAGTGAAGTAATTTTGTGGAGAGAAAGTATTTATTTTTTCGTCTTCAAGTTGCAAATGTTTAATTTCGTTGGTATGAAAAAATGTAAACATATTCTTTCGAGTTCCGCGTAATTTACTTGAAATTGTCCATACTTATCATAAAATATTTTCTCCGTGCTCAATGATGTATGTAGGAGGGAGGAAAGTTAAAATTAATTAAATGAGAAAAAATATTTCACGCATTCCTAAAGCTTATTACCATTTACTAAATAATCATTTATTTATAATATTCATCATCATCATAATTGTGAAGATGACTGATAACTATTATTATTAAAGTTTTATTTACAGTAAAAGCACATTTAAATGTTTACGAACACTCTAAAAATAGCCAACAGATTGCAGACGAAATTCAAAATATATTGTGAATGAAAGTAAAATAGATGAGCGAGAAAATAAAGAATTTATTGACATACAAACTTCTATTTATTTCGTGCATGCTTTAGAATCTTTAAACAGATAAATTTAGGTTAATTTGTAAGTAAGTTAATCGTTAGATTTTCTTTGTTCAGATTGTTTTGTTATTTTTGTTTGTTAGAAATGGAAGGTAAATATTTTCTTTATTTTATTCGCTACAAATAAAAGGAGAAATGTAGTGCCTACAGTTAACTAGCATGTATATGATATGGCAGACATTGTCTTGTGACATAACTTGAGGATGATCAGTTGCGGTTCACATCTCGTCTCAGCTACTCACAGTACCGAGGAGGGTGGTTTTTACTCTCTTTAGTTTCATCATCATTGTCCTCCTCAGGCAATGCTAAATGTCTCGAAGACCGATCGGTCTGATATCCACTAAAGCAGACGTAAAACTCTCTTGTTACCAGTGCAATGAGAAGTGTTCAGCCATCAGTTCACACGTGTTCTTGAGGCTTACTCTATAGGTGCTAACGGCTTTTACAAGTGTACGAATTGACCCGCGTTTATAGCATTTATTATGATTGCACTAAACCCTTTTAACCGCCGATCTTATTTCACAAGCTAACAGACCAAACAGACATTTCCAATTTCTATTTCCGTTTGTTACCGCCATTAATGACTGCCTTGGTGACATCACCCGGCCTAACGACAGGGACTACACAGTATGACGTCACAGAAGTGGACATTCACACGTTGATAAATATGGTGATGGAGGTGGTCCTTCCATCACTGATGTGTCTTATAGGTATCCCAGCTAATGTCATCAACTGTCTGGTGTTCTGGAGTCAGGGTCTACGCGATCGGATGAACCTCTGTCTCTTCACACTGGCACTAGTAGACTGTATCTACCTGATTGGCATCTTCATGATTAATCCGCTGACTTATTTTATTGAGTGGGGAAACGAGTGGATCTTCACGATTTTTTACAAACAGGCGTTTATTTCTGTGACAGGCATAACCTATGGACTTCGATTAACATCGTCTTTCATCACCATGGTGATTGCAGTGGAACGGTGTGTCTGTGTAATGTTTCCTCTTCGAGCTTCAACACTGATAAGCACGCGCACCATGGGTACACTGATTGCTTTGACTTCTCTAGGTCTTCAACTTAGTTATGTGACTTTCCCCCTGTCATACTACGGTGATGTGATTAGTGTTCATGGAACCAAAAATACATTGGTTTTACAGACTCAGTTTTATAAAGACAATACACAGTTTGTTGTGATTTTCACAAACAATTTGTTGGGATTTGCTTTCCCTATCACCATATTTATAATTGTTGCGCTGGCAACGGGTGTGACTGTAATTAAGCTGAAAAGCGCCTACAGGTGGCGCCAGAAGTCGAGTTCTGTTGACAGCGACAGTTGTCGGAGTGAGAGGGCGCTGACGGTGATGTTAGTCATAGCGGCCTGCGTCTACATCGGAACCATGCTGCCATTTGTTTCTCTCGAAGTATTTGTCTTGGGCTGGTACGATCTCGTTTCCTCTATGTATCAGAGCTTTTTGTTTCTTACTTTGGTTGGTCTTGTAAACATTTTTTCGGGAATCAATTGTTGCGTTCCTTGTTTTATATATTACTCTCGCTCTTCTCGTTTCAGGAAACATTTTCAAAACATCTTTAGTCTTCCTAATAAAAAAATATAACCCCAACAACTTCAATTACATCTTATTGTTAAAGTTTACTGTTGCTGTGGAGATATATGTATAATTTACTCAATCTACATATTGTTAGTATAAGTATAGAGTGTGTAACTGTGAATCGAAGGATTTAAAAAGCTACGAAAGATAATAAGTTTTCATACTGTTGTATGAGATGGTTAATCATTCAATTGGCATAAATTGTATAAACAACACCTTATCACAAAGATGGTAGAGTGTCTTCTTGATCTTTGACTACTCCCTTCAAAGAACTCTAATGCGACAAGTCTTTACATCATAAAGTTGAATAACAGATTTTTTTGATGATATTTACAGAAGTGTACCTGTGATATCACACAGTGTGGCATCGGTTCGAGAGTAAAAGATTTCTGGGGCGAAAGCAGCTCGTACTAACCTTGATGTATACAGTGGTGCTACTTGTTCTATAGTAGAATAGTTACTATAGTAGAATGTAGGTGTCTGCGGGCTGCGGCTATGCTATAAACAAGCTACTTTAGCCATTTTGCTTTCTGTTTCCAGTACTCACACGGAGTTAATTGCTTTCTCAAGTTCAGTAAACTATTAGTGTTTGAGGCCCATTATTATTTTCCAGGACCCATTACTCTTACAAAAACTGCAAATATATTTGTAGATAACCACGCGCTATAAATAAAAGGTTAATTTCAAAAGTCCGCCACATGCAGCCCTGGGATATAGTCAGTCCTACCCGCCGTCAGTAACTACGACACAAGCCAAGGTAAGGTACTGGAGGTAAGACACCGAGCGAGATACACAGTCACAGTGTGAGTACATTTGTTGTTTGATTACAATGCATTAATATGTACTATAGCAGTTTAGAAGTTTGTGACCTGTGGTCCGCTAGGAGGTGATTAGGAAGAAGAAGAAGGAGAATAGCAGTTTAGAATGATCAGCGAGCTCTGTATGTGTCTGTCTCTTATTAAAGTAGAGCAAAGTTAATATACTATTCATTAATGCAAATCATCTTTTACCCTTATGATGGAGGAACCTCCAGAAGGAGCAAAATGCCGATCCACATTAGCTAGAAAACAGCAGTAAGGGGCCTTTAGTAAAGAAGATAAGGATCTAACGGTTTTAAACATCAATAAAGGGGATTTTTCGCCCTGCTAACTGTTTGTCTATAAGTGGTCATCATATTTGTTTAATGACAGTAAGTAGAACTGGTTGTTGTTGATTTTGATGGAAACTGCTTCCACTTCGCGGTGAGTTTACACTGTAGAGGATGGGGATTTTTTATGGGTCTGGTTATGGGAGGTGTGGGTGTAGGGAGGCGTGTTATGGCCATCCTCCTCTCTGGTGAGGAAACAGAGATGTTTAGGTAGGTGAAAAGGTAGGTTTAGGTAGGTTTAGGTAGGAGGGAAAGACAAGACAATAGTAAGATCATAAAGTTATCTTTATTTGAAATTTCATAGCCTTCTGTTTGTGTCCTAACTATTACATTAACTAAGATGTTGATAACTGATTAATTAATTTAGTTAATTATAAAAAGTACGATATTTACATCAGTTATTGCGAACATATTTTCGGTTGTCGTTGTAGATTTGAACACTGAATGCTGAACATAGAGAACAGTATTTGAGACCACGTGCCTTTCAACACTGGTGTAAATAAGTGCATTTTTATTTAATTTTTTCTAGCATAAAGACAGTTAATATCAGATACATATTACCGTTCACAAGCATCTTCCATGCCATGATACTGACGCTGACTATGACAGTCTGTCGGAGTGTGAGTATGTGCTTTATAAATTTTGCAGTTAATATTATTAAATATATAAAATTCTATAAAATCCTTTATAAACATGGTGTATGTGTGTGTTTTTTATTTATTTTGCATTTATTTAGTATCCAGGTCATGTCAGTTAGGAACAGAAGCCCTGGGGTCACACTGTTTTCCTGTGACCGAACCATCACTGGGTCATAATCCACCCATGACCAGTAGTGTTTATGATCAAAGTACGTGTGTGACCTTTGCCCTCTCACTTTTGCAGTAGGATGCTGCATTGGAAACTTTGAGTGACACATTCAAGCTCATTAATTGTTTGTTTAATGTGTTAGTGTAGGACTGTGAAAGGGATCTACAAAATAAAGTAAATAGCTTTTACCTGTCACTAAATGTAATTTTTTTTATATCTAACGCTTTATAACTAATTCAGTTAGTCTAAGACGACAGATCTTTACTCCATTATATTAGACTAAAGTTACCAGTCAAAACACGACCCTACTGTTTCTAAACTGACGACTTGTGTGTTCACTGCAATTTGAGAAGCAAACATTAATCTCACTTTTTATAGTATAATATACTATCACATCCTTTATAACATAACATTGATATCTACAAATATAAATAAAAGCTGTATGTAACAAAGAAGAAGTCAGATATTCTTTCACTCTTATTTACATCTCATCTGAGTAACTCTACGCAAAGACTGACACGCATTCCGCCACAGCTTTAACAAAAAAAAAAGTCTAGTTTAAGGACAAGCAAATTTAACACATTTTTTATCAAGCTTGCTTGCAGGAAAGTCTTAAAATGTACTGCATAATAATAATCATGGTAAAATCTTCTTCTGATGTGCTAATCATTTTAATGGTTTAATTGTCTCACTAGTAATTAAATGAGTATCTACCCTGTCTGTATGGAAGCAATTCATGTGTTCTCCATCATTGACTGCATCGAGTGGAAGGTCTGACATTCACGTTTTTGTGTTCAAGCCGCACTCACTCATATTTATGTTGTCTGTTGTATTGACAGATATGTCAATGTGGAAGGCTAACACCAATATATTAAATGCCAGCACACAGTTATTTTCAGAATCTTAGCAACAAGACCAGTCGTTACATGTGAGCTACTGTGCTGAGTCTTATGATGTGGTCTGTTGTAAAGAAATAAAAACAACCTGTACCTTTGTGTGATTCGTGACTGACAAATTGATGTCGAGCAACTCATCTTTTATCGTCCGGGGTGAGAGAAGAAAGTGTGTGCACAGTGTGACAGGAGATGCCTGCTTGCCCAGTGTCACCACAATAATAAACACACTCAACACTGTCGTGTGTTTCACGCGCTATACTCTCACGACAGTTGATGGTTGCGACTAAGGGGAAGCGTACACAAGTGTACAGAGTGGGGTCAGGCCGTGTTTTGCCCACGCGAGGTCGAAGGCATAGGGTATGTGCGGGACCCTAGCTAGATGCTTTGTCTGACTGCCCCTAAGCACGGCCCTTCGTGATGTACACACCTGTTCAACTTTCTCTTTCTGAATGCCCTTGTCCCTTTCCGCTCCTCTTATTTCTCCCATCCCGAATATTATCAGATCTACTTTGTTGCTATGAAAAGTCCTATCGAGAAGACGTATCTCTCGCCTGTTCTATAAGGCTGCTCTTTTTGAAGTTACAGAATTAAAAAAAAATAAAACCCACACACAAACTGCTGCATAACTACTTAAAGGGAAGCAAGTCCTACGTGAGATGTTCGCATTCTGAGTTGTCTCCCATGGTAGCGCTGTGTGCGAAGTTTTAAAAGATGTATTAGAAACTGGCTGTTTAACAAAGAAACGAGCGTTTACCACAACTTCACTGGCTTTCTACACTACACCTGTTCACAGAAGCTATAAGCACATTTTATTCGACTGTAGCAAACGATTTAACGGTATTTTGTGTGTGTTGAGTTTAACTTAAAAGACTTGGAAACCACAGCGCGCTGTCTACTCGACTTCTTGGAACTTAATGACAACTGGACATCAGTGAGTACAACTGTACAGCGCTTTGTATTATTAGCAGCTTGACAACTAATCATCTCACCGGCATGTCCGACAACAAAGATGAGTTTAAGTGATTGCGGTTATGTTGCCATTGCCATTAGAGCGGCCTCGATTCCAGAAGTTGTGAAAGATAGCTTGGCATAATTTTTCTACATATTTTATGTCTCTCTTTACCCAATGAGCCATGTGTCAGACCGAGAGAATCATTTCTGGTAATATGACTTAAAGAATAAAACTTGTAGTACCCCGAACAATAGAAAAAAAATCGACAGAGTTAAAAGGGAGAAAAATTTCACTGACGAAGTTCTGTGCCCCTTTCTTAGCCTCGGGCCAGACCTTTCTGTATCCTAGCTATTCTCGTCAGGATATTATATATAAATATACTGTGTTGTGGGAGAGAGAAATTATTTCAACACGTATACGTATACATCTATCTAGATATTGTTAGAATGAGCTCTCTCTGGAATTCCCCTTGTTAGCAGCACTCAACTCTATGCCAAACTACAAAATGCTCCACTCCCCTGTGCACAATGGACCCTACCCAAGTCTCTCTTCTGTTCAATGCACCCAACCGACCTATGACCTACTGCCGTTACTTCTACGTTCTGACCAACGACTGACATTATGATTTGATAGCAAATGGTCTCTAACAGTTCCTAGCCTCTTGCTTGACTGTATCGTAGGGACGACTGTAAATCAACGTGTGTCTCAGCTGTGAAACTCTCCGCCGAACATTCAGCGGACTGTCCGTGTAACCTGGAGAATAACACATGGTGTGTTCGCAGTATTGGTCGAGACTGTCATGGCCGCCCCTGCCTGAGGAGAAGCCGCCTCGATTATCCGGTGAGTAAAACATTCTGATAATGTATTTAGGCCTTGACTCAACAAGACGTTTTCATTCTACCTAAACGGACATACAAGGCCTAACCTAAATGCAACAAATTAACACACACACAGAACATTCAATAAAAAAAAAAAAGAAGGAAGTAAAACATTCAGATGCCCACAAAGATGATCTCACTTTATAAAGACTTAAAAAAACTAAAACTTTAGTAGCAGTATGTTATAATAATGTATTGTCATAAAAATGTAATAAGTAAAAAATATTTTAAATCTTACAACCTAAAAATTGTGTTTTGTACTAAGTTATTTTCAATATACATATACAGGCAAAAATATAAATTTATCAATATTTCTATAGTATCAGAATGTTTCAGATATATACATTAATTAAGTGGACTATTTACATTTAAACACTACTATTCAGTATCCACTGTTAATTGAAATATGAATGAAGAAATGTCATTTTCAGGTGATACATTGTACTTGCCTATTCACATACTGCCATTACAAAATTCACTTTCTGTTGTTTAATGAATCTGCAGTTGGTTCCTTTATGAAATCTTATCTTATCATGTGAATGTAACTGTCATGCATGAACACCAAAAGAATGACAATTTTTTTAATGGAAAGCAATATTTCCTGATAAGTCATGAAAAGTAATCATGCAGTATTAATAAAGTTTTCAGTATCCAACTGTATTTGAAAAAGAAGACTGTGTGGTATTTTGACTTTAACATATGCAACTGTATATTTAAGTACTGTATAAGAAAATATCAAGAGTAGGTAAAAGATTTAAGATGTAATTAATATATTGTTACATTGTAATATTGCAGGTTTTTGGTAAAGAACCTTGGGCTGAGTCTCAGAAGATTAAGGAGCTGAGGACGTGTGTAGTTTCACTCAGATAGTACTTTAACAATTCAAAAAGAAAAAATGAATGTAATGTTAGAAGAGGTAGCTATGTCTGCCATAAACAATCCAGTCCAGGTCTCCTGTATACACAGCATAAAGACTGAACCGAGGTCTGTAGCTGATCTACAAGACCTAAATGATAAGGTAATGCTTAAGACAGAAAGCACATTTTGTTCTGATACAAATATGACATATAGCTCATCAGCGAGCTGTGTACAGCTTAAAAACATTTCTGGTCCAACTTGTATAAAACCTGAGCTTGCTAAGAACATTCCTCAATCAAACTGGAAACTTGAGGATGCTGTAATACTGGAGCTAAACTTTCAAGATACCATTGGTTGTATTAAAACTGAGCAAGTTCCTGGTGAAGAACTTCATCCCATAAAATCTGAACGTGGTGCACACATTGAGCAGTCAGACTGCAGTCATGAGAATGCTGTGAAAGTGGAGTGCCACTGTCAAGATGTCACCTGTTCAATTAAGACTGAACAGGATTTTGTGCAGTGTGCAAAGACAGAAGAGCAGCTTGTATCTAAGCAAGAAGAACAAGATCATACTCACATGGTGAAGACTGAGACAG